>CM022303.1:659242847-659820475 GCA_011799875.1 Thinopyrum elongatum
AAAATAAGCCGCCTTCTCCTGAGCTTTTTCATAAACCGTCTCTCTTATTCGGCGGCGCGCCGAGCATCGGGACGCATCATGGGCCTCGTCCGACGAGGCCATGGCACGGCAGCCCTCACGGCGGCGGATGTCGGTGAGGCGGAGTCGCATTCTCTGGCGCCCCGTATGGCGCTTCAGTTTGGGCGCCGCAACCGCATCGTGGTGGACGTCGGCGGCTCGTCCCCAGATGGATCCATCATCGATCTGACGTCCACCGGCACCGTTCGGGTTCCGGTCTCCGACGAGAAAGAGTAGGGCATGGGAGATGGCGGGGCCTTGAGTCCCGTGAGCCAGCTCGTGTCCCATGCCCTACCCTACCTTGCCGACGACCGGCCCAACACTCTGAGGAGCGCAGCCGACCGCCGGACATGGTCAGGGCGGAGCCGGGCGAGCGGGGAGCTGAACCGGATGAGCTCCGCGTAGATTAGGTTTCACGTTGCATGTAATAATATGAATTTGAGGTATCCGGAAGTGGAATGCGGTTTTCGAGAGGTGATCGGTTCGGATTTGCCAAGTCCGGGTGTGCAGTCTGCACCCCTACGAACCGTGTCGTCCCATCGTCTCTGCCACTGAAGCGGCAATAACTTGCCTTTTTGACTTCCACGCCTTCTCTGCCACTGAAGCAGCTGCCTTCCTGCTATGAGTGCGAATGGTAAATAGGAGTAGCTAGCTAGCTTGTCCGCCGATCCCCGCAATCTCTCGCCGGACCAGCGGAGTAGTCACGCAGGGTTGCTCGCCGGATCGAGCACCAGCGTCCTTCCGCGCGCAGAGGTGAGCAGCAGGGTCGCTCGCCTTGCCCTGTGCGTTCTCGTCGTTTTTTTTTCATCTTTTCCTATTTACCATTCGCACTCAAATCCCCACGCTTGTTTCGACTTCGACTGCCGGAGCAGTTCGATCTTGCGCCGAATCCGTCGCTCAATCCATCTGGTTGCCTCCTACTTTGTTGACCACAAGAGTTATTTCGATGCTCTTTAGTTCGCCGGAACCGGACCCGTCCATGGGCCATGGCTCGCCGCCGTCGGACCGTGCTCTCATTTCTTGTTTCCCCAATTTAATCCGGCCGCCAAGACCGCGCTCCATCTTGGGGTTTCCTTATGCCTGCTGCTTCTTGGTAGGTCACCCGACGGCCGACGCGGCGGAGCACCATGCCGGACAGGAGAGGTGCGACCGTGCTCGACGACCTGCCAGACGACATCATCGTCGGCAAGATCCTCATCCTGCTGCCTCCCAAGGACATCGGCCGCTGTCGCGTTGTCCGCACGTCGTGGCGCAGCGCCACCTCCACGCCGGAGTTCATGGTGGAGCACCGCCGCCGACAGCCGTCGCTCCCCATCATCGATGGGAGGGGGCGGCCCGCCAGCTTCGTCGCATTCCGTGACGCCGTTTCCGCCGGAGCCACCAGTCACCAGATCTGGCCTTTGCTCACCCGGTGCCGTAAATCCTGCTGCGAGATTTTACTCCATGCCTCTTGTGATGGCTTCCTCGTCGTCTCCCGGGCAGCCCGGTTCTACATCTGCAATCCGACCACCCGCAAGCATGCTCTCCTGCCGTTCACTCGCCCTCCTGAATCTCAGGACTCCTTCAACATTGACGACAGCTACATAAACGGCCTCTACCATCACAAATCAACTGGGAAATACAGGGTGCTCTGGTCCAGACTCGTCAATGTTTACAACAAACAAGCCACATTGCACGTCCTCACCGTAGGAGATAGTGATTCGAGGAGCATCCAAGTCATCCTGCCAACGTTGCCGTCGCCTTCCCTGGAAGATAAGTATCGGTTAATCTATAGACTATCTTGGCTCTCACCAGTCCAACAACACGGCAATCTGCATTGGTTTTTGTTTAGGCCTAATTACATTAGTGGCAGCACTGGAGACATTGTTGTGTTCGACACAGAATCCGAGTCATTCCGGTGGATGAGCGGTCCTGCCCATGAGGGCCTTTTGAGTCGGTTGTTCGACATGAAGGGTACCCTTGCTTTTCTCAGCGACAAGACTCTAAAATACACCACCTTGGATGTGTGGGTGATGCAGGACTACGCGGCCGAAATCTGGGCCTTGAAGTACCGGATTGACATGTCAACGATAGAGGCATCACGGCCACTTGATATAACTTCTATCGAAGAGAAAAAGAAAAAGAGACAGCCAATTGATTCAGCAATGAGATATTTCAATGACATGACCGTGCTTAACGAGCGTGAGCTGCTGATCGCGTTTAATGATAAACATGTGTTGCGTTGCGACATGGATGGCAAGTTCTTAGGAATGGTGACCATTGGTAAGAGACAGTATTTTATGGAACTTACCAGGCATCACCTCCAAGAAAGCATTATGCCAATTCCGTCCGGTGAGGTGCAAGAAGAAGATGAGGACTTTCCGTTCTCCGCAGAGCATGTCTGAAGGTTCAGGGCTTCTGGTTTGTTTTGCGCCCTTGGAGTATCTACCTATCCTATATGAGTCATTGTCTTTTGTTCTTAGCTTTTCTTACTTATTAGCACCACTACTAGAACATGTTATTTTGGATGATCGCAGTGGCACTTATGCTGTCATCATTTGTTGCTTATTATGATGGCTTGAACACTGTGGTATAATGTTCTGAACTGGAGTACCTATGCTATTATAATTTTCTACTGTTTGTGGCAACATTTACTTTCAGTTTGCTTTGTGAAGAAGCATGAGTGGGATTGTTGAGATGAGAGATCCAGTCTTGGTCATGACCTATAAGTGAATGCTTTTGTCAGTGATATGGCAAGTTTAGTGGTTGAAAAGGTTAGCTTGGATCTTCCTTCCATAAGTTGATAGTTTGTTCTTGCTGCTCAACCTGCTATACGACCTAGCTACTCATGTTATTTTGTGCTGAGATATTCTTGTCAGGAATACTTGCATTACATACGTGTGTGTAAGTCACACTTAATTAGCACCGTTTTTGTCTGGTTGTTACTTCAGTACGTTCGCTTTTTCAAACATTGGCAGGTCATTTAGTCACTTCACTTCGATCTCTTTGGAGAAAGAAGTTAGTAGTTTGGTTGTATCTTTGGATTTTTGTTTGCTGCTGCTTTTTGTGTCCAGGCTTTGGCTCTTTTCGGGTAGAAACGCTTTTGGAACGTGCTTTCCTGGATAAAGATTTTTCATTAGCATGGTGACAGTGTGGCAGATTTAAAACAAGCCAATATACTTTCACGTGATTCATGTCTGAGATCACACGGAAAATCCAGCTTTCACAGTAAAATCCAGAAATTCCCCCCTAAAAGTATTTAGTCAAAATTTGTTTGAGAATATAATACAGTGCATTTTTTTGTGCATGCTTGCGTATTTCAATTACTTATGTTATATCATCAACATTTTGAAGTCTGGAAGTTACTGATACTGCCGATAGAGTTGTCATCTTCCAAAAAGGAGCGCTACTTCATTTTTTTTTTCTCTGTTGCCCCTTCCACCTGTTTTTGTATTCAAAATTTGGTGTCATCCAAAAAAAGCTGGTATGAAATGGTTAGACGATTATGTTTCTGTTTCTGTATTCACAATTTGTTTCATGGCAAAAAAGAAAAGAAAAATGGTCTGCTTGTGAAAACTGGATTCTTTTCGCTGTTCCACCTGTTTTTTTTTTTTTTTTGCGAGGTCCGTTCCACCTGTTTCTTGTGGCATTTACCAAATGTGGGCTGCAATCCAAATGATGGCCAGGTTTTTTCATGCTTGGCTGAATTTTGGCTTGCAGAGAGGTTATTTGTAAACATGCTCCCACGTGAATAATAAACAGGGAAATAAGTAAACATTTTCAAAGAATTCTAATTTTTTTTATAGATGTTCGTATTAGTGTCGCAAGCATGCTTGACAATTTTCATGTGAAACGGGGCAGAACTGTTTCATCTGTAAAGAAAACAAACTTGGGGTGACATTTGGAGTACCATTTGGTGCTCAATTTGTTTTTTTTTTGCATAGGCCAAAATGCTTAACCTTTTTGCCTAAAAATTTGTAGATAGCATTTGGATGTGACAATGAACATATAAATTTTTTGTTGGGATTTTCTTGACATTCCAAAAATAATTTTTGTGCGCAGGAGCACATGCACCCAGGAGCCAAATTTGATTTCCGCGATCAACGCTACCTATTATTTGTTGCATGGGGATCGGAGAAGTTTGATCATACATGAAGCAGCGCTCATATAACTTTGACTCTGTGCATCTTCCTACATTACATATACGGGTTTTCCATTACTGTTTGTGGCCGCGAAAAGAAAATGCAGTAAGTTATTTTAACAATTGGAAAAACTTTTGCTCGTCTCCTTGCTCTCTGCTCTGATGGTTTAGCTAAGCATGCATGTAGAAATGAAAAGTCGTCCTAACTCACTCGCATCTACCGCAAAGTCGTCATAACTCACTCGCATCTACCGCAAAGTCGTCATACTCAAATGCAGTTTGTTTTTATTTTATTTTTTCGAGTTAATTTATTATCCGGTTTTCTATATATTTTAGTCTTTTATTTTCCATTTTCTTTGTTTCCTTTTTATTTCTCTTTTGTGTCTGCTATTTCTTTTTATTCTGTTTCCTTATCTTTCCTTCATTTTGTTTTCCCTGTATTATTTTTCCTTTTCCTTTTTATTTTTTGAATAACTTTTTGTAATTCATAATACTCTAAAAAAACATACATAAACTTCTTAATACATGAATACATTTAAAATGTGCAACAAACATTTCTTAAATACACGATGACATTTTTTCGAAATGTGATACGCATTTTTCTCTACACATGATAAATATTTTAAAATATATGATGCATATCTTTTGAATATGTGGTGAATAGTTTTTTCAATATGTGATGAACATATTTTCAATACACAGGTCAAACATTTATAAACATGCAATGAGCATTTTTCAAATATGCGGTGAATATTGTTTCGGTTTGTTTAGATACAGGCTGGATTTTCTGTGAGTATGGAGTGAACATTTTTCAAATACACTTCAAACATTTTACAAATATGTGATGATCATTTTCTGAATATGCAGCGAACGTGTGGAGCGGCTATGAGCAAGATTCCCAAAGCACTCACTGGAGGCGAGACATAGTAGAAAATCATTAAAGGATGCATCTTGAAGAGGTCAGTCCACCTATTGCTGACAAATGGTGCATTGCATATGTGAAACTTATCACAACCTGAAAGTTTTGTGTTTTTGCAGATTTGTTTTTTTAAACGTTTTATCTCTTGAATCATGTGTCTGAATCACGAATTGTTCTCACCGTTGCGTTTCTTGCATCAAAGTTTTTGAAACTATAGATCATGTTAATAGGTTGTGTGGACTTTTTTTTTAAATACAGAAACCAAAAATACTGGAAACTGAAAAACTATAGAAACCAGAAAAGTCAAAACTGAAAGAAAAAACTAGAAGCACATTTTGTATCTTTTCACTTTTCGGGAAACACATTTGTGCTTCACCATGAAGCATAACTATGTTTTTTCTTATGGTGCGGTTCACGAGAGGAAAACCAAAAAAAAAAGATCTAGTTTTTCCAGAAAAACTAAACAAAATCCATGGCGGCAGAAAATCTAGAAAAACACAAAGAAAACTCGAAAAAACACAAAAAATGTGTGCGTCCAGCGCGCAACTCATGGCGGCAGCAGGGAAAACCATGCGGCATGTTGGGCCACTCCCATGGTGTCTGCTGCGCCGGGGGCGCGCGCGCGCAAGTGATGCCCGCAAACTAGTTGCACCTGGCATAGTAGCATGGGCGTGACTATGTCTAGCCTGGTAGACCTCCTATTTGCCGCCCGTAGACGACTAATAGACGCGGCGACGCTCGGTGGTGGGACAACGTGGGTGACTTCGTTCTGTGTTTTTCTTAGCCCCTCGTTGCTGTTTGTTTTTTCTTTTTTAGTGGTTTTGTTGTTTTGGTTTTCTTGGGGGGTTTTCCTTTTTCTTTCTCTTCCAGGTTTGTCTTTCTTCCCTTTTTTTTCTTTTATCACTTATTTTATAATTTTCTGTACTATAATGTTTTTTCACTAACAGTTGACTTTTCTTTCAAATAGAAATCAAAAACAAATATGCAAAATATTTTTGTAATGTACGGTGGACACTTCTAAAATATAAACTGAAGTACGGGACAACTTTTGCATATATGATAAACATTTTGTAATATAACTTGAACATATTTTAAATAGATATTAAACTTTTTTCGTAACGTCGAACATTTTCTTAATATATGATGAAGAATTTGTACTGCAGATGAAAATTTTTGTATTGTACCGTGACATTTTTTAATATATAATGAGCATTTTTGTAATATTGGTGAACTTTTTTTAATATACGGTCAACTTCTTTTTTTTTTGCGGGAAAACGGTCAACTTCTTTTAAACACACTGGACTTTTCTATAAAAAGACATTAAAAAAACTTTAATAAATCAGGATTAAAGTTTAAAAAATTATTTTGAATAGGTTTTATATATATTTATAATCCTAAAAAAGATCAAACAACTGGTTTTTGGCAGAAAATAGACAGAAAAGGCGAACAAACCAAAACAACTAAAAGAAAAGTGCAACAGACTGTGCCACACATTACCATAGTTGGCTATCGGGCTGTTACACAAGAACATGAGCATCAAGCAGGAGGTCTCGTCTTGCCTTCACTATATGAGTAAATAGCTCAATCATAAATGAGTAGATGTGTCATGTAGTTGTAGCAATTGCAATTTTTTCTCTAAAATAGAAATGGGATTCTAGGTTGTGAAGCAAAACTAAAGGGATGTGGATAAAAGGAGGGATGCCAGTTGCCTCAAGTATGCAGTGTATTGGACCGGTCCAGTTTGCTTTACTTCATTTATATTTTCGTTGGTTTGTTTTTATTTTCATTTTTCCATTTTGTTTATATTTGAAATAATTGCAAAATACATTTATTCAAATTTGTTGATGTGTTTATTGTGTATTTTTTAAAATCTTAAAGAAGTGTAAAAAATTGTGCGACTTTAAATTTTTTGGTACTATTCAAAAACAATGTTCTGTGACATTAAAAATTGTACACGCATTTAAAAAAATATGTCGTCACTAGATAAAAAGATAATTATGCAATGCAAAAACATGCTTGCATAATTCAAATACCATGTTCCATACCATTAAAAAAAATGCTCGCCACATTTTTGAAAAAAATTAATGTGTTTCAAAAACATTATTCATGCGTTTTGAAAAAGAATGTGCGTAGTATTTTTAAATATTGTTTATACAATATAGAAAACTTTGTACGTAGTTCAAAAAAAGCTTGTACCATTAAAAAATGTTTAACATGTATTCGCAAAAATGTCTGAAAGATGTATTTTAAAAAAGAGTGTACATCATGTATTTGAATTCAACGTCTATCAAAAAAAATGTTCCACATGTATACACAAAATGTAAAAGTATGTATTTAGAATAGTAGACATATGTAGAGAAAAAAAACAAAGAGAGTAATGAAAATATGATAAGATACATAGAAAAACAGAAAAGGAAGAAATAACACGCGGAAGCTTCTAACAAGTGGCGTAGAAACTTCCTATTTGGGCCGGTCCATCTTGTGATCGCCTACGATCAGATGGAGTACTGCCTCTAAATAGGCGAGATATAGCTCCCGCGTAGTACCACACCGTATCTATCCCTATGTTTTTGACTATCAGGATCGCCTAAGCGCCTTTAGCGTCGGATCACACGCCAACGGTCGCATGCGTATCAGCGGACTGCAACCCATGAAGCTCTCCTCGCTCGGTACCTGGATGTGATTCCCTCAATTGCTTGGCTTTCTGGCTTTGCTATGTTGCTAGCTTGGGAAAAAACCATGCACCTGATTTTGCAATTTTGACAAAAGTTAGAAAATTAAAGAGTTTCATCGATTTAAAATCTCTGCGTGAATATTAAAATGTTTACAAATTTAAAAAATGTTCATACATTGAATATTTTTTCATGGATCTAAACAATGTTCATGAATTTGAAAAAAATGCAAATTAGAAAATTTATTGACTGTTTAATATAAAATTCAAGGATTTGAAAAATTACTCATGAATTTGAAAAATGTCAATCCAAAAAATCATGAATTTTAAAATTTTCACAAATGTAAAATATGTTCACAATTTTAATTTTTTCATGAATTTTAAATAATAATAAAGAAAACATACCGAAAAAATAAAAATAGGAAGAGAAAACTGTAAAACCCGTAAGAAAACACAAAGAAAAGAAATAATAGGAAAGAAAAACTGAAAACCCGCTCGCGAAATCTTCTAGAAACTTCACAAAACCGTATGTCTGCTGCACTGTATCGTTTCCTTACATGGGCCAGTCCACTACTCACTAAGTGTGTGTTGTCTACACAAATAGTAAAAATCGGCGCCTTAAGCGCCAAGAAATTTTTGGGTGGATCTATGGGTGAGCCACGACCCACCCTATGATTTTGGTCGGCCTATATAGTGTAGGAGATTATGAGATGGGTCGGAGAGAAGAAAAAACTCCAAGCAATGGTCCAGCTTGCCATTTTGTGCGCTAGTCTTGTGGAGCCCGCCTATTCAAACGGTCCAGATTCTTTGCCTCGGCCCCCTAATCCCCCCGCTCTTCCCTCGCATGTGCTCTCCTTCCACTGCTGTCCTAACCACTAGGACCCTCCCCTCCCACATACCATTAGATGTGACATGCAGGCGTGCCAACCTCCCTCCCATGTCTCGTCTTCTCTTAGGTCTGACCCTCTTATCGTCGTCACTCTCCCCCCTCTCAGATCTCCCCTCATGCAAATCCTGCCATGCCCGCCACAACATCACCTCAACTCCCTTCCCGGGGTGAGCTCACCTCATGTTGCGCCACTTCCCCATTCCCATAATCTCCGTCGATTGGAGCGGCGCGTGGTGTGCCCATGCCAACGCAATCCTATAAGGATGTGCTACTCTTCCATATCGTTCCCAACCCAACCGGCGTCAGATCCTTGCCATCCTCCCCTCGCCATTCAAAAAACGTTGCCACAAGTGTTACTAGTCATAGTACCTTGTATAGTCCTTCCACGAACCAGTTCGTTGCCACAAGTGTGGCCACCGGAGTCCATCATGTATGTTCGACCCTTTCGTCCTTATTCATTCATCCCCTCCCTGCCCCTGCTCACTATCTCTTTCTCCTCCCCGTAGTAAGTCAAAATTCGTACATGCTCCCATTCGCGCTCTCCCCTGAACCCGCCTGCTCTCCTCCACGTGAGCACTAGCTCCCGAGGTACTACCGGGAGGTGGAGGCTAGGCACACCCAGGGGTTCCCCATGCATCCGGGTCCCATGTTCCCTCATTGTGCTCCCCCTCTGATGGCTCAAGCTCTGTCATTACTCTAGCACGCGGTGATGCCCCTGTCCCCACACCCGACTACTAATCCGTGGTCGTGACTCCCGGCAGATCGGAGTACACATAATGCTTCATGCTGCTCGTCGTTGATCAGTCCAGGAGGCACCGCTATGCGAATGCTCTGATAACTCTACCCTAAGCCGTCCCCATTGATATCCTTCACAGGGCCCTCAAGGTGCACAACGACAACCCCATGGTCGGCCCTGATGCTTCCCACTACAGGTCGAGGATGAGCATATTTGCCTCGAAAGAGGCAAGAAAGCACACCACGCGCGCGCTTCTTCCCTGATACGTCCATTTTGCATCATGTTTTCCTACTTTATTTATAGTGTTTTTATTCAATATAACACTTTTTTGAGTAATTCTAATGCCTTTTCTCTCATAATATTCGAGGTTTACACAAAGAGGGAGAATACCGGTAGCTGGAATTCTGGACCTGAAAAAGTTACGTTAGAGATACCTATTCTGCACATCTCCAAATGACCTGAAATTTTACGAAGAATTATTTTGGAATATATAAAAAATATTGGAGAAAAAAATACCAGAGGGGCCACCCAGGTGCCCACTAGGCACCAGGGCGCGCCACCCCCTCCAGGCGCGCCTTGGTGGGTAGTGGGGGCCCAGGCCCACCTCCGGTGCCCATCTTCTGGTACATAAGGTCTTTTGACCTAGAAAAAATAAGGAGGAGACTCTCGGGATGGAGCGCCGCCGTCTCAAGGCGGAACTTGGGCAGGAGCACTTTTGCTCTCCGGCGGAGTTATTTCGCCGGGGATGCTTCCCTCCAGGAGGGGGAAATCGAAGCTATCGTCATCACCAACAACCCTGTCACCTTGGGAGGGCCAATCTTCATCAACATCTTCAACAGCACCATCTCATCTCAAAACCCTAGTTCATCTCATGCGTTCAATCTTTGTACCGGAACCTCAGATTGGTACCTGTGGGTGACTAGTAGTGTTGATTACATCTTGTAGTTGATGCTAGCCGGTTATTTGGTGGAAGATTATATGTTCAGATCCATTATGATATTTATTACTCCTCTGATCTTGAGCATGAACATGTTGTGTGAGTAGTTACTTTTGTTCTTGAGGACACGGGAGAAGTCATGTTGCCAGTAATCATGTGAATTTGATATTCGTTCGATATTTTGATGATATGTATGTTGTGATTCCCTTAGTGGTGTTATGTGAACATCGACTATATGACACTTCACCATCTTTGGGCCTAAGGGAATGCATTATTGACTAGTTATTAGATGATGGGTTGGTAGAGTGACAGAAGCTTAAACCCTAGTTTATGCGCTATTCCGTAAGGGGCTGATTTGGATCCACATGTTTAATGCTATGGTTTGATTTTATCTTAATTCTTCTTTCGTAGTTGCGGATTCTTGCGAGAGGGGTTAATCATAAGTGGGAGGCTTGTTCAAGTAAGAACAGCACCCAAGCACCGGTCCACCCACATATCAAATTATCAAAATAGCGAACACGAATCAAACCAACATGATGAAAGTGACTAGATAAAATTCCCGTGTATCCTCAAGAACGCTTTGCTTACTATAAGAGATTGTTTTAGCCTGTCCGTTGCTACAAAAAGGATTGGGCTATCTTGCTGCACCTATTGTAACTATTGCTACTTGTCACTTGTTACAAATTATCTTACTATCAAACTACCTGTTACCGACAATTTCAGTGCTTGCAGAAATTACCTTGCTGAAAACCGCTTGTCATTTCCTTCTGCTCCTCGTTGGGTTCGACACTCTTACTTATTGAAACGACTACAATTGATCCCCTATACTTGTGGGTCATCATTCCCCACCACTCTCGACAGCCACACCATCCTGCTGGAGCACCTTGAGAATCGCAAAAACAGGTTTGTGTCAGAGTACACTTGCTTCACCTAGCTCTCGGCCATGGGATTCCCCCTTGAGCATGGCACGAGGGGGTGATCCGCAATGCTTTCTGCTCCATCGGCAACATGTGTTGCATCGTCCCACTCCACGATTCTTTTTCCTCTCTTTGCCTTGGTTTCTCCCATTCGGCTTGAGAGCTAGGATTGGGGTCTTCCCCTTATCTTCATCGTCACCTTCATCCTCAAGATCAATTGAGCTAGAGATGTTCAATCTTGAAATCCTTGGTTTCTTGATTACTTCTCGTGTACTTCTCATTTGTCATGAGCTTTGTGAGAAAGTATTTCAAACTAAATGCCTTGTTCCCATTCCTTTTTCTCCCTATCCTTATATAGGTCTTGGACTTAGATGTCGTACTAGTTAAGTACCACTCGAGAGATGCAGAGAATTATTGTCACTTGATCAATACAACCCGACCACTGATTACAACAATCTTGGATTGTACTTCAACGATGGGGTGGGAGGAATGGGAGATTGCATGCATAGTATTCCTCGGTCCACTTTCAAAAGGTCTCCTTGGTTTGATCGGCACTAACCATGGCACCAATGTTCATTCAATAATAGCACAAAGTTTCATCCTCCTCAACCCTATAGTTCAGCAGTCTTGTTAGCTTCTTGATGATATATGGATCGACCTCCACTTCGGGCTTGTATTTGGATTTATTTTGTGATGTTCATCCTCCATCAAGAAGGCAATGTCCTTGATCATAGTGGTGTGATATGAGTCATCCAATGCCAACATGAAGGTCTAGAAGTGACCTTGTTTGATTTCCCCACTACAATGGAGAAGTGAAAAACAATCCATCACCAAAATTGACCATTGCAACTCCCAAACACTACATTTGCAATGCACTACAGTTGTTTTGAGAAATAAAGAAAAATGAAAAAAAAACCTATCGTGAGTTGTGTTAAGCACCTAGTGGGTCGGATCAGCGGCATTAATATCACCAACATTTTTGGCCTCGCTTGATGACAGAGGGGCATCACGGTAGGCTCAATGACTAGAGGCGCTAGAAGGGGTGTAGGGGCTGACTGGGATGCAACCTTCTTTGAAGGCGCCGAGCCAAGCCATGGTGACGCTTCACTACAATATCCGACGGAATGGGTGAAGGAAATATGCCCTAGAGGCAATAATAAAAGTTGTTATTTTATATTTCCTTATTCATGATAAAGGTTTATTATTCATGCTAGAATTGTATTGATCGGAAACTTAAATACATGTGTGAATACATAAACAAATACCGTGTCCCTAGTAAGCCTCTACTAGACTAGCTCATTGATCAAAGATGGTTAAGGTTTCCTAACCATGGACATGTGTTGTCATTCGATAATGGGATCACATCATTAGGAGAATGATGTGATGGACAAGACCCACCCGTTAGCTTAGCATAATGATCGTTCAGTTTTATTGCTATTGCTTTCTTCAAGTCAAATACATATTTCTTCGACTATGAGATTATGCAACTCCCGGATACCGGAGGAATGCCTTGTCTGCTATCAAACGTCACAACGTAACTGGGTGATTATAAAGATGCTCTACAGGTATCTCCGAAGGTGTTTGTTGAGTTGGCATAGATCGAGATTAGGATTTGTTACTCCGAGTATCGGAGAGGTATCTCTGGGCCCTCTCGGTAATACACATCATAATCTTGCAAGCAAATGACTAAGGAGTTAGTCACGAGGTGATGTATTACGGAACGAGTAAAGAGACTTGCCGGTTACGAGATTGAACTAGGTATGAAGATACCGACGATCGAATCTCGGGCAAGTAACATACCGATGGACAAAGGGAATAACGTATGTTGTCATAACGGTTCGACCGATAAAGATCTTCGTAGAATATGTAGGAGCCAATATGAGCATCCAGGTTCCGCTGTTGGTTATTGACCAGAGAGGTGTATCGGTCATGTCTACATAGTTCTCGAACCCGTAGGGTCCGCACGCTTAACGTTCGTTGACGATATAGTATTATATGAGTTATGTGATTTGGTGACCGAATGTTGTTCGGAGTCCTAGATGATATCACGGACATGACGAGGAGTCTTGAAATGGTCGAGAGGTAAAGATTTATATATAGGACGATGGTATTCGGACACCGGAAGTGTTCCGGAGGGTATCGGGTACTTATCGGGTCACCGGAAAGGAGTTTCGGGCACCCCGGCAAAGATATGGGCCTTATGGGCCAAGAGAGGGAACACACCAGCCCACAAGGGGCTGGTGCGCCCCTATACAGGCCAGCCCTATGAGGAGGAGTGTAACACCCCTGTGTAATAGTCACTGTGACACTCTGCTAAGTATGCCAAGTCATCTCAATTTGCAGTGCCTAGTCACTTTGGTTAAGAATTCAATTCAAAATCTATTCTGAAAATCAACTCAAATTCAAAAGTGCAAAATAAATTTGCTCAAACACTATGGGAAAAATGTTCACTAAATAGCAAATAATCCAGAACCATTTATAAAAATATGAACAATGATAATGGAATTAGTTAGATGATTCCAACCACATGAAACAGCACCAAAATAGAATTATTTAATCGAATTAAATTCATATCAAATCCAAAAGAAATCCAAATTTGCCCAAACCAATTTTTGGTGAAAGGTAAAATTACATTGTAATATTGGGGACAACTCTCATGTTTTGCAAAAGTGCACAAGTGGCCTAACTATTTCAAAACAGAAAAAAGAATAAAAGAAAATAGAAAACAGAAAACAGAAAAATAAAACGAGGCACTGTGCACCGGGCCTAAGTGCACAGTGCCCCGACCACAGCCCACCTGGCCCATTCCCTCCTCTCTCTCCTCCGTGTCGCCGTGCCCATGGCCGAGCGCCCGCGCGCCGGCGAGGCGCCGACACGCCGACGCTCCACCGACTCTACAGGGCAGCGGAGGAGATAAGGACGAGACCATGCCTCCCCCCTAGCCTCCCCTGTCACTCTCCCCCTTTCTCCCTCGCTCATCCGAGCTCTTCTCCCTCTCCAAATCCGTCGTCCGAGCGCCACCGTAGCCACTCGCCGTCGTTCCCGTGGCCACCAGCCTCGCCGTGATGCCGTAGGAGTTCCTCATCGACCGCCTCGTCGCCTGGTGCCTGCGGTTGGAGCCGGGGAGCACCCCAGGTAGCGCACTATGCCGCCCCCTTCCGCTTCGGCTCCGGCGAAGTCCGTCGTCTCCGGCGAGCCCCTGCTGCTACTAAACCACCAAGGGCCTACGTGAGTGCCGCACGGTGAGCCACAACGCCTCCCCATCTTCTTTCTTCGCTCCGGCTAGTCAGTAGACGCCGCTCCGCGTGAGCCCGAGCCGTTGCCGCGGAGTTCATCGCCGGCGAGCCCCCGGTGACCCAACGAGCTCGGGGCCGTGTCCAACACACTCACCGCATCGCGTAGAGCACGCTTAAGCCTCGCGCTCGAGCTGTTGCACACCGTAGCTCCGTTTCCGTCGAAGGCCCGTACGCGTCACCGCTTTTGCTCGTCGCCGGCGAAGTTTCCGGCCAAGTCCGGCCACGTAGCTGCCACAGTTCGATGCGGCTTGCTCTGCTCGTTCGAACGCACCCTCACACGAGTGAAATGGACGCCTGTAGACGAAATCGGAGGCGCGCCCGTGCCTCCGCCGCGTTTGGAGGTCGCCGGCGTTGAGCCGCCGGCCACCACCGACGTGGCACTCGCGTGGCAACGCCTGGGCCACTGACTGGTGGGCCCAGAGGCCCCGGTTGACCAGTTGACCTGGTCAACTGCGGTGACATGGCATTCACTGTCACTGACACGCAGGCCCCACCGCTTATTAGGTTAAACAAAACATTTTAATAAATAAAACTAATTAGATTAACTAATCACCCACTGACACCCGGGGCCCACATCCCCCTAATTAACTCTGATCAGTTTAATTCACTGTTAAAAGTAATAGAGGCTGACATCACCTCTGCATCATGCTGACATCATAAATCAATTCTGTTAATAAAAATAATTCCAGAAAAATCATTTAAACTTTGAAAATTAATAACTTTTAAACCGTAGCTCAGATCGAAAAACTTAAAACATGAAACTTGCTCAGAACGACGAGACGAATCTGATCGTGTCGTCTGTTCCTTTGTCGGAACCCCCTACGTAGGAGAACTCGTAACTCCGAGCCCGATTTCGGTATATGAATAGTGCACACACTCCGATTAAGAAATCCCGCGTTAATCCTATAATAACTAAAAATGACTTAGACATACTTCAGGCAACCCTGCATTGCATCTTAGCATAGCATGTCTGTATTACAACGTTAGTTGTGTATTTATATGTTTCTTCCCCCTCTTCTCTCGGTAGACCCCGACGTCGACGTAGCTCCCGAGGCCGATGCTGCTCAGGAGCCCGACGACGCAGTTGACGACCTTGCCCTTGCCGTCGAGCAGACAGGCAAGCACCCCCCTTTTGAGCATTTCGATATCGCCCACTCTCTTCTCTCTTATGCTTGCATTAGAATCTGCTGCTGTTACTGTATCCTATATCTGCTGCATAGCCTGTTTACTTGTAACCTGTTGTTGATACTTTCCTGTTATCCTAAACTGTTTAGAATAGGTTGGGCAGAGACCATCAGAGACCCCACTATATCCCGACTGCCCCGCTGGGTTATCAGAAGACCCGAGCAACGGGATCGAAGATCAGGCCCCGGCACCGCACGTCACTTCCCCTTAGTTGCTCGACACTGCTGGGTTATTATCGAGTGCCGAGGGTGATACCTCGTTAGCACTTCTGATGATAACCTTGTAGGTTAGTTAATCGGTCGTGGTAAGCGAGGGTGATTCCTCCTACACCACCCTCGATAATGACGTCGTCGGGCAACACTTCAAGTGTGGACCTCGAGGGTGATACCTCCTTCGTTCACCTTAACGAGAACATCAGGTGGGACTCCATCGAGGGTGATTCCTCAGGGTTCCCTGGGTGTTAGACACACGATTACTATTGTTACTATGACTTACACTGAACCATGTTACTAAAGACGGGTCGGCCCTGAGGGGTACCCGCGCGAGCTTAATTGCGAGTGATGTGGGACCGGGTGGACCTGGATGGTGCCCGAGGGTTGAACACGAGGCGTGGCCGGGCATTCCTCGCCCTTGCCGCAAGTCCTCGAGACGGGGCGATGGGGTCACATCGATCGTGAGTCTCTGCTCATTACCGCGCGCTCCTAATCCACTAACGGTTTGGATATTTGATCCGAGGGGCCTCTGGCCTGATAGCACTAACCATCACGTGAGCATAGTATGGGTGTTCTGCATCGAATACTTCAGCCCAAGCTTAATAGACGTCAGCGACTGAGCGGCGCGCGCTGGATTGGACTGGTTACGCAACCGCGCCTGTATTAAGGGGTTGCTAGGTCTGCTTCCGGACGCCCACGCAATGCGCAGGAGTTCCCGGGGCGAAGGCCCAAGACCCCTGGGGGCATAGGTTTAGTCCGGCGTGCTGACCTCTCTGTTAAGTATTTGGTCGGGTTGCGGCTTATCGTTTGGCCGAGGCCGGGCATGACCCAGAAAAGTGTGTCCGGCTGGAGTTAATCGAGCGTGGTGGGTAAGTTGGTGCACCCCTGCAGGGAAGAACTAATCTATCGATAGCCTGTCCTACGGTAACGGACACTCGGAGTTGTATCCCGATCGGTACAACTAGAACTGGTGACTTGAGATGATACTGGATAGTATGGCTCTGGGATTGCTTTCTCGCAGGGAGTCGAGGAAGGATCTCTGACCGAGGTTGATGACACTACTACTACTTTACATTATGTTATTCTGCACTCTTCTAATGCTGCAAGACCGCTGAAGATGCTTGAAGATGCTAGTCTTCGATAGGACTAGGCTCTCCCCTCTATTCTGGCATTTCTGTAGCCCAGTCCACATATACAGCCTTCCTTTGAAAATGTTGCATATGTAGTGTAGATCCTCGATTGCTGAGTACTTCGGATGAGTACTCATGTTTGCTTTATTTTCTTTTTTCCCCATATCCACTTGTCGCATCCAGATGACGGAGCCCCTGAGATAGCTGTCCCCGTCGACGACTACAGCTACTACTACTACCCTCCCGGCGAGTACTACTACGAGGAGCCGACAGACGACCAGGAGTAGGATTCGGAGGGTCCTAGGCAGGAGGCCTACGCCTTTTGATCGTAGTATTTTATTTTGCCCCGCCTTCATAAAGGCTTAACTCTATTTCTGTAATATATCTGTACCCAGATATCTGATGCTTCCGCTGACACTTGTATGCCATCGAGCTATGTATTCGAGCCCTCGAGGCCCTGGCTTGTAATATAAAGCTTGTATGACTTTATTTATGTTTTAGAGTTGTGTTGTGATATCTTCAAGTGATTCCTTAGGCTTGATCGTGTGCATTTGCGTGTATGATTAGTGCACGATTAAGCCGGGGTCGTCACAAGGAGAAGGAAAGAGGGGAGGGCAAGGAAAGTGTGGAGTAGGACTCCCCCTTCCTTCCCTTTCCCCCCCTCTTTCCTTCCCCCTTGTTTATGCAAGGAAACTGAAGGAAATATGCCCTAGAGGCAATAATAAAGTTGTTATTTTATATTTCCTTATATCATGATAAATGTTTGTTATTCATGCTAGAATTGTATTAACCGAAAACTTGATACATGTGTGGATACATAGACAAAACACCGTGTCCCTAGTAAGCCTCTACTAGACTAGCTCGTTAATCAAAGATGGTTAAGTTTCCTAACCATGGACATGAGTTGTCATTTGATAACGGGATCACATCATTAGGAGAATGATGTGATGGACAAGACCCATCCGTTAGCTTAGCATAATGATCGTTCAGTTTTATTGCTACTGCTTTCTTCATGTCAAATACATATTCCTTCGACTATGAGATTATGCAACTCCCAGATACCGGAGGAATACCTTGTGTGCTATCAAACGTCACAACATAACTGGGTGATTATAAAGATGCTCTACAGGTATCTCCGAAGGTGTCTGTTGGGTTGGCATAGATCGAGATTAGGATTTGTCACTCCGAGTATCGGAGAGGTATCTCTGGGCCCTCTCGGTAATACACATCATAATAAGCCTTGCAAGCAATGTGACTAATGAGTTAGTTGCGGGATGATGTATTACAGAACGAGTAAAGAGACTTGCCGGTAACAAGATTGAACTAGGTATGAAGATACCGACGATCGAATCTCGGGCAAGTAACATACCGATGACAAAGGGAATAACGTATGTTGTCATAATGGTTCGACCGATAAAGATCTTCGTAGAATATGTGGGAGCCAATATGAGCATCCAGGTTCCGCTATTGGTTATTGACCGGAGAGGTGTCTCGGTCATGTCTACATAGTTCTCGAACCCGTAGGGTCCGCACGCTTAACGTTCGATGACAATATTGTATTATATGAGTTATGTGATTTGGTGACCGAATGTTGTTCAGAGTCCCGGATGAGATCACGGACATGACGAGGAGTCTCAGAATGGTCGAGAGGTAAAGATTTATATATGGGAAGTCATATTTTGGGTTCCGAAAAAAAGTGCAGTTTTTTCGGTATTGTACCGTGAAGCTTCCAGAAGGTTCCGGAGGATTCCGGAGGGGTCCGGAAGTCCACAAGTGGGTCCACCATGTCCCAAGGGCTTGCTTGGGCTAAGGGGAAGCGCCCTGGCCTTATTGGGCTAGGCGCACTAAGTTCTCAAAAGCCCATGTGGCTAGTGAAGGCAAAAAGGGAAGGTGTCCTAGTAGGAATAGGATTGGACTTGGAGTCCAAGTCCACGTGTGTACTATTCAAGGTTACTGTTCATGTGGTACTATTCCTTCTACTCCAAGCCCCTACACATATATAAATAGAGGAGAGGGGGCGCCCCAAAAGGACACAACAACATCTGTTAGCCGTGTGCGGCGCCCCCCTCCACAGATTACACCCTCGGTCATATTCTCGCGGTGCTTAGGCGAAGCCCTGCACGGATCACTTCACCATCACCGTCACCACGCCGTCGTGCTGACGGAACTCATCTACTCCCTTGACAATTTGCTGGATCAAGAGTTCGAGGGACGTCATCGAGCTGAACGTGTGCAGAACTCGGAGGTGCCGTACGTTCGGTGCTTGATCGGTCGGAATGAGAAGAAGTTCAACTACATCAACCACGTTGTCAAACGCTTCCACTTTCGGTCTACGAGGGTATGTAGACACACTCTCCCCTTCTCGTTGCTATGCATCTCCTAGATAGATCTTGCGTGAGCGTAGAATTTTTTTTGAAATTGTATGCTACGTTTCCCAACAGTGGCATCCGAGCCAGGTCTATGCGTAGATGATATGCACGAGTAGAACACAAAGAGTTGTGGGCGGTGATAATCATACTGCTTACCACCAACGTCTTATTTTGATTCGGCGGTATTGTTGGATGAAGCGGCCCGGACCAACCTTACATGACCACGTTCATGAGACCGGTTCCACTGACAGACATGCAACTAGTTTTGCATAAAGGTGGCTGGCGGGTGTCTGTTTCTCCAACTTTAGTTGAGTCGAATTTGACTACGGCCGGTCCTTGTTGAAGGTTAAAATAGCAAACTTGACGAAACACCGTAGTGGTTTTGATGCGTAGGTAAGAACGGTTCTTGCTAGAAGCCGTAGCAGCCATGTAAAACTTGCAACAACAAAGTAGAGGACGTCTAACTTGTTTTTGCAGGGCATGTTGTGATGTGATATGGTCAAGACATGATGATGGGAATCGGAAAAAATCATGATGATGGGAATCGGAAAAAATCATGATGATGGGATTTCCTGGCCCTCAGCCAAACCTCCACCCGAAACCATGATGATGGGAATCGAAAAAAATCGCAACCTCACCGGAAAGTCGCTAAGACACCTGCCCCATGGTGGGCGCCAACTGTCGTGGTTCTAAGTCTGACAGTAGAATAGGGGGTAGGTATGAGGAGGCAAGATCCTAGCTACGATGAGGTTGTGCACGCAAGATTTACGAGTTCAGGCCCTTCTCGGAGGAAGTAACAACCCTATGTCTCGGTGCCCGGAGGCTCGGTCGATTGGATTATGCGTGAAGTTACAGGGGGTGCGAACCCTTGTGCCAGTGGAGGGGGGGGGGCTTATATAGAGTGCGCCAGGACCCCAGCCGTCCCACGTTACAAGGGGTTCAATGTCCATAAAGACAGGACGTTACTGATAACGCCAGCAATAAAGGCAAATAAATGATCATTAAGACTACGGAATGAACGCCTGATCATTGCCATCCTGAGTGACCTTAGATCTTCTGTCTTCCGAGTGGTTTCTGATGTGGTCGAGTGAGTACACCCCGGTCGAATGGAATTGGGTTATCTAAGTGAACTGTTGGTCGAGTGGGTTGCACCCTGTGGTGATTTCAATCGGTAGATGATGCTATCCTTTGAATGTCCTTGGCTTTAGAGCAGTGTCCTCGGGGAAGGGTGTCTAGGTCAGGCCTATTACCCTACCCTAGGTACATGTCTTCGTCATTAGCCCCCGAATGGATCTGGGTCCGAGTGGAGAAGGGGTTGAAGATGGTTCCGACCGATTTATATGCTTCAGAGGCATTTTAACCGGGCCGGTGATCTTTGTAAAAACTTCAACTTCATTTTCAGTCACCTGGGTCCATTCAGAGGTTGTCGAGTGAATTTTGCTGATAAGCTCTGAGTGTTGGTATGGTATAAAATCCTCAGCGCGATTGGTCACACTGCCGCTCCCGGATCTCACGGGATTCGAAATTTGGAGAAGCGCGCGGGATGGAGAGTACCGCTGTAAACGGAGCAGATTAGGCAGGGATGCCTCGATTCTCGCACCAACTTTTTCGCCACATATCCAGCGCGCGACTGTTGCGGGATTTGACTGGATTGCCTGGGCCCACGAGTCAGCCACTCGGGAGCAGGCCCATATAAGGCGTCGGGGCCGATGAGTCTGGCACTATGCTCCCCATCCCCTTCTTCTTCTCCTGTTTCTCCACCACATTCGCCGCCACCTTCGACGCCGCCGCCCCGTCCAAGCGCAGCCTGCCACGATGGGGAAGGAGAAGACGGCGGCCCTGGAGCGTGCGAAGAAAGCGACGGCGGCAGCGAAGGGCAAGAAGACGAGTCGGGGGGGATCGTCGTCGAGATCCGGCCTGCCGCCCGGCTGGATCCAGGGCGACTGGATTCGATCCACGATTCAGCAAGAGGATCTGGAGGATCTGGTCGAGGGGGGCTTGATCACTCATGGATCCTGGAGGCTGCCAGGTGATGAGACCGAGCCGCAGCCGCAGCCGCAGGAGGGTGAGTGCGTCCTCCTTGCGACCCACGTCGACCGTGGTTTTTCTCTGCCCCCTCATCCTTTTTTTCGAGGTTTTCTGAACTTTTTTGGAGCCCAACTTCATCACTTTTCCCCGAACACCATCACATACCTCGCTGCGTTTGTCTCCATGTGTGAGAATTTCCTGGGTTGTCGACCGCATTGGGGGTCTCTTCAAACACATCTTTACTTGCCGCTCACAGTCTGTGAAAAAGGCTAATCCGAGTGATGAGAGGACGCACGTGATCCAGGTGTGCGGAGGTCTAGGGATCCAGATGAGAGGTAAAAGCACTTTTCCACCTATGACTCTTCCCGATTCGGTCAGAGGGTGGCAGTCGACCTGGTTTTATTGTAAGGACAAACCAACTCTTGGTCAGTCGACTGGCCTTCCCCCCTTCACCATGGGGCGAATTGAGAAGCCCTCTCCCTTGAAAGTGACTCCAGCAGAAAAGGTGGAGGTGACTATGTTGGTTGACCGAGTAATCCAACTTGTCCGAGATGGTGTGACCGGCATGGATTTGCTAGAGGTGTTTCTCACTCGCTGCATCCAGCCGCTCCAGGCCCGCGATCATCCTATGTGGATGTACTCGGGTGCCGATGATTCTGCTCGGATCCACCCGGAGGAAGTTGCCGAGGAGACGGTGGCGCAGTGGCTGCAGGGCATTACTGGAAACAAAGACAACCCCAGTGGGTCCAGGAGAATTCCGCCACTCGGCGCTGATAACGAACCAGACAAGGTCTGACCTTCGATGCCGAGTGACTTTTACTCTAATTTGTAAACTGTCTTTGGAACCGACTGATGCTTGTTCAATTCTTTGCTTCACAGATATATACTGAGATGTACTCGATGCCCAACGGGGAGCAGATCCAGGAAGGAGAAGAGAGCGGAGGCGACAGCGGCGACCGGAACTCTAATGGCGAGAGTGATGAAGAGCACGAAAACTCGAGCAGTGGTGAGGAGGTCGATTCTCCACCTCGCGTGGAAAAGCGTTCCAAGCATAAGCACGACCCAGCAAGTATCCGGGGTAAGGTGGCAGCACCGACTGGACAGACTTCGAAGCACACTCGGACATCTTCTCTGGTGCCGACTGAGAAGGCTCCGAAGCAGCTCAAGACCGCGCCGTCAAAGCCACGGAAGGCTTTGCCCAAGATCAAGGTTGACGTTCCCGTCGCCTCTGCATAAGTGTTTCGTTTTCATCCTTTGTTCCAAGAATCTTATATCAGTTGTCGACCCATTCACTTGCTTGACCGAGTGAACCTTGAGATTTGCAGCGCTGCTACCTCCGGGACTTCTGCTTACAAAGATGAAGGTGATGAGGAGATGGAGGACGCGGTCACATCCAAAGCGGGTATGACCCCTGTTATCTCGTCTTTTCTTCGCTAGCCGATTCTACAGTCGACTCAACTCTTGTGGTCGATTCTTTTGCAGCTCCGCAAAATGTTATTGAACTTCAAGACGACGATGAAGATGAGCCACAGAAGCTCGTGGGTAGGAGGAGCAGGACCTCGGTCAAGAAGGTACCAGCTAGCAAGACGCCTCAGTCAATGCCGGCGATGGAACCAGCTATCCAGCAATCCGGGGACTTCAACCGTGCCTCCGTTACTTTTGCGAATCCCTTGTCGAGTGGTCGTCCTTCATCGTCGACTGTGCCGGCCCTTGCTTCATCTATGCAACTTCATGCCTCAAGCTCTCAAGCTACTGCAACTGATACACCGACTCCACTTTTCACCGCCCATCACGTCCCAGAAGACCAAGTGAGTGCTGCCAAGGAAGCTGTACGCCAGGCAGGCATTATGATGGAGCAGATGAAAGTGGTGCGCGAGGCCAGTCAAGCTGCCTATGATGCCAGCTCAGCACTTCAGGCCAATGTCCAGGTTAGCTTACTTCCGACTAAACTCCATCTTGACGCTTGTTCTGTTAGGATATGATATTTAGAAACTGCTGCTTTATCCGCAAGACGTTCGTGGATGAGCGTTTTGGAACCTTAATTGCACACCCATTGTCAGTCTGTACACCCACTGGGTGTTTTAATTTCTCTTGAGTAGTTTTTCCACTTGAGTCGACTAGGTTGTGTTGATTGAATCTCTGAACCAGTGGGGGCACGCTGAGTGCACCCACTGGGTGTAGTCCTCGAGACCGCCGTCGAATGTTTGATTCGGCGGGGGTCTTTGAACAGAACTTTTCCACTCGGTCTAGGCAGATCATGCCGAGTGGAACCTTTACTAGTGGGGGCACGTTGAGTGCACCCACTGGGTGTAGTCCCCGAGACCGTAGTCGACTGCGGGCAGTCGGCTATGGTCTGAGTTTTTTTTTGACTGGACGGACCGAGTTGATTGAAAAAGTTGGACCAGTGGGGGCACGCTGAGTGCACCCACTGGGTGTAGTCCCCGAGACTATTGTCGAATGTTTGATTCGGCAGTAGTCTTAGAACTATTTGAACTTGCTACTTTATTGCTCGGAAGCAACCAATCTTTGTGTCTGCCGACTGACTATCTTCTGAACACAGAAATCTTGTGATCTTGGAGCCCGGTTCGCTGACTTGGAGCAAAAGCAAATCCAGCTCAATCTTGACCTGGAGTTGGCTCGAAATAACTTGCAGAAGGCCAAGGATGACGCTGCTGGTAAGGAAAGCTTGTCGACTGGTTCTCTTGCCATCTTTTCTCCTCCTTTTTCTGATTCGAATGTTATTCTTTCTAGAAACAATGAGACAGGCTTTGGAGAAGAAGGACCTTGACCTTGCGGCTGCGAAGAAAACCGCCGAAGACAAAACGACACTTGCCGACCAAAAGATGGCCTCAGTCAGAAAGTTGGAGGAAGAGAATACCAAGCTGAAGGCTGCTCTTGATGAAGCTAACAAAGAGGTGACTCGTCTGAAGAAGGACAAACGGACCCTGACCGACAAAGTGGAAGACATCACCCGCAGGAGGGACGAGCTGGAGAACTATCTGGGAGGACTCGCCAAAAAATTATTCCTCATGCTTGAAGGTACTTTTCTCTGTCTGATTGGTTTGCTTTCGTTGACTCATCATACTACTGTCGACTCATTATTTCTCTGCGAGTGCAGAATTCTGTCAAGACTTCGAGGAAGAGACTGGGCGAGTCGAGACGAACTTGGACCCCATCAACTCCCCTGTCAAAGATGAAGCTGCCATGAACGTGCTCCGACTGGAGTCTCGCCTTGCCAGTGCCATGGATTACCTTGCTCGACTCAAGGTTGCGGTGTCGCGGATCGACACAGCGCTCTGGCCAAGGGAAACGCTCCAAAATGATCTCGAGTCTCTGATGACTCGACTCAACGAGATTCCTGGTCGAGTGCAGGAGTGAAAGAAGTCCTCTGCTCGATGCGGTGCTGATGTAGCTCTGTCCCTGGTTCGTGTCCACTGCAAGGAAGCCAGAGAAGAGAAGCTAGCAGCAATCAAGGTCGCCAACACCAAGAAACTTGACTTCCAGTCTTTCATGGAGACCTTCATTACTGCTGCTACTCGAATTGCAGATGGAATCGACCTGGACGAGTATGTCGAGCCTGCCAGCCCCCCTGCGGAGTGAACGAAACTTTTATGATCCGATTCAATTTGCCTCGGTATGCCGAGTGATTTTGTAACCGTAAAACTCCTTCAGGCCTGATGCCCGAGTACTTTAAACTCCTTCGTCTGAACTTTTATGATCCGATTCAATTTGCCTCGGTATGCCGAGTGATTTTGTAACCGTAAAACTCCTTCGGGCCTGATGCCCGAGTACTTTAAACTCCTTCGTCCGAACTTAGTTTGCCCTTAAATATGCTTGTTTTTATTTCCGAGTGGAACTTGTATCTTCACTCGGAACAGACTTTTGTTCTTGTGATGCAGTTCTGAGGAGAGGATCGCGAATGACCTGCACCTCATCGTCCTTGCAGATCAGGATGGAGCGTGTTTTACACTTAGGCGAGTACAGGACCGCAGCTAAGCCCCCGAGTGAGAGGGTTGCTCATCACTTGGTATGATTTTTTAAACTTAGGCGGGTGCAGGACTGCAGCTAAGCCTCCGAGTGAGAGGGTTGCTCATCACTCGGTAGGATTTTACAAACTTAGGCAAGTGCAGGACTGCAGCTAAGCCCCCGAGTGAGAGGGTTGCTCATCACTCGGTAGGATTTTACAAACTTAGGCGAGTGCAGGACTGCAGCTAAGCCCTCGAGTGAGAGGGTTGCTCATCACTCGGTAGGATTTTACAAACTTAGGCGAGTGCAGGACTGCAGCTAAGCCTCCGAGTGAGAGGGTTGCTCATCACTCGGTAGGATTTTACAAACTTAGGCGAGTGCAGGACTGCAGCTAAGCCCCTGAGTGAGAGGGTTGCTCATCACTCGGTAGGATTTTACAAACTTAGGCGAGTACAGGACTGCAGCTAAGCCCCCGAGTGAGAGGGTTGCTCATCACTCGGTAGGATTTTACAAACTTAGGCGAGTACAGACTGCAGCTAAGCCCCCGAGTGAGAGGATTGCTCATCACTCGTAGGATTTTTCAAACTTAGGCGAGTACAGGACTACAGCTAAGCCCCTGATGAGAGGGTTGCTCATCACTCGGTAGGATTTTACAAACTTAGGCGAGTACAGGACTGCGCTAAGCCCCGAGTGAGAGGGTTGCTCATCACTCGGTAGGATTTTACAAATTTAGGCAGTACAGACTGCAGCAAGCCCCCGAGTGAGAGGATTGCTCATCACTCGGTAGGATGTTTTCAACTAGAGCAGTAACATGACTGCAGCTAAGCCCCCGAGTGAGAGGGTTGCTCATCACTCGGTAGGATTTTACAAACTTAGGCGAGTACAGGACTGCAGCTAAGCCCCCGAGTGAGAGGGTTGCTCATCACTCGTTAGGATTTTACAAACTTAGGCGAGTATAGGACTGCAACTAAGCCCCCGAGTGAGAGGATTGCTCATCACTCGGTAGGAGTTTTCAAACTTAGGCGAGTACAGGACTGCAACTAAGTTCTCGAGTGAGAGGGTTGCTCATCACTCGGTAGGATTTTTCGAGCTTAGGCGAATCGGATTCGAGGCTAAGCCACCCACTGGGGGATTTTGGACACATGTATTAGTAACAACAATCATTTGGGAGACTGTAAAACCATGTCTTTGATAAACGAACTGAAAGGTACTCTTTATTACATCTCATCAGTCTGAACACTTAAGTATAAAAACGGCGGAGTAGCTCCGCATTCCAAGCGTGTGGCTCGTCTTTATTATGCTCCACATTGTAGAGGTGATACGCTCCGTTGTGGAGCACCTTGGTGACGATGAAGGGACCTTCCCAAACGGGGGCAAGTTTGTGAGGCCGTTGCTGGTCCACTCCGAGCACAAGGTCCCCTTCCTGAAATGCTCGACCCTTCACATTTCTGGCATATAATCGACGAAGGTCTTGCTGATAAATGGTCGATCGGATCAAGGCCATCTCTCTTTCTTCTTCCAGAAGATCAACAGCATATTCTCGAGCTCGTTCTGCTTCGGCTTCTGAGAAAAGTTCTACTCGGGGTGCATTGTGAAGCAAGTCACTCGGCAGCATAGCCTCAGCCCCATAGACCATGAAGAAGGGGGTTCGACCAGTCGACCAATTTGGTGTTGTTCTTAATCCACAAAGGACTGACGGTAGCTCATCTACCCAAGCGCCGGCAGCATGCTTGAGGTCGCGCATCAATCGAGGTTTCAGCCCTTTGAGAATCAAACCATTCGCTCTTTCTGCTTGTCCATTCGACTGAGGGTGGGCGACTGAAGCATAGTCGACCCGAGTACCTTGGGACGCACAGAAAGCTCGGAACTCATCAGAATCAAAGTTCGACCCATTATCCGTGATGATGCTGTGTGGGACTCCGTACCTAAATGTTAACCCTCTGATGAAGCTGACGGCAGTACTTGCATCCAGGTTTTTGATAGGTTTAGCTTCGATCCATTTGGTGAACTTGTTGACTGCTACAAGCACATGGGTGAAACCACTCCTGCCAGTCTTCAGAGGTCCTACCATATCTAAACCCCAAACAGCGAATGGCCAGACGAGTGGAATGGTCTTCAAGGCTGAAGCAGGTTTGTGGGACATGTTCGAGTAGAACTGACAGCCCTCACATTTGTCAATTATTCCCTTTGCCATCTCATTTGCCCGCGGCCAATAAAACCCTGCTCGATACGCTTTGTCCACGATGGCCCGAGAAGATGCATGGTGACCACAGGCCCTCGAGTGAATATCATCGAGGATCATTCGGCCTTCTTCCGGAGTGATGCATTTCTGAACGACCCCAGTGACACTTTCTCTATAGAGTTGCCCCCCCATTACTGTGAAGGCTTTGGATCGACGGGCAATCTGGTGAGCCTCTTCTTCATCCTGTGGAAGTTCTTTCCTGAGAATATATGCGATATACGGCACTGTCCAATCAGGAATAACGATCAAAACTTCCATGATCAAGTCGACCACAGCTGGGATTTCAACTTCAGTCGGATGAGTGGAACTTTTAGGTTGTGGGGGCTCTTCAGTGAAGGGATCTTCTTGAACTGATGGTGCGTGAATATGCTCCAAAAACACATTGCTGGGAATAGGCTCCCGCTTGGAACCTATTTTCGCCAAGTCATCAGCTGCTTGATTCTTCAGTCGGGGTATATGGTGGAGCTCTAGCCCTTCAAACTTCTTCTCTAACTTTCTCACCGCATTGCAATAACCAGTCATAGCTTGGCTCCTGACATCCCATTCCTTCATCACTTGATTAACCACTAAATCTGAGTCATCGTAAACCATTAGGCGGTGGACGCCGAGTGAAATGGCCATATGCAACCCGTACAGGAGTGCCTCATATTCAGCTTCATTGTTGGGGGAATCAAAGTGAATCTGGAGAACATATCTGAGGTTGTCGCCTCGTGGAGATACCAGGACTACTCCAGCGCCTGAACCATTCAACATCTTGGACCCGTCGAAGAACATAGTCCAATGTTCCGACCGTATCTGGGTCGGTAACTGCTGTTCAATCCACTCGACGAGGAAATCTGCTATCACTTGAGATTTGATCGCTTTCTTTGCCTCAAACATGATATCTAGCGGAAGGAGTTCAATCACCCACTTTGCCACTCGACCAGTTGCATCTTTGTTGTTCAAAATTTCTGACAACGGAGCGTCACTGACGACTGTAATCGAATGATCTGAGAAGTAATGTGCAACCTTCTTTACGGTCAAGTAAATTCCATAGACAAGCTTCTGATAATGTGGATATCTCTGCTTGGATGGGGTTAAGACTTCAGAAATATAGTACACTGGGCGTTGAACATTGTAGGTTTTACCTTCTTCTTCCCGCTCGACTGTGAGTATTGTACTGACAACCTATCCAGTGGCTGCTATATAAAGCAGTAAAGGCTCTTTGCTGATTGGAGCAGCAAGCACCGGCTGGTTGGAAAGCAGGGCTTTGAGCTCTGTAAACGCTGCGTCAGCTTCCGGAGTCCACTCGAACATATCAGATTTCTTCATCAGTCGGTAAAGAGGTAATGCCTTTTCGCCGAGACGAGAAATGAATCGACTCAAAGCGGCCAAACAACCAGTAAGTTTCTGAACGTCGTGTACACGCACAGGGCGTTTCATTCGGAGGATTGCACCAACTTTCTCTGGGTTTGCATCGATCCCACGTTCGGAAACGAGGAAACCGAGTAACTTTCCACCTGGAACTCCAAATATACACTTCGACGGATTAAGCTTGATATCATATCTTCTCAAATTGGCAAAGGTTTCGGCAAGGTCAGTAAGCAGGTCGGAACCTTTGCGCGACTTAACCACGATGTCATCCATGTATGCTTCCACATTCCAACTGATTTGAGCTAGCAGACACTTCTGTATCATGCGCATGAATGTGGCACCAGCATTCTTGAGACCAAAGGGCATGGTGATGTAGCAAAAGCACCCGAATGGGGTGATAAAAGCTGTTTTTATTTCATCAGGTCCATACAGTCGGATCTGATGGTACCCGGAATATGCATCAAGGAAGCACAATCGCTCACATCCCGCAGTCGAGTCGACTATCTGATCGATGCGGGGGGGGGGGGGAGGAAAATGATCTTTCGGGCAGGCCCAATTGATATGCTTGAAATCAATGCACATACAAAGTGAATCGTCCTTCTTGGGAACCATGACAACATTGGCGAGCCACTCGGAGTGGTAAATTTCGCGGATGAACTCAGCTGCCAAAAGCCGAGCCACCTCTTCGCTGATTTCCTTTCTCTTCTCCGCAGCGGACCGACGGAGATGCTCTTTCACGGGCTTTGCCTTTGGATCGACTCGCAAATGGTGCTCAACCAGTCCCCTGGGTACACCTGGCATGTCAGACGGCTTCCATGCGAAGATGTCCCAGTTCTCACGGAGGAACTGGATGAGCGCTTCTTCCTATTTGCTGTCGAGTGTTGATGAGATATGGGTCGGAGCAGCACTGGGATCGGTCGGGTGAATGTGTAGGAGATATGCCCTAGAGGCAATAATTAAATGTTATTGATTATCTCCCTGTTCATAATTAGGTTTATGTTCCATGCTATAACTGCTATGGTTCTCGGGTCTACAATAACCACGAGGCTCGGAGGAAGACTCATATGCACGTGTGGAATAATAAACGGTAAAATGTATTCCTAGTCTGGCCTCTAAGACTAGCTCAAGTGTTGCATGAGGGTTCTGTTTTCCTGATCATGGGCATGTCTATGCCATCAACTTTGAGGGCACAATGTTAGAAGAACATTTGTGTTGAATCGACCCGAATTGATGTTATGCTATGAGATACATTCGTCACAAGTTAAATGGTTTATAACACAGAGATTGTTAACGTTTGCATGATTCCTCAGACCATGAGAGTATCGAGTTTCTTCATGCTTGATTCATGAACTTTGGGGTTTGTTAAACATCATCCGTAAATGGGTGGCTATTACGGCGGCTTACGGGTTCATGGAAAAGTATGTCAAGTAACTTGATAGCTCAAGATTGGGATTTGCTCCTCCGACGATGGAGTGATATCTCTGGGCCCTCTCGGTGTTACGGTATCCATCATCGTCTGGCCAGACACTTTGTGATTTGATCATGGGGATGCCGGAACACGGTTACGAGAAAAGAGAACGATACCGGTAACGAGGTAACTAGCATAGTGGACAAGTTGTTGATCCACGGAAATACCAACATGTCTCACCACGGGTATTTGTAACATATCGTGAAGCAACAGGAATAGCACACGGCAACTGGAGGTTCACTCGAATATTCATTCGTGTGGGTATAGGGGTCAATATGGGTGTCCACGGCTCCGATGCTGATCATTGATCGGAAAGTGTTCCGGTCATGTCTATACTTCACCGAACCTATAGGGTCACACGCTTAAGGGTCATCTATCTGCTGAATACTAGACAGGGAGTCTGAGAGAAAGTCACCGAAAAAGTTTCAGAGACAACGGAAGAGTTCCGGAGAGAGAGAACACCGAAAGAGTTTCGGTAAAACCGAAAAGGTGTTTCGGAATATATTATTAGGTCAAATAGGGTTTCGGCATCGCATGGAAATTTTCAGAGGATGTCAGAATTGGTCTGGGAACTTCTGGGAATTTTCAGAGAGAAAAAACCGGAAATGTTCCGGAGCTGCCGTAACCGCTGTTGTTGCTTTTCGCTGATGAAAACTACCATACCGGAAATGTTTCGGAACACGCCCAGAATAATTTTAGAGGGTACCAGAAATGTTCTGGGACCTTCTGGAATTTTTCAGAAAAACATTCGCAGAAAACATCTTGTCTCAGCGCGAGGGGACAAGATCCCACGAATCGGGGGTGCTTGTTTGGTGGCTTTTTGTCTAGGGAGCATGCAATATTCATGGAGACATGTTGGTGGCTTGTTGGCCCCCCCCCATGGGGGGGGCACATGTGTGGCCGGCCCAAGGGGTGTCCCCTTGGTGTCCCCATGATGCCTCCCTTGCATTACCATTATGCCCTTTCATGTGTGACATGAAGCTTGGGTATTTTGGTATTTCAACATCCCACCCCACCCCTTGCCTTGGCCTATAAAAGGAGGAGTTGGGGCTGCCATCTCCTTCATCCCTTGCTCTCATACACAAGCCATGCATGATCTGGCATTCTCTCTCCCTCCCACGAAATAGTTTCGATCTTAGTGCCCGAGGGGCTGTTCGAGAGTGCCTCCCGAAGGGCTGTCCATGTGACGGTCCGAGTTCTGTGAGTCCTCCCGAAGGGCTGTCCGTGACACCGTCCGGGGGACTGTCCGACCTCCTCCCGGAGGAGTCCGAGTGGCGGATGAGGGTATACATCCTCATGGTTGGGAGGTTGTAAATCCTAGCTGCGGGGATCTGCACCGCCGATCGTCATCGACTCTACTTCCGCTGCGCTACGAGTCGGTAACGAATATGGTCAAACCTTGTATGTTGTCTCCATAGTGGTCCTGGGCTGGTGCGTCGGTCGGAATTTTTTTTTTCTGCTGCGTTCCCCTACAGTGGCATCATGAGCCGTGCTATGCGTAGATGCAGGTTGCGATCTAGAATACATAGTGATGTATGGGTGTTGCACAATATAATTAGGTAGTAGATGAGTTCTATTACTGAAAATTATTTGTGCGGGTAGCAGATGAAATCTGTTACCCGATATTCTTGTTGCTTCCCTGGAATTTGCATATTTCTGATCTTGATAACAGCATGGTGGAGTTTCAATGTTCTGGCAATCCGCGATCCTGATTGATCAACGAAGTGCTAACAGTTCATTGAATTCCATCGTAGTTAAAAAGAAATATGAAATTTCGCAGACGAAAGGGCAATGCAGATATGATCTGCACGGGGGTCATGCGTATGACGAAGTTTAGTATGGGGCTCGAGATTTTATTATCTCGGTTTTCATACACCCTGGAAAGTTAATCTAGCGACTTGAATTATCATACTTGATGATGGACGTTGGTAGCTTCGGTTTGTTTCGAAACCTTAGAAGCCACGAAAAACAAGTTTTTGCATGAACCGATTAGAGACGTCTAACTTGGTTTTGCAGGAGGGTTTGCATGTGCATGTGATGTGGTATAGCAGTGCTCATAATAATTTGATTATGTATGAGATGACTATATAATGTAAATTTATTAACATGACCTGCGTGTCATGATTCGGCATGATGGCTGGAGCCATATGATTGCACTTTAATGACCTACGTGTCAACCTTGTTGTAATGCATTATTTTATTAGCTATAGAGATAGCAATATTATCTGGTGCATTGACAAGGTGGTGGCAATCTTCGCAAAGGTGAACACCGACGTGAATGCCGGAGACGAAGAAATGATAGACTTCTCCGTCAGAAAGGGCTATACCATATCATGCTGTTATGAATTGCCTGAGATGTTTATCCCTTATGATGCACCCTTCTTGATTGCGCGGTAGTCGCTTTTATTAGGGTGATCTCTCACAAAAATATCAAGTAGTTAGTGTTCTCCCAAGTGTAGCACCGTCACGGCACCTAACTTTTCGGGGTGCGCCATGTCCACATGGGTACGAATGATTTGGGAAGTGTGAGGCGGGTGAGGTCAGACCTCGCAGCAAGATCACTTGGTTGTCTTGACGTTCTGGCTTGATCGTCCTGAGCTCGGAACACGCCCATCGAAAGATGAACAGGAGTCACATAGAGATGTGATCGGCATATTTGCCCACCAATTGAAATTCTCGTCATCAGTGATGTCCACATCAATGGCGTTGAATTGAAATGTGGATCTTGAATCACTCACAATCAATTATGAGAGATATTGATTTGAGTGGGAGCGCACTGTTGAATTAACTTGTTTAATTCTCAGTGCAATTAATTTTGAACACTGTCTAAGTGTGTTTTGCTTAACAGTTATAGAATAATGGCTCGCGTTTCCACCTTCCCTGTTAAAATTGAATAAGCTGTTAAATATCTGGTTAAAACTTTACGATTGGTAATGTAATATGAGGATTGTCCTCAAGAGTGCCGAGAAGGACTTTGTCCTATCGCATACTTTCGGTATTCTCTCGCTTATGCTATGGATCATGTGACTCTCGTCCTTCGATCCAAAAGCTAGAATTCCGTTTCAGTCAAGTGCAATATGTTTGCTTCCATGAGACCCGAACTTCGAAAGTTTGGATAGTTATGTGATATTCATGGAATCTGAAAATCATTTTCAGAGACAGACAAAGGCTAAAAGATATGATATATCCAAAGCAATGTTTGTTTGCAAACTATTAGTAAAGGTGTTTACTATGCATTAGATTGATAAGAGAGGGATCCAGAAGAACGCCTGTCATATGATGAAAGGTGAATAAAACAACAACTTAAAGAGAAAGGAAGTGTCCGAAGGGTGTTAGTGAAACTTTCACGCCTAGGAAGTCCGGGGCTAACGCCACTCTTAAGTTGGGTGCTTCTTCTGGAAGTAGGAGAAATACTAAAAGTTAAACTGTTAGAAGTATAAAGGCAATAAGAAAGAAGACTGGAATATCCAGCTAATGTATGAATGTCATACAAGTTTTTGATGTATAGAAGGCTGGTCAAAGATATAGTTCTTGGGAATTATGGTTAAACATGTTAATCACTAATTCTTGGGTATTGTGAGACAATCACAAAGATACCCGCTCGATTGCATTCTGTTGCAACTCGATGTAAGAACTACTATGGCCTGGAAGACTAGCCAGGAATGAGGTTTAGGTATACACAGGGAACATAGTAAATGTTACTATACCTTCCATCGGTGTATTACCGTCTATATTTATTTTCATAATTCATTTAGAGTTTCACAAACTCTAGCCCATTGCATAAGGTATCTTACAAGAAGGTTGTTCATAAGAGAACTTTTGATGTTCGGTGTTATGAATAACATAAGGGCCATACTTTCATTATGAATGAGATGTATGTTATGAATGTTGATAATAATACATTACCTGTATATTTACTTTCATAATTCATTTTAGAGTTTCATACACTCTAGCCCATTGCACAATGTTTGTTGCAAAAGAGTTGTTCATAAAAACAACAATTGTTGTTCAGTATTATGAATAACATGAAGGGCCATGCTTCCATCCAAGATGGGACGTATGTTATGAATATTGATGGTAATATGATACATCCATAACACTGACGCTAAATGTCGCAAGACTAAAAGAATACCACACAAGTGTGGCACTGCATTTGGTCACATTGGAGAAACCCGCATGGAAAATTCTATTATGATGGATTTTGAAGTCGTTTGATTTTGAATCATCTGACACTTGCAAATTTCCTCCGAAAAGTGAAGTGACTGAAATACCGTTCACAGGCCATAAGGAACGAACAACAAACTTATTGGTGATCATACATTTGATGTGTGTAGTTCGATAAATGTTGCAAGTAGTGGATTTACTATCTTCAGAAATGACTCAAGTAGATATATGGATATTTGCTTGATGGGACGTAAGTCTGGATCTTTTGAAAGCATTCGAAAGGTTTTCAAAAATGAAGTAGAAGTTATTGTAACAAGAAAATTATGTTTCTACAATTCGATTGCAGAAAGGAATATTTGAGTTACAAGTTTAGCGAATGTCTGATGAGTTGTGAAAGGGGTTTCATAGCTTGCACCTCTCGGAACACCACTGCAAGTGGAAAGTCCGTGAAGATGTAATCAAACCATTTATGACATGGTGAGATCAAAGATGACATAAATAAATTTGCCATTATCCCTTTTAAAGAGTGATGCTTTAGAGACTGCGGCTTTTACACTAAAAGGGGCTCCATCGGGTCTGTTGAAATGACACCATGGTATGGTACGCCCAACCATGTTATATCTTTTCTTAACATTTGGAATAAGGGGCTTGTGTAAAAGGTTACAAACCTATTCCAAATCAGACAAGTGCTACTTTGTAGGTTATCCCAAGTAATTGGGTATTCCCCCACCTCTAATACCGAGGCAAATAGGTTTGCCACAAAGAACGGTATGCTTTTTGAAGAAAATGGTTCTTCCAAAAAGGTAAGTGGGAGAATAATGAACTCGACAAGATAAACAGTATCTTCGTCATCAGATCAAAGGAAAGAGACCTTGGAAGTGATTCCAGAGTTTCCTACTGCGACTGATATGGAAGTCTCTACAATAAAATGTATGGACTTCAGTCAAACTTGCAGCTGAACCACGTAGGCAAAGCTCATGCAAACCTCTCAGGTGCGCATACAAGATATTGTTGTTAGACAACAGTATACCTACGATACACAAGGAAGCGTTGATGGGACCTGACTCCGGGATTGGCTAAATGCCAATACAGTCCGAGATAGTTTCCATATAATTGATTCAAGATTAAAATCTTGATACACCTTTCGGAAGACTTAGAGTCTAACGAATTTTATGGAACTAAAAACTGATACGGGTAAAAATGTTTTATCCATAAAGCTCGACTTGTTGCAATAACAAGTTCAAGGAGTTGACTACGATGAGGTTGTTTCATCGTAGCGATGCTTAAAGTCGGTTCGGGTTGAACTAGCAATGAATACATATTTCAATCATGAGATATGAAACAAAGGATGAAAAAATGATTTCCATCTAATGGAAATAAAACCAAGGACTTGCATGTGTTACAGTCCAAGGTATTTTGTCATTCCAGAGGATGCTAGTAAGTATGCAAACTTCAGAGTTCCAGCAATGGACAGAAGAGAGCAAAATGGAGTTGGAATCTTCGTGTTTTGATGAAATGGTCAAAGGGGTTTGACTTCATCAATGGGTAATGAAGATGCTTATGATTCAAGAAAGTAAGTGGGAGCATAATAAAATTTCTAAAAACTTTGTGTGCTTGACACATTGTTAATTGGAAATAAATTTCTTGACACGAATTAGGACTTCATTTGAAAATAGTTTTTCGATGAAGTGCTTGGGCTAAATAGTCTTGATATTAGGCATGATGATCTATGGAGATAGATTTACCTGATGGGGCTGAGCAAAGATACATATTGACAAAATGCTAAAACATTTTAGCATTAAAAATGTCAAGGAGTGATTCTTGCCGAAGTCACATGGAAAGAGTTTTTGCAAGACTCGGTGTCCCAAAACACTGATGAGCAAAATACATGATGGAGATTCCACACACCTTCATGTTTGGATTAATCATGTATTCCATGGTATGTAAAAACAACCAGATATGTCCAATACTCCAAAGTTGTTGCGAGTATAGATACCAAAGTGATCAAAAGTTCTGATCATGGGACAACAGTGAAAAAGGGTCATTGAGTACTATAGTAGCACTGATGACATGTTTTCTCGCAAGTGGAGATCAAGAAGAGTTCGTTGTAAAAGGTTACATCGATACAGTCTTCATCATTTCTCCATGCGATTTTCGATTTAAATTGAGGGTTTTGTGTAACACACAATATGGTGGCACAGTTAGTTGGAATTTGTTCAAACAAGTTACTGTGGCGAATTCTATAACAGAGGCGAAGTATGTTGCCACTTTTAAAGCGACAAAGAAGATGTTGAATCATATAGTTCATTCATGAACTTAGTACGGTTCCAAGATGGCTTTTCTCAATGGGACACTACTGCAGGTAGTTGCTCCATAACTCAGTCTGAGGAATCCAGGTTCGACCTGTGATTCACATACATACAAAACCAAGTCCACACAAAATATGAATTTTGTGAAAGCGTGAAAACGCGAGGATATGCAAAGATACACACGGATCTGAAGTTGTCAGATCCGTTGGACATCAGGCTATACCAAAAGCGAAGCATATTTACACCAGTGTGCCACAGGTGTGAAGTGCATTAGCATTAACTAGATTATTGACTCTAGTGCAAGTGGGAGTCTGTAGGAGATATGCCCTAGAGGCAATAATTAAATGTTATTGATTATCTCCCTGTTCATAATTAGGTTTATGTTCCATGCTATAACTGCTATGGTTCTCGGGTCTACAATAACCACGAGGCTCGGAGGAAGACTCATATGCACGTGTGGAATAATAAACGCTAAAATGTATTCCTAGTCTGGCCTCTAAGACTAGCTCAAGTGTTGCATGATGGTTCTGTTTTCCTGATCATGGGCATGTCTATGCCATCAACTTTGAGGGCAGAATGTTAGAAGAACATTTTTGTTGAATCGACCCGAATTGATGTTATGCTATGAGATACATTCGTCACAAGTTAAATGGTTTATAACACAGAGATTGTTAACGTTTGCATGATTCCTCAGACCATGAGAGTATCGAGTTTCTTCATGCTTGATTCATGAACTTTGGGGTTTGTTAAACGTCATCCCTAAATGGGTGGCTATTACGGCGGCTTACGGGTTCATGGAAAAGTATGTCAAGTAACTTGATAGCTCAAGATTGGGATTTGCTCCTCCGACGATGGAGAGATATCTCTGGGCCCTCTCGGTGTTACGGTATCCATCATCGTCTGGCTAGATACTTTGTGATTTGATCACGGGGATGCCGGAACACGGTTACGAGAAAAGAGAACGATACCGGTAACGAGGTAACTAGCATAGTGGACAAGTTGTTGATCCACGGAAATGCCAACATGTCTCACCTCGGGTATTTGTAACATATCGTGAAGCAACAGGAATAGCACACGGCAACTGGAGGTTCACTCGAATATTCATTCCTGTGGGTATAGGGGTCAATATGGGTGTCCACGGCTCCGATGCTGATCATTGATCGGAAAGTGTTCCGGTCATGTCTATACTTCACCGAACCTATAGGGTCACACGCTTAAGGGTCATCTATCTGCTGAATACTAGACAGGGAGTTTGAGAGAAAGTCACCGAAAAAGTTTCGGAGACAACGGAAGAGTTCCGGAGAGAGAGAACACCGAAAGAGTTTCGGTAAAACCGAAAAGGTGTTTCGGAATATATTATTAGGTCAAATAGGGTTTCGGCATCGCATGGAAATTTTCAGAGGATGTCAGAATTGGTCTGGGAACTTCTGGGAATTTTCAGAGAGAAAAAACCGGAAATGTTCCGGAGCTACCGTAACCGCTGTTGTTTCTTTTCGCTGATGAAAACTACCATACCGGAAATGTTTCGGAACACGCCCAGAATAATTTTAGAGGGTACCGGAAATGTTCTGGGACCTTCTGGAATTTTTCAGAAAAACATTCGCGGAAAACATCTTGTCTCAGCGCGAGGGGACAAGATCCCACGAATCGGGGGTGCTTGTTTGGTGGCTTTTTGTCTAGGGAGCATGCATGTTTCATGGAGACATGTTGGTGGCTTGTTGGTACCCCCCCCATGGGGGGGCACATGTGTGGCCAGCCCAAGGGGTGTCCCCTTGGTGTCCCCATGATGCCTCCCTTGCATTACCATTATGCCCTTTCACGTGTGACATGAAGCTTGGGTATTTTGGTATTTCAACATCCCACCCCACCCCTTGCCTTGGCCTATAAAAGGAGGAGTTGGGGCTGCCATCTCCTTCATCCCTTGCTCTCATACACAAGCCATGCATGATCTGGCATTCTCTCTCCCTCCCACGAAATAGTTTCGATCTTAGTGCCCGAGGGGCTGTTCGAGAGTGCCTCCCGAAGGGCTGTCCTTGTGACGGTCCGAGTTCTGTGAGTCCTCCCGAAGGGCTGTCCGCGACACCGTCTGGGGGACTGTCTGACCTCCTCCCGGAGGGCTGTCCGAGTGGCGGATGAGGGTATACATCCTCATGGTTGGGAGGTTGTAAATCCTAGCTGCGGGGATCTGCACCGCCGATCGTCATCGACTCTACTTCCGCTGCGCTACGAGTCGGTAACGAATATGGTCAAACCTTGTATGCAGTCTCCATAGTGGTCCTGGGCTGGTGCGTCGGTCGGAATTTTTTTGTTTTCTGCTGCGTTCCCCTACAGAATGTGAACATGCTTTGTTTCACCGGACGACTGAAATGCAGACTCTGAAGCAGGCTTCTTAGCGCGCAACAAATCACTTGGATCTGCAGTCTTCTTATATTCTTCCATTTCTATTACTGCCATCTGTTCATCGGCTATCTTAGAGCCCTTCTGGAGGCACTCTTCTGCCCGTTGCCGATTACCAGTGACTGTGATCACGCCCCTGGGGCCAGGCATCTTCAGCTTGAGGTACACGTAACACGGTCGAGCCACGGGCATATGCAGTTCTGCCCAGAATAGCATGATAGGCACTGTGAAAATCCACAACTTCAAATGTCAACTTCTCCTTACGGTAATTCTTCGAGTCACCGAAAACCACGTCAAGAGTGATCTGGCCGAGTGAATCAGCTTTCTTCCCTGGAATGACACCGTGGAACCGCATGTTGCTCTCACTGAGCTTGGACATCGGAATGCCCATCCCACGAAGAGTCTCAGCATACAAAATGTTCAAGCCGCTGCCACCATCCATCAAGACTTTGGTCAGTCGGATGCCCCCAACGACCGGGTCGACCACCAACGCTTGCCTCCCGGGGGTGGCGACGTGCGGTGGGTGGTCAGATTGGTCGAATGTGATGGGAGTCTTTGACCATTTCAAATATGTCGTCACTGCCGGAGCAACCATGTTTACCTCTCTGTTGATGACTTTTAGTCGACTTTTACTTTCAATGTCAGCAAAAATCATCAAAGTGGAATTGACGTTAGGGAAACCGTCATCATCTTCTTCCTTGTCACCATCCTTGTCAGACTCTTTTTCCTTTTCATTGGGCTGTTTCTCTCGGAACTGCTGGATCAGGAGCCGACATTGTCGAGTGGTATGTTTGGGATAAATCAGATTACCCTCTTCATCCTTCTTGGTGTGAATGTGACATGGCAAGTCCAACACATCGTTCCCTGCCTGATCTTTCACCTTCTTGGGGATCCAGGGTCCTTTGGGCTTTCCCTTGAATTCTCCTTGAGTTACAACTGCAGCTTCACCTGGACCTGCTGGCTCAGCTTTGCGTTTCTGCTTCCGACCCACTCCGGTGTCTTGGGCGACTGGTTTGCCCTTTCCACTGCGGAGTTGGTCCTCTTCTTCACCATTAGCGTACCGGGTGGCTATTTCCATCATTCGGGTCAGAGACATATCTCCTGTCTGACCGAATTTCAGGTTAAGCTCTCGATACCGAATGCCCTCCTTGAAGGCACAAACTGCTTGGTGTTGGGATACATTTTCTACTGTGTGGTGTAAAGTGGTCCATCTTTGGATGTAATCCCTCAGAGTTTCATTCGGCTTCTGTACACAATGTTGCAATTCCGTCAACCCCGCTGGTCGTTTGCATGTGCCCTCGAATGTCCTGACAAACACTCGGGTTAACTCCTCCCAGCTGAATATACTGCCTGGAGCCAACTGATTCAGCCACGCTCTGGCCGATCCTTCCAGCATGAGAGGAAGATGTTTCATAGCTACCTCATCATTTCCACCACCGATCTGAATAGCCACTCGGTAATCTTCCAGCCAAGTGTCAGGCTTCGACTCACCGGTGAACTTACTAACCCCAGTCGCCAACCTGAAGTTGGGGGGGATCTCAGCGGCTCTGATGGCTCTGCTAAAACACTCGGGACCTGAAACATGTATTCTGCTTCCACTCGGGCGATCCCTGCCTTGCCCCTCTCTGTATGCTCGGTTCCTGTCGACCAAACCTTGCACCAAAATTGACCTCGCATCAAACCCTGGCTCTCTTGGGTCGACCGGCGTCCTTCGCCCTCCGCTGTATGGGCGCCTGTCATCATAGTGCCAGGGCACAAATGATCCGCTTCTCGGAGGGGGCATAGGCGCTTGACGGCGGTCATCACGGCCGAGCCGATGATCGTACTGCTCGTGGTTCCGACCCAAGTGCTGATCTTGGCGATGCACCCGCCCCTCACGCCGCGGAGGCGATCTTGGGCTGTGAGCCGATTGAACTGTGTCAGCCACCACAGATCTGCTATGGATTCTGTTACGCGACTGAGATACTGCAGTGTTTTGGTCTCCTGCCGCCCGGAGCAGAGCCCGGATCTGCATCAAACCTCGTGCAGCTTCCGACTGGGATGGCTGGATGGACTCTGCTATACGAGCTGCAGCTGCAAGATTCTGAATAGGAGTGCGGTATACCTGAGGTTCAGGAGGGAACAATTGCCGCCGTCGACTGGACTCAGGAATCTGCTGCCGAGCACGTTCGTCGAGTGCATGCTGAAAATTTTCCAGTCGAGTGCGTTCAGCCAAAGTGGCCAAGCGCGCTGCCTCCAAGGCCCGAGCCTCAGAGGTCTCTCCGACGATGGGCGTGTGGAGTGCTTCCTCGTTATGGCGGTGAAGTTCCTCCCTCCGCTGTGAAGAGAGGGTTTCGGGGTGGTATTCCTTGTGAACACGCGACGGATCGCCACCGCCGTCGCCGCCTCCGTTGCGACGCATGCCTGGTGGGCTACGCGGCGTGTCGACCATCAGGACCTCCGCTGCAGGATCGCTGCTGTCGCACTCGGACAGAGTCTCGACGGAGCCAGTTGACAGATCGAACAGGCCGTAGAGAGATTCATCGGGCTCGATCGCCGCGACTTGAGGGGTGGCCGACTGACGTGCCACCGCATGCTGAACCCACCGCTGAAGCCGCGATCGACCGGATCGCTTGCGACGGCGAACAGCGGGGAACGAAGACGCCGTAGGTACCGACCGGTATTGGGTCGACGGCTGCCGCAGAAGGACGCCGCGGACACACGTGCGAAAGTGCGTCGCCCCACGGACGGGAATGTCTCGACGTCGAGGGGGGCCTCCTGGAGCCAGGCGGAGTCGTCGGCGATGAAGACGAGCGCGCCGAGACGGATCTCATGGCCCTCAGCCAAACCTCCACCCGAAACCATGATGATGGGAATCGGAAAAAATCGCAACCTCACCGGAAAGTCGCTAAGACACCTGCCCCACGGTGGGCGCCAACTGTCGTGGTTCTAAGTCTGACAGTAGAATAGGGGGTAGGTATGAGGAGGCAAGATCCTAGCTACGATGAGGTTGTGCACGCAAGATTTACGAGTTCAAGCCCTTCTCGGAGGAAGTAACAGCCCTACGTCTCGGTGCCCGGAGGCTCGGTCGATTGTATTATGCATGAAGTTACAGGGGGTGCGAACCCTTGTGCCAGTGGAGGGGGGTGGCTTATATAGAGTGCAACAGGACCCCAGCCGTCCCACATTACAAGGGGTTCAATGTCCATAAAGACAGGACGTTACTGATAACGCCAGCAATAAAGGCAAATAAATGATCATTAAGACTACGGAGTGAACGCCTGACCATTGCCATCCTGAGTGACCTTAGATCTTCTGTCTTCCGAGTGGTTTCTGATGTGGTCGAGTGAGTACACCCCGGTCGAATGGAATTGGGTTATCCGAGTGAACTGTTGGTCAAGTGGGTTGCACCCTGTGGTGATTTCAGTCGGTAGATGATGCTATCCTTTGAATGTCCTTGGCTTTAGAGCATTGTCCTCGGGGAAGGGTGTCTAGGTCAGGCCTATTACCCTACCCTAGGTACATGTCTTCGTCACCCTGGCCTTATTGGGCTAGGCGCACTAAGTCCTCAAAAGCCCATGTGGCTAGGGAAGGCAAAAAGGGAAGGTGTCCTAGTAGGAATAGGATTGGACTTGGAGTCCAAGTCCAAGTGTGTACTATTCATGGTTACTGTTCACATGGTACTATTCCTTCTACTCCAAGCCCCTACACATATATAAATAGAGGAGAGGGGTCGCCCCAAAAGGACACAACAACATCTGTTAGCCGTGTGCGGCGCCCCCCTCCACAGATTACACCCTCGGTCATATTCTCGCGGTGCTTAGGCGAAGCCCTGCGCGGATCACTTCACCATCACCGTCACCACGCCGTCGTGCTGACGGAACTCATCTACTCCCTTGACAATTTGCTGGATCAAGAGTTCGAGGGGCGTCATCGAGCTGAACGTGTGCAGAACTCGGAGGTGCCGTACGTTCGGTGCTTGATCGGTCGGAACGAGAAGAAGTTCAACTACATCAACCGCGTTGTCAAACGCTTCCGCTTTCGGTCCACGAGGGTATGTAGACACACTCTCCCCTTCTCGTTGCTATGCATCTCCTAGATAGATCTTGCGTGAGCGTAGATTTTTTTTTTTGAAATTGTATGCTACGTTTCCCAACAGTGGCATCCGAGCCAGGTCTATGCGTAGATGATATGCACGAGTAGAACACAAAGAGTTGTGGGCGGTGATAATCATACTGCTTACCACCAATGTCTTATTTTGATTCGGCGGTATTGTTGGATGAAGCGGCCCGGACCAACCTTACATGACCACGTTCATGAGACCGGTTCCACTGATAGACATGCAACTAGTTTTGCATAAAGGTGGCTGGCGGGTGTCTGTTTCTCCAACTTTAGTTGAATCGAATTTGACTACGGCCGGTCCTTGTTGAAGGTTAAAACAACAAACTTGACGAAACACCGTTGTGGTTTTGATGCGTAGGTAAGAACGGTTCTTGCTAGAAGCCGTAGCAGCCACGTAAAACTTGCAACAACAAAGTAGAGGACGTCTAACTTGTTTTTGCAGGGCATGTTGTGATGTGATATGGCCAAGACATGATGTGATATACGTTGTTGAATGAGATGATCATGTTTTGTAAAAGTTAACGGCAACTGGCAGGAGCCTTATGGTTGTCGCTTTATTGTATGAAATGCAAACGCCATGTAATTGCTTTACTTTATCACTATGCGTTAGCGATAGTTGTAGAAGCAATAGTTGGCGAGACGACAACGACACTACGATGGAGATCAAGGTGTCAAGCCAGTGACGATGGAGATCATGACGGTGCTTTGGAGATGGAGATCAAAGGCACAAGATGGTGATGGCCATATCATGTCACATATTTTGATTGCATGTGATGTTTATCTTGTATGCATCTTATTTTGCTTAGTACGATGGTAGCATTATAAGATGATCCCTTACTAAAATTTCAAGGTATAAGTGTTCTCCCTAAGTATGCACCGTTGCGACAGTTCATCGTGTTGAGACACCACGTGATGATCGGGTGTGATAGACTCTACGTTCAAATACAACGGGTGCAAGACAGTTTTCCACATGCGGAATACTCGGGTTAAACTTGACGAGCCTAGCATGTACAGACATGGCCTCGGAACACTGGAGACCGAAAGGTCGAACGTGAATCATATAGTAGATATGATCAACATAGAGATGTTCACCATTGATGACTACTCCATCTCACGTGATGATCGGACATGGTTTAGTTTATATGGATCATGTGATCATTTAGATGACTCGAGGGATGTCTATCTAAGTGGGAGTTCTTAAGTAATATGATTAATTGAACTTAATTTATCATGAACTTAGTCCTGGTAGTATTTGCAAATTATGTTGTAGATCAATAGCTCGCGTATAGCTCCCCTGTTTTATTTTTGATATGTTCCTAGAGAAAACTAAGTTGAAAGATGATAGTAGCAATGATGCGGACTGGGTCCGTGATCTGAGGAATATCCTCATTGCTGCATAGAAGAATTATGTCCTTAATACACCGCTAGGTGATAGACCTATTACAGGAGCAGATGCAGACATTATGAACGTTTGGCAAGCTCGATATGATGACTACTTGATAGTTTAGTGCACCATGCTTTACGGCTTAGAACCGGGACTTCAAAAATGTTTTGAATGCCACAGAGCATATGAGATGTTCCAAAGAGATGAAATTGGTATTTCAGACTCATGCCCGTGTCGAGAGGTATGAGACCTCTGACAAGTACTTTGCCTACAAGATGGAGGAGAATAGTTCAGCTAGTGAGCATGTGCTCAGAATGTCTGGGTACTGTAATCGCTTGAATCAAGTGGGAGTTAATCTTCCAGATAAGATAGTGATTGACAGAGTTCTCTAGTCACTATCACCAAGTTACTAGAACTTCATGATGAACTATAATATGCAAGGGATGACGAAAACAATTCCCAAGCTGTTCGCGATGCTGAAATCGGCGAAGGTAGAAATCAAGAAATAGCATCAAGTGTTGATGGTTGACAAGACCACTAGTTTCAAGACAAAGGGCGAGGGAAAGAAAGGGAACTTCAAGAAGAATGGCAAGCAAGTTGTCACTCCCGTGAAGAAGCCCAAAGATGGACCTAAGCCTGAAACTGAGTGCTTCTACTGCAAAGGAAATGGTCACTGGAAGCGGAACTGCCCCAAATACTTGGCGGATAAGAAGGATGGCAAAGTGAACAGAGGTATATTTGATATACATGTTATTGATGTGTATTTTACTAATGTTCATAGTAGCCCCTGGGTATTTGATACTGGTTCAGTTGCTAAGATAACTCGAAACAGGAGTTACAAAATGAACAGAGACTAGTTGAGGACGAAGTGACGATGTGTGTTGGAGGAGATTCCAAGGTTGATAAGATCACCATCGCACACTCCCTCTACCTTCGGGATTAGTGTTGGACCTAAATAAATAAATGTTATTTGGTGTTTGCGTTCAGTATGAATATGATTGGATCATGTTTATTGCGATACGGTTATTCATTTAAGTCAGAGAATAATTGTTGTTCTATTTACATGAATAAAACCTTCTATGGTCATACACTCAATGTAAATGGTTTATTGAATCTCAATCGTAGTGATACACATATTCATAATATTGATGCCAAAAGATGCAAAGTTAATAATGATAGTGCAACATACTTGTGGCACTGCCATTTAGGTCATATTGGTGTAAAGCGCATGAAGAAACTCCATGCAGATGGACTTTTGGAATCACTTGATTATGAATCATTTGATACTTACGAACCATGCCTCATGGGCAAGATGACTGAAACTCCATTCTCCGGAACAATGGAGCGAGCTAATGACTTATTGGAAATAATACATACCGATGTATGCGGTCCGATGAGTGTTGAAGCACGCGGCGGGTATCATTATTTTTTGACCTTCACTGATGATTTGAGCAGATATGGGTATATCTACTTGATGAAACATAAGTCTGAAACATTTGAAAAGTTCAAAGAATTTCAGAGTGAAGTAGAAAATCATCGTAACAAGAAAATAAAGTTTCTACGATCTGATCACGGAGGCGAATATTTGAGTTCCGAGTTTGGCCTTCATTTAAAATAATGTGGAATAGTTTCACAACTCACGCCACCTGGAACACCACTGCGTAATGGTGTGTCCGAATGTCGTAACCATACTTTATTAGATATGGTGCGATCTATGATGTCTCTTACCGATTTACCACTATCGTTTTGGGGTTATGCATTAAAGACAGCTGCATTCAAGTTAAATAGGGCACCATCTAAATCCGTTGAGACAACACCGTATGAACTGTGGTTTGGCAAGAAACCTAAGCTGTCGTTTCTTAAAGTTTGGGGTTGCGATGCTTATGTGAAAAAGCTTCAACCTGATAAGCTCGAACCCAAATCGGAGAAGTGCATCTTCATAGGATACCCAAAAGAAACTGTTGGGTACACCTTCTACCACAGATCCGAAGGCAAAATCTTTGTTGCTAAGAATGGATCCTTTCTAGCGAAGGAGTTTCTCTCGAAAGAAGTGAGTGGCTGGAAAGTAGAACTTGATGAGGTAATAGTACCTTCTCTCGAATTGGAAAATAGTTCATCAGAGAAAACCATTCCCGTGATGGCTACACCAACTAGAGAGGAAGCTAATGATAATGATCATGAAACTTCGGATCAACTTACTACAGAACCTCGTAGGTCAACCAGAACACGATCCGCACCAGAGTGGTACGGAAATCCTGTACTGGAAGTCATGTTACTAGACCAAGGTGAACCTACGAACTATGAAGAAGCTATGATGAGCCCAGATTCCGACAGATGGCTTGAGGCCATGAAATCTGAGATAGGATCCATGTATGAGAAGAAAGTGTAGACTTTGGTGGACTTACCCGATGATCGGCGAGCCATAGAGAATAAATGAATCTTTAAGAGGAAGACGGACACTGATGGTAGTGTTACTATCTATAAAGCTCGAATTGTTGCAAAAGGTTTTCGACAAGTTCAAGGTGTTGACTACGATGAGATTTTCTCACTCATAGCGATGCTTAAGTCTGTCCGAATCATGTTAGCAATTGCCGCATTTTATGAAATCTGGCAAATGGATGTCAAAACTGCATTCCTTAATGGATTTCTTAAAGAGTTGTACATGATGCAATCAGAAGGTTTTGTCAATCCTAAAGGTGCTAACAAAGTGTGCAAGCTCCAGCGATCCATCTATGGACTGGTGCAAGCATCTCGGAGTTGGAATATACGCTTTGATGAGTTGATCAAAGCATATGGTTTTATACAGACTTATGATGAAGCCTGTATTTACAAGAAAGTGAGTGGGAGCTCTGTAGCATTTCTGATATTATATGTGGATGACATATTGCTGATTGGAAATGATATAGAATTTCTGGTTAGCATAAAAGGATACTTGAATAAGAGTTTTTCAATAAAAGACCTCGGTGAAGCTGCTTACGTATTGAGCATCAAGATCTATAGGGATAGATCGAGATGCTTAATAGGACTTTCACAAAGCACATACCTTGACAAAGATTTTGAAGAAGTTCAAAATGGATCAGTCAAAGAAAGGGTTCTTGCCTATGTTACAAGGTGTGAAGTTGAGTAAGACTCAAAGCCCGACCACGGCAGAAGATAGAGAGAGAATGAAAGTCATTCCCTATGCCTCAGCCATAGGTTCTATAAAGTATGCCATGCTGTGTACCAAACCTGTTGTGTACCTTGCCATGAGTTTGGCAAAGGGAAACAATAGTGATCCAGGAGTAGATCACTAGACAGCGGTCAAAATTATCCTTAGAGGACTAAGGAAATATTTCTCGGTTATGGAGGTGATAAAGAGTTCGTCGTAAAAAGTTACGTCGATGCAAGCTTTTACACCGATCTAGATGACTCTAAGTCTCAAACTGGATACATATTGAAAGTGGGAGCAATTAGCTAGAGTAGCTCCATACAGAGCATTATAGACATAGAAATTTGCGAAATACATACGGATCTGAATGTGGCAGACCCGTTGACTAAACTTCTCTCACAAGCAAAACATGATCACACCTTAGTACTCTTTGGGTGTTAATCACATGGCGATGTGAACTAGATTATTGACTCTAGTAAACCCTTTGGATGTTGGTCACATGGCGATGTGAACAATTGGTGTTAATCACATGGTGATGTGAACTAGATTATTGACTCTAGTAAACCCTTTGGGTGTTGATCACATGGCGATGTGAACTAGATTATTGACTAGTGCAAGTGGGAGACTGAAGGAAATATGCCCTAGAGGCAATAATAAAGTTGTTATTTTATATTTCCTTATATCATGATAAATGTTTATTATTCATGCTAGAATTGTATTAACCGGAAACTTGATACATGTGTGGATACATAGACAAAACACCTTGTCCCTAGTAAGCCTCTACTAGACTAGCTCGTTAATCAAAGATGGTTAAGTTTCCTAACCATGGACATGAGTTGTCATTTGATAACGGGATCACATCATTAGGAGAATGATGTGATGGACAAGACCCATCCGTTAGCTTAGCATAATGATCGTTCAGTTTTATTGCTACTGCTTTCTTCATGTCAAATACATATTCCTTCGACTATGAGATTATGCAACTCCCGGATACTGGAGGAATGCCTTGTGTGCTATCAAACGTCACAACGTAACTGGGTGATTATAAAGATGCTCTAGAGGTATCTCCAAAGGTGTCTGTTGGGTTGGCATAGATCGAGATTAGGATTTGTCACTCCGAGTATCGGAGAGGTATCTCTGGGCCCTCTCGGTAATACACATCATAATAAGCCTTGCAAGCAATGTGACTAATGAGTCAGTTGCGGGATGATGTATTACGGAGAGGTGTCTCGGTCATGTCTACATAGTTCTCGAACCCGTAGGGTCCGCACGCTTAACGTTCGATGACGATATTGTATTATATGAGTTATGTGATTTGGTGACCGAATGTTGTTCGGAGTCCCGGATGAGATCACGGACATGACTAGGAGTCTTGGAATGGTCGAGAGGTAAAGATTTATATATGGGAAGTCATATTTTGGGTTCCGGAAAAAAGTGCAGTTTTTTCAGTATTGTACCGTGAAGCTTCCAGAAGGTTCCGGAGGATTCCGGAGGGGTCCGGAAGTCCACAAGTGGGTCCACCACGTCCCAAGGGTTGGCATGGGCTAAGGGGAAGCGTCCTGGCCTTATTGGGCTAGGCGCACTAAGTCCTCAAAAGCCCATGTGGCTAGGGAAGGCAAAAAGGGAAGGTGTCCTAGTAGGAATAGGATTGGACTTGGAGTCCAAGTCCACGTGTGTAATATTCATGGTTACTGTTCACATGGTACTATTCCTTCTACTCCAAGCCCCTACACATATATAAATAGAGGAGAGGGGGCGCCCCAAAAGGACACAACAACATCTGTTAGCCGTGTGCGGCGCCCCCTCCACAGATTACACCCTCGGTCATATTCTCGCGGTGCTTAGGCGAAGCCCTGCGCGGATCACTTCACCATCACCGTCACCATGCCGTCGTGCTGATGGAAATCATCTACTCCCTCGACACTTTGCTGGATCAAGAGTTCGAGGGACGTCATCGAGCTGAACGTGTGCAGAACTCGGAGGTGCCGTACGTTCGGTGCTTGATCGGTCGGAACGAGAAGAAGTTTGACTACATCAACCACGTTGTCAAACGCATCCGCTTTTGGTCTACGAGGGTACGTAGACACACTCTCTCCTTCTCGTTGCTATGCATCTCCTAGATATATCTTGCATGAGCGTAGAATTTTTTTGAAATTGTATGCTACGTTTCCCAACAGAAAGGGGGGCGCAGGGCAAGGCAGGAGCCCTAGGGGCCGGCGGCCAGTCCTAGGGCACGCCTGGCTGCCTCCCCTCCCCTCCCACCTATATATATGTGGGGAGGGGGCACCACACAAGGACACACAACATTTTCTTAGTCTTGTGCGGCGCCCCGTCCACCGTTTACTACCTCGGTCATATTTTCGTAGTGCTTAAGCGAAGCCCTGCGGAGATCATTTCACCATCACCGTCACCACGCCGTCGTGTTGATGGAACTCATCTACTACCTCGATGTCTTGCTGGATCAGGAAGGCGAGGGACGTCACCGAGCTGAACGTGTGCAGAACTCGGAGGTGCCGTACGTTTGGTACTCGATTGGTGGAGCGCGAAGAAAGTTCGACTACATCAACCGCGTTGTGAAACGCTTCCGCTTACGGTCTACGAGGGTACGTAGACACACTCCCCCCCTCGTTGCTATGCATCTCCATGGATAGATCATTGCGTGTGCGTATATTTTTTTTTGTTCTCATGCAACGTTTCCCAACAGTGGCATCATGAGCCAGGTCTATGCGTAGATGATATGCACGAGTAGAACACAAAGAAGTTGTGGGCGGTGATGTTCATACTGCTTACCACCAACGTCTTATTTTGATTCGGCGGCATTGTGGGATGAAGCGGCCCTGACCAACCTTACATGTCCACGTACATGTGACCGGTTCCACCGACTGACATGCAACTAGTTTTGCATAAAGGTGGCTGGCGGGTGTCTGTTTCTCCTACTTTAGTTGAATCAAATTTGACTGCGACCGGCCCTTGAAGAAGGTTAAAACAGCAAACTTGATAAATCACCATTGTGGTTTTTGCCGTAGGTAAGAACGGTTCTTGCTAGAAACCCGTAGCAGCCACGTAAAACTTGCAACAACAAAGTAGAGGACGTCTAACTTGTTTTTGCAGGGTATGTTGTGATGTGATATGGTCAAGACATGATGTGATATACGTTATTGTATGAGATGATCATGTTTTATAATTTATCGGCAACCGGCAGGAGCCTTATGGTTGTCTCATTATTGTATGAAATGCAAACACCATGTAATTGCTTTACTTTATCGCTATGAGTTAGCAATAGTTGTAGAAGCAATAGTTGGCGAGACGACCACGACACAACGATGGAGATCAAGGTGTCGAGCCGGTGACGATGGAGATCATGACGATGCTTTGGAGATGGAGATCAAAAGCATGAGATGATGATGGCCATATCATGTCACATATTTTGATTGCATGTGATGTTTATCTTTTATGCATCTTATTTTGCTTAGTACGGCGGTAGCATTATAAGATGATCCCTTCACTAAATTTCAAGGTAAAAGTGAACTCCCTGAGTATGCACCATTGCTACAGTTCGTCGTGTTGAGACACCACGTGATGATTGGGTGTGATAGACTCTACGTTCACATACAACGGGTGTAAGACATTTTTGCACATGCGGAATACTTGGGTTAAACTTGACGAGCCTAGCATGTACAGACATGGCCTCGGAACACTGGAGATCGAAAGATCGAACGTGAATCATATAGTAGATATGATCAACATGGAGATGTTCACCATTGATGACTACCCCATCTCACGTGATGATCGGACATGGGTTAGTTGATTTGGATCACGTATCACTTAGATGACTTGAGGGATGTCTATTTAAGTGGGAGTTCATTAGTAATTTGATTAATTGAACTTAAATTATCATGAACTTAGTCCTGATAGTATTTGCATATCTATGTTGTAGATCAATAGCTCGCGATATAGCTCCCTTATTTTTGATATGTTCCTAGAGAAAACTAAGTTGAAAGATGATAGTAGCAATAATGCGGACTGGGTCCGTGATCTGAGGATTATCCTCATTGCTGCACAGAAGAATTATGTCCTTGATGCACCGCTAGGTGACAGACCTATTGCAGGAGCAGATGCAGACGTTATGAATGTCTGGCAAGCTCGATATGATGACTACTTAATAGTTTAGTGCACCATGCTTTACGGCTTAGAACCGGGACTTCAAAAATGTTTTGAACGCCATAGAGCATATGAGATGTTCCAAGAGCTGAAATTGGTATTTCAGACTCATGCCCGTGTTAAGAGGTATGAGACCTCTGACAAGTACTTTGCCTACAAGATGGAGGAGAATATTTCAGCCAGTGAGCATGTGCTCAGAATGTTTGGGTACTACAATTACTTGAATCAAGTGGGAGTTAATCTTCCAGATAAGATAGTAATTGACAGAGTTCTCTAGTCACTATCACCAAGCTACTAGAACTTCGTGACGAACTATAATATGCAAGGGATGACGAAAATGATTCCCGAGCTCTTTGCGATACTGAAATCGGCGTAGGTAGAAATCAAGAAAGAGCATCAAATGTTGATGGTTAACAAGACCACTAGTTTCAAGAAAAAGGGCAAAAGGGAAAGAAAGGGAACTTCAAGAAGAATGTCAAACAAGTTGCCGCTCCCCGTGAAGAAGCCCAAAGCTGGACCTAAGACTGAAACTGAGTGCTTCTATTGCAAAGGGAATGGTCACTAGAAGTGGAACTGCCCCAAATACTTGGCGGATAAGAAGGATGGCAAAGTGAACAAAGGTATATTTGATATACATGTTATTGGTGTGTACTTTACTAGTGTTCATAGTAGCCCCTTGGTATTTGACACCGGTTCAGTTGCTAAGATTAGTAACTCGAAACAGGAGTTGCAAAATGAATAGAGACTAGTTAAGGATGAGGTGACAATGTGTGTTGGAAGTGATTTCAAGGTTGATACGATCACCATCGCACACTACCTCTACCTTCGGGATTAGTGTTGAACCTAAATAAAAGCTATTTGGTGTTTGCGTTGAGCATGAATATGATTGGATCATGTTTATTGCAGTATGGTTATTCATTTAAGTCAGAGAATAATTGTTGTTCTGTTTACATGAATAAAACCTTTTAAGGTCATACACCCAATGTGAATGGTTTATTGAATCTCGATCATCGTGATACACATATTCATAATGTTGATGCCAAAAGATGGAAAGTTGATAATGATAGTGCAACATACTTGTGGCACTGCCGTTTAGGTCATATTGGTGTAAAGCGCATGAAGAAACTCCATGCTGATGGACTTTTGGAATCACTTGATTATGAATCATTTGATACTTGTGAACCATGCCTCATGGGCAAGATGACTAAAAACTCCGTTCTTCGGAACAATGGAGTGAGCTAATAACTTATTGGAAATAACACATACCGATGTATGCGGTCCGATGAGTGTTGAAGCACGCGGCGGGTATCGTTATTTTCTGATCTTCACAGATGATTTGAGTAGGTATGGGTATATCTACTTGATGAAACACAAGTCTGAAACATTTGAAAAGTTCAAAGAATTTCAGAGTAAAGTGGAGAATCATCGTAACAAGAAAATAAAGTTTCTACGATCTGATCATGGAGGCGAATATTTGAGTTATGAGTTTGGCCTTCATTTAAAACAATGTGGAATAGTTTCACAACTCACGCCACCTGGAACACCACAGCGTAATGGTGTGTCCGAACGTCGTAACTGTACTTTATTAGATATGGTGCGATCTATGATGTCTCTTACCGATTTACCACTATCGTTTTGGGGTTATGCATTAGAGACAGCTGCATTCACGTTAAATAGGGCACCATCTAAATCCGTTGAGACGACACCATATGAACTATGGTTTGGCAAGAAACTTAAGCTGTCGTTTCTTAAAGTTTGGGGATGTGATGCTTATGTCAAAAGGCTTCAGCCAGATAAGCTCGAGCCCAAATCGGAGAAGTGCGTCTTCATAGGATACCCTAAAAAACAATTGGGTACACCTTCTACCACAGATCCGAAGGCAAGATCTTTGTTGCTAAGTTTGAGTCCTTTCTAGAGAAGAAGTTTCTCTCGAAAGAAGTGAGTAGGAGGAAAGTAGAACTTGATGAGGTAATTGTATCTTCTCTCGAATTGGAAAGTAGTTCATCAGAGAAAACCGTTCCCGTGATGCCTACAACAACTAGAGAGGAAGCTAATGATGATGATCATGAAACTTCGGATCAAGTTACTACAGAACCTCGTAGGTCAACCAGAACACGATTCGCACCAGAGTGGTACGGGAATCCTGTACTGGAAGTCATGTTACTAGACCAAGGCGAACCTACAAACTATGAAGAAGCTATGATGAGCCCAGATTCCGATAAATGGCTTGAGGCCATGAAATCTGAGATAGGATCCATGTATGAGAACAAAGTGTGGACTTTGGTTGACTTGCCCAATGATCAGCAAGGCTTAGAAAATAAATGGATCTTCAAGAAGAAGACTGACGCTGATGGTAATGTTACTGTCTACGAAGCTCGACTTGTTGCAAAAGGTTTTTGACAAGTTCAAGGAGTTGACTACGATGAGACTTTCTCACCCGTAGCGATGCTTAAGTCTGTCCGAATCATGTTAGCAATTGCCGCATTTTATGATTATGAAATCTGGCAAATGTATGTCAAAACTACATTCCTTAATGGATATCTCAAAGAAGAGTTATATATGATGCAACCAGAAGGTTTTGTCGATCCTAAAAGATGCTAACAAAGTGTGCAAGCTCCAGCGATCCATCTATGGACTGGTGCAAGCATCTCGGAGTTAGAATATACGCTTTGATAAGGTGATCAAAGCATATGGTTTTATACAGACTTACGGTGAAGCCTGTATTTACAAGAAAGTGAGTGGGAGCTCTGTAGCATTTCTGATACTATATGTGGATGACATATTGCTGATTGGAAATGATATAGAATTTCTGGATAGCATAAAAGGATACTTGAATAAGAATTTTTCAATGAAAGACCTCGGTGAAGCTGCTTACGTATTGAGCATCAAGATCTATAGGGATAGATCGAGACGCTTAATAGGACTTTCACAAAGCACATACCTTGACAAAGTTTTTTGAAGGAGTTCAAAATGGATCAGTCAAAGAAAGGGTTCTTGCCTGTATTCAAGGTGTGAAGTTGAGTAAGACTCAAAGTCCGACCACGGCAGAAGATAGAGAGAGAATGAAAGTCATTCCCTATGCCTCAGCCATAGGTTCTATACGATATGCCATGCTGTGTACCACACCTGATGTGTGTCTTGCTACTTATCTGGCAAAGAGGGTACAAGAGTGATCCAGGAGTGGATCACTGGACAGCGGTCAAAATTATCCTTAGTTACCTAAGAGGACTAAGGAAATGTTTCTCGGTTATGGAGATGATAAAGAGTTCGTCGTAAAGGGTTACGTCGATGCAAGATTTAACACCGATCCGGATGACTCTAATCTTAATCTGGATACATATTGAAAGTGGGAGCAATCAGCTAGAGTAGCTCCATGCAGAGCATTGTAGACATAGAAATTTGCAAAATACATACGGATCTGAATGTGGCAGACCTGTTGACTAAACTTCTCTCACAAGCAAAACATGATCACACCTTAGTACTCTTTGGGTGTTAATCACATGGCGATGTGAACTAGATTATTGACTCTAGTAAACCCTTTGGGTGTTGGTCACATGGCGATGTGAACTATGGGTGTTAATCACATGACGATGTGAACTATTGGTGTTAAATCACATGGCGATGTGAACTAGATTATTGACTCTAGTGCAAGTGGGAGACTGAAGGAAATATGCCCTAGAGGCAATAATAAAAGTTGTTATTTTATATTTCCTTATTTATGATAAAGGTTTCTTATTCATGCTAGAATTGTATTGATCGGAAACTTAAATACATGTGTGAATACATAAACAAATACCGTGTCCCTAGTAAGCCTCTACTAAACTAGCTCGTTGATCAAAGATGGTTAAGGTTTCCTAACCATGGACATGTGTTGTCATTCGATAACGGGATCACATCCTTAGGAGAATAATGATGTGATGGACAAGACCCACCCGTTAGCTTAGCATAATGATCATTCAGTTTTTTTGCTATTGCTTTCTTCATGTCAAGTACATATTCCTTCGACTATGAGATTATGCAACTCCCGGATACCGGAGGAATGCCTTGTGTGCTATCAAACGTCACAACGTAACTGGGTGATTATAAAGATGCTCTACAGGTATCTCCGAAGGTGTTTGCTGAGTTGGCATAGATCGAGATTAGGATTTGTCACTCCGAGTATCGGATAGGTATCTCTGGGCCCTCTCGGTAATACACATCATAAACTTGCAAGCAAACGACTAAGGAGTTAGTCACGAGGTGATGTATTACGGAACGAGTAAAGATACTTGCCCGTTACGAGATTGAACTAGGTATGAAGATACCGACGATCGAATCTCGGGCAAGTAATATACCGATGGACAAAGGAAATAACGTATGTTGTCATAACGGTTCGACCGATAAAGATCTTCGTATAATATGTAGGAACCAATATGAGCATCCAGGTTCCACTGTTGGTTATTGACCAGAGAGGTGTCTCGGTCATGTCTGCATAGTTCTCAAACCCGTAGGGTCCGCACGCTTAACGTTCATTGACGATATAGTATTATATGAGTTATGTGATTTGGTGACCGAATGTTGTTCGGAGTCCCGGATGAGATCACAGACATGACGAGGAGTCTCGAAATGGTCGAGAGGTAAAGGTTGATATATAGGACGATGGTATTCGGACACCGAAAGTGTTCCGGAGGGTATCGGGTACTTATCGGGTCACCGGAAAGGAGTTTCGGGCACCCCCGGCAAAGATATGGGCCTTATGGGCCAAGAGAGGGAACACACCAGCCCACAAGGGGCTGGTGCGCCCCTATACAGGCCAGCCCTATGAGGAGGAGAAGGAAAGAGGGGAGGGCAAGGAAAGTGTGGAGTAGGACTCCCCCTTCCTTCCCTCTCCCCCACAAGGTTGGGGCAATGCTCTGTGGGGCGATGATGCAGAGGGGGAGCAGCCCCCGCAGCCCGCAGCTCCAGAACAGGATCAGATTTTGATTGTAATTGACCAGCCGAAAGGATCAGTTTCGGTGGAGCAGCATGTTCAGGATGTCAATTTACAGCAGCATGAAGATCAACCTCTGCAGCCTGACCAAGATCTTCAGCTGGTGCAGCAACCCATGGAGAACCAATTGGCAATTGTGCCCTATCATCCACCTGTCATTCAACACCATGAGATCTTCATTGGTATGGCACGCATCGTGGCAGGCCCACCTCTTCCCCCGGAAATGATTTGGAAGAGGTCTTTCCAGAATCTGATGCCTGATTTTTCGATCAAAGAAGTGCCAAGGTCAATTTTCTTCAAGCCAATGAGCTCAATCATATACTCCAAGCGTTCCTGGTCTATTGCTTTTGATGAGTCTAAGAAGATGTCCTTGTTGATTGCTGTTTTGCCTAGCTCTGTTCCTGCTCGTAAATCGGTGATGGTCAGACGCCCAGTAGCCAGAGCTCTGTTTGATGATCTGTCTGTTGTTTCTGACTCTGCTTCTGATGAAGCCCTACCTGCTGACTATGGAGATGTCTCCTCCACATCGGTGGTTTTTTCTATGGAGAAAATAGTCAAGGAGAAAAAGCAGAGAGGAAGGAAGAAGGTACCTGCACCCATCGTGGATACGTCACTCAGGCGTTGCACCAGAAGCGCGGCAAAGCTGGATGGCTTCAAACATGTGGTTTTTGAGCAGCTCTCTCTTCAGCCCACGAAGAAGCGTCCTCGCTCCAAGCCCATGGACGATAAGGCCCAGCCCACTTCTGCAGATGTTCCTCCACAAGACATGCAAGATGATGCTCCTCCACACACTCCGATTCACGTCTTGCAGGCGGTGGGAGCAGAGCTGGAGATTGATCCCTCCCTTCTGTCGAAGGATAAGCTTATGGCTGATCCAAAGGAGGACTCTACTTCTTCCACGGCTTAAATGATTATGTTTGCTAGTTTGTTTTGGCTTGACGAGCCTGCTAAGTTTGATACTTTTATTATCGCGTTGGGTCTGATTATGATTGCTGCAGTCTGCGTTCGTGAACTCGGTTATAGTTTGGGATGTATGGCATTGTATGCCATGCTTCTTTTGGTTTATTTTGTTTCGGTTGTTAATGAATCGTGTGACAACGCGTAGTTGGAAAATCCTTTGTTGGAATGTCAGAGGTCTAAACTCTGAAGCTCGACAGCGTTCTGTCAGGGAAAAGGTGACGGAAAGTCATTGTGCTGTGGTTTGTCTCCAGGAAACGAAGCTCTCCATTTGCACTCGTGCCATTATGAAAAGCATCTGTCCTTCTGGCTTTGATCAATTTGTTGAATCTCCCTCGAGGGGTGCTTCAGGTGGTCTTTTAACTGTGTGGCGATCGGACACGTTTCAGGGTACTTTGGTGGAAGTAAAACCATATGCTATTATCATACACTTCACCTCAGTGCATAACAATGAACAGTGGTTTCTGGTAAATATTTATGGTCCTTGTCAGGGTCAAATGAGAGATGATTTTGTTAACTGGCTTTATAAGTTAGAGATTGAACCGGAGCAGAAATGGATTTTAATGGGGGATTTCAATTTCATTAGATCACTTGATAATAGAAATCTCCCGTGTGGCGATGTGAATGACATGTTCATTTTCAATGAAATCATAGGTCACCTGGGTCTTCTGGAGCTTCCTTTAAAGGGCAGGAAATTTACCTGGTCCAACATGCAAGACATGCCTCTTCTGGAGCAACTTGACTGGGTTTTTACCTCTACTAGTTGGATCAGCATTTATCCTATGTCCCAAGTGACTCCTCTTGCAAAAACAGTGTCTGATCATGTGCCTTGTCTGATTTCTATAAGCACTTCCATACCAAAGGCTCATATTTTCAGGTTTGAGAACTATTGGATTCATCAACCAGGTTTTATGGATTGTGTGCAAGAGGTTTGGGAGAGGCCCTCCAGTAAGTTACATATTTTAGCTATCATTGTGGATAAACTAAAGGCCTTGCGTTTTGCTCTTAAGAAGTGGCAGAAAGGTTTGTCCCATATCAAGAAGCTGATTGAAAATTGCAACTGGGTGATTCTTTGGTTGGATAATCTTGAGGACATGAGACCTCTATCCAGACCAGAGGCCAACTTCAGGAGAATTACAAAACTTCACCATGAACACCTTTTACACCTGCAGTATCTTTATTGGAGAAAGAGATGTACCATCAGATATATAAAAGTGGGAGAGGAAAATTCCAAGTTTTTCCAGGCCATGGCTACAGAGAGGTATAGAAGGAATTCTATTGCTAGTTTGTTGTTGTCTGATGGCTCTATTATATCAGATCATGAGGAAATGGCCAAGGCTTTTTTAATTACTTTCAAAGCAAGAATGGGTACAGTTTTGCCAATAACTCTGGAGGGAGATATATTGTCTTTAATCCCTAGAGTGCAAGGTCTGGAACTGCTAACAAAACCCTTTGAGGTCAATGAAATTGAACAGGTAATTAAGGAAATGCCCATTGATAAAGCTCCTGGACCTGATGGATTCAATGGCCTCTTCCTAAAGAAGTGTTGGCCCATCATTTCTGCTGATTTCATCAGACTGGTACATGAGTTCCATGCTGGATCTGCACATTTGGAGAATCTCAATGATGCTTTCATTACATTGATCCCAAAAAAGCAGAATCCTGAGACTGTGGGTGATTTTAGACCAATATCTCTCACTAGTGTTGGTCTTAAATTCCTCACAAAGCTGGCTACCAACAGATTTCAGGAGGAGATCATCAAATGTGTGCATAAAAATCAATATGGTTTTATCAAATCCAGAACTATACAGGACTACCTAGCTTGGACTTTTGAGTATATCCATCAATGCAACCAGTCTAAAAAGCCCATTCTCCTTCTAAAGCTGGATTTTGAAAAGGCTTTTGATTCCATTCAGCATGAGGCTATTCTGAAGATCCTGTTGGCAAAAGGGTTTGATAATACATGGATTACATGGATCAAGCAGTTGTTGTCTTCTGGAACTTCTTCAGTTCTGCTTAATGATGTACCTAGCAATCATTTTAAATGCAAGTGTGGGGTTAAACAAGGAGACCCTATTTCTCCTTTACTGTTTGTAATTGCTGCAGATCTTTTGCAGACGTTGATAAATGATAGGTTGCATCAGGGATTTCTAAGTTTGCCACTGCTCACCCATGACCCTGATTTCCCAGTGGTTCAGTATGCTGATGACACATTGCTCTTCATAAATGCTCAAAGCTCGCAGTTGGAGACCCTCAAATCAGTGCTCTGCTCATTCTCAAAGGCAACTGGTCTACAGATCAACTTTCATAAATCTTCAATGTATCCTATTAATGTGAATGCTGCAGATGCTACTTGTCTTGCTGCTCTTTTTGGATGTCAGTTAGGCTCAATGCCTTTCACATATTTGGGCTTGCCAGTGGGGACTACTAGGCCTAAAATTATTGATCTTTTACCTCTGGTAGATTGCATGGAGAGAAGGCTCACAGCTAGCTCCTAGTTTTTGCCTCAAGGGAGCAGACTGCAACTGGTTAACTCAGTTATATCTTCCCTGCCTATCTACTTCCTTTGCAGCCTGTCAATACCTCTGGGTATTCTGAAGCAGTTGGAAAGAATTCAGAGACAGTGTTTATGGAGAAAGTATGGCCAGGAGAAGGGCCATTCTCTGGCTGCCTGGCCCCTTGTTTGTAGACCTAAATCCAAGGGAGGCTTGGGAATCCTCAACCTGGGTTTACAAAATGATGCTCTGCTCTTAAAACATCTCAACAAATTCTACAACAGGGTGGATGTGCCATGGGTTAACCTGGTTTGGGATTCCTATTATTTCCAAAGAGTTCCCCATGATACAACACTTTGTGGTTCTTTCTGGTGGAGAGATATCTGCAAGCTAATGGATAAGTTTAGGGCTGTTACCTTTGTCACTGTTCACAGAGGAGACACTGTGCTTTTTTGGTCAGATCACCGGTAGATTGAAAATACTTGCACCCCTCTTCAGGAGAGATTTCCCAGGCTCTATTCCTTTTGTCTCCACAAAAATCTGTCTGTCATGGAAGTTTTTCAGACTGGCAATTTTCAAGAGATGTTCTATTTACCTCTGTCTGAACTAGCTTTCCAAGAGTTTCAACAACTTTCTTCTTTGATGGAATCGTGTCATTTGGACAGTGGTTGCCCGGATGCTTGGGTTTGGAGGCATGGTAAGCAGGCAAACTTTTCTGCTAAAAAGTTTTATGACTTTGTGTATCAACCGGTTATGGCAAATCCCATCTTGAGGTGGGTCTGGAAGAGCTGTTGTACCATGTCGATCAAAATGTTTGCCTGGCTGGTCATAATAGACAGAGTTAACACCAAAGATATGATCCAACGCAGACACTGGAGGATTAATGATGGGCCTGAGTGTGTGCTTTGTCCAACAGGGACTCTGGAGGACAGAAACCACCACTTTTTCCAATGCAATTTCAGTGTACGTGTGTGGAACTTTCTGCAGATTGTTTGGAAGGATTCTGATGACATGGTTGAAATTGCTTTGCATGCCAGAAAGGATTTCAATAAACCTTTCTTTGCAGAAGTGGTCTTTCTTGCTTGGTGGAATGTTTGGAAAGTCAGGAATGACAGGGCATTCAGGCATATCAGGCCTTCTTTTAGGGCATGGAGAAATGGTTTTATTCATGATGTTACACTCCTCTCCCACAGGATCAAAAAAAGATATAGGGATGCCCTGCTTAGATGGATTGATTTCCTACCTCCTTCAGGAGGACTCTTGTATTTTCAGTTTTGCTCTCCTTTTTTTAGGTATAGCCCCCCTCTCCCTTTTGTATAGTTTTCTCTTTATTTTCTTTTCCTCATCTTGATGCTCTTTTTATTTGTGCTCTTCTCTTTATTAATAAAATGCTGTGGGGTGTAAGCCCTGCAGTCCTCATGGTAAAAAAAAAATATCGATGGATGAACAAAATCTAAACATTTAACGTAATATAGTCATAGATCTTAGGTTGCAGCTTGATCAAAAGATCCCTAATAATCCACCCTAATAAGGCGTTATCAAGGTTGCCCCAATAACAATGATTTAATTACTATAGCATCCCCAGTAGCTCCCCTTTCTGCAATAATTTTCTGGTATTGGAGGAGTAGTGGGTCAAGAACCACACTCAAGTAGATATTTCCCCACATGATTTTGGTGATCATCGAAAGAACATCCAACCCCTCCCCCCTTTTATAAAGGGGTTAATGCAACTCCCCTGATAATTTCTGAAGTGGTGTGGGGGCCAATCGACAAAAAATCCACGTCCCTAACCAATGCCTTTCCTGACCGACTGCTCCGGCTATCGCGTCACCGGAGAGCATGGTGCAATCGCTAAACACCATTGGACCAACCACGCCGCCCCGCTCACGGGACCTTGCTGTTTGTCGCACCACCCCTTTTTCGTGTCAGTCGCATTGCCTCGTCGCCCACCATCCCCGCACATGCCTCCACCTCACTGTCCCGTCCGGCGGACCAGCTCAGTCTCAATTGCACTCGCCCATGCCCGGTCTCAAGCTCCGCCCCACTCGGGCTACATCGTTGCCTCACTCGACCCCATGTTTCGAAGTGCCGTGCCAGCTTCCTGACTATGCCGCCCGGCCCTGCGCTACTCCACATGGCTCAAGCCGCATTGCCGGGAATAGAGAGGGATCGAAGAAAGCCACATGTCGGCATATGAGAGAGGGGTCGGGAGGAAAAAATAAAAAAATAACCGACCCACAGACATGTAAGCCCGCGTCTCATTTGCATATTGGGGATGAATTTATTGGTGATCAGCCAACAACCGTAAAAAAATTGGGACAACTCCAATAACCTATTATTAGGGATAATTTATCGGGAAACTATTAGAGATGCTCTTAGGGGAGGTGCTGCTGCAAATCCTTAACACACTAACCCCAAATAGATCTATTGACATGTGGGGACCACTTGTTAGTCTGTCATTTTTTCTTCTTTATTCCGCCCAGGCATTAGCTCAGGGCAAGCCGACGGGGTGACAAGCTTGAGTGGGCCCATGGGCGGTGTTGTGTCATGGGACCAACGTGACGTGTGGGGTAGGATGGCATGACAAGGCGGCAAATGGGCGCGGGTAGTTGGGTGGTGGCATCTGAGCTCAATCCGGCGCGGCTCGGGCATTGGAAATTTGCCCAATCATTTTTACCTTGACGAATTTTTTCAAGCATGGCCAATGTTATTATGTTTTCAGAATTCTATTTTATTTCAAATTTAACTTATCGACCGATGAAACTTTTGGAAACCATCGATGAAACTTTCGGGAAACAATCATTTATAGGTTTTGTATATGCAACTTTCGGAAACCATCGATGATTCTTCGCGACTCTAGGGGCAAGATCATCTTTTCGGTGTGCAGATCGTTATTTTCCTGTAGAGATGCAGTTGAAGCTGAGTTATGTGGGATCATGGAAGGTTTATCGCTCGCCATACAAAGGTCTGATTTGCCAGTTGCCATTGAATCTGACTCAAGTACGGCAGAATCTTTGATATCTTCTGGTGAAGTTGACCACTCAGTTTATGCCTCCTTGGTGAATGAAATAAGACTGTTATTTCGTCTTAGACAAACTTGTATTACTCATGTTTCGCGTGCTCAGAATAAAGCTAGTGATAGTTTAGCTAGGTTTGCTCGAGTTGAAGGGCGGACTATGACTTGGCTAGGATCTGGGCCAGATGAAGTCTTGGGTATTTCCCTTGATGATTGTAAAGACATCATTAATTGAGTAATACAAGTGTTTCCGAAAAAAAAATGGCTTTCAGTGAGTATTGTTTTTCTGGTTTGACCACTGTGCATTTGGTTTCGTTTATGCTCGATGAATTTTTGTTTATCGTTTTGAACATGCATTCCCTTAAATTAGCAACGCCCGAGTATCCTCACGGTGCATGTGGAAAATAGACAAAGACGACGAGATACTCCAAATTACGCCCGTGTAGGGTCTCACAGCCCCACGTTACTCCCAATACTCCTCCCTCCAGTCTGCCATTTCCGTTTTCTCCCTAGCCGGCCTCCATCGCCAATCCCGGGGCGACTGCTTCCGGTCCGGCCATCCTTCCCCCCGGACCTTGCCTCCAAGAATCCCTCCTGCCGATCTAATCTGTCGGGATTCGCCATGGCACTACCGATCCCGTTCCCTAGTCCGCCGCCGGCCACCACGAAAAGACGCGGCACTGTGCCTAGGGTCAGCACGTGTTGCTTCAACGACCCAGAGATGAAGCGGCGGCGGCGGGTGGCGGGGTACAAGGCGTACGCGGTGAAGGGGAAGGTGAAGGCCTCGCTCCGGCGGGGGCTCCGGTGGTTCAAGCGGAGGTGCTCCGGCATCTTCCATTTCTGACGGCCCCGTTGTCGTGCGGCTCGATTTTCGGAAGGTAAACATCGTCGTCCTATTCTTGGATCGTGTATGATTGATTGCGCTGAATCGATCCATGGATTCCAAAGAAAGGAAAGGAGAAAAGATCGAGAGGTTGCGGATTACATCCGTAATCCTCCGGGAGGCTAGACTGCATTCTGCAAATTGCCATGTTGTTCTTCAACGATCATAAATGTCAGGACCGGGGTTGTTAATCCACATGTTTTTTTTATTCTATATTCATAAGTGGATTTGGATTCAAATGCAAGTGTTTTGATCAATGTTATGATCCGTTTGTTTTGTATATCATGTTCGCATGCATGTGTCCGAAACTGTGAATGCCTTCACCTTGATTTGGAGACCAGTTTTATGGAAACCGGCCGGGTGCATGCAAGAATCCTAACCGTCTATCCCACGAACTTGTAGAAAAGCAGCAGCTACCCATGGCGTTTTCTAACCGAACGGATTGATTCCTCAGGTTCTTTGAAGTTTGGTTCCTACAAAAACGTTGACGGATTGGTTCCTTACAAAAGCGTGAACCAAAAAAATTCAGAACCGAAAATTATGTTAGTTTCTTAGTTCTAATTGAACTGAACTGTTGAGTACTAGCAGCAAACGTTGCATATTTTTTAATTTTTCTTGGCCTTCCACCATTTTTTCTTGTCCCCGAAAGAAAAATGAACAAAGTTTATTCTTGAAGCAACGATCATACCTCGCCCATTTTCATTAAAGAAACCACCAATGTTTTACAAAGAACCACAAAAAAAAGGAACTCGCTAAAACGAAAAACACTACTCTTTCCAGGAAAAGAGCAGCGAGACCACGACTAGGGAAGCCACCAAGGTAACCACGCAGGGCCCTGGACTCCCAGTAAACGGAAACTGAAACCAACATTCTTAAACCCAACTAAACAATGGCAAGACACAACATACTGCAAACCACTAACAATAACAAGACACAGCGTGAAGATAGTTGAGCAGAGAGCCAGCAACGAATTACGCCATGTCTCCTAGGGACAGTAGGCATCCGCGGTTCCGCCCATGTGCTCTGTTCATGATCTCCAGCATCATCCTTTCGATCTTCGCCACTCCCTCATCCATGCTTCCGCTACCTTTTCTTCTCTATGGTATTGCTCAGTTGGTCAGACGATGATGGAAACTGAAGATAATTACTACAGGGTCATCTGGCATTTTCTTAACCAATCACCAGACCAAGTATCTGTTCTTGATGAAAGCAGTTTGGGAATCACAGACAACTTAACCAATCACCAGACTTAATATTTTTTCCTAAGACTTTTGTAATAATATTATAGCACACATTTGCATCTGAAACCTTAGGAATCAGCGCAATAATGCCATGATTCAATCTCTCAAGGTCCAAGTTGCCAGAATGGAAAGCATTGATAAGATCCAGCAGGTTGAACTTGATGATCTTCCGAAATTCTTGAAAAAATTAAATTGGAAGAACATCAGGGACAACTGCTTTATTATGCTTCATTCCGAAGATAGCCACAAAAATGTCATCCAAAGGCAATTTCCCAGTCAGCATCTTCCTGTCACCCTCATTGAACTGAGAACACTCAATACCATCAAGTCTAATGGAGGTGAACTCAGCAGGGCCAAACAATTTTTTGTAAAGTTATGTGTTCAATAAGATCAGTCTCTTCCTTTAATGTAACCCCATCAGTGAAAGGAGAGGAAATGTAGTTCTCCTTTCGTCCATTGGCTTTCAGATGAAAATATCTTGTATTACCATCACCTTCTTTAAAATCCCTCTCCATAGATCTCTGCCTCCATTTGATTTCCTCGACTCTTACAAGTTTTTTGCTTTTCCAGCTCAAAAGCAAGTTTCAATTGTCTTTCTTCTATGTTTAAGGGATAACCTTCACTTTTCTTGGGCCTAGATGTTGATGTATATACTAGTAGGTGCTTTTCCAGCTCCTGATATACTATGTTTAAGGGATAACCTCCTGATATACTAGTAGGTGCTTTTCCAGCTCAAAAGCAAGTTTCAATTGTCTTTCTCCTATGTTGCAATATACTCCCTCCGTCCGGAATTAGTTGTCGCGAAAATGAATAAAAATGAATGTATCTAGAACGAAAATATGTCTGGATACATCCATTTCTCTGACAAGTAATTTCGGACGGAGGGAGTATATTGCAGGTGCGGGTGTGTAGGAACTACCACTCTCCACTAGGTTTCCCAGCAGCAAAAGCATTGGTAACTTTAGTTCCAAAAGATTCTTGGGATTCAGGATCTTCTGCATGTTCAGTTCCCTCAGAGATATGAAGCCTCTATTGGCTACCCAAGCGTTCCAATTTTTCATCCCCTATTTCCATCTCCTCCTCTTCCTCCTCCTCCTCAGCATCACCATTAGTCTCCCTATTATCCTTTATGCATGCATTCATTTCAAGCTTCTCCTAGTTTCCAATCTCTTAAATTACCCTGTGTATAGTGATATGATCCTGCTCAGTTTGTGTTAGAGGGGAGACATTGTATTGATGCATTCATGTCAAGCTTCTCCTAGTTTTCTATCAGTCGAGCTTAGCGGTTGAGCGCTAACCACTAGTAGAAAATAGGGCTTTGGTCACAGCTCAATATACACATTAGTCCCGGTTGCATTACGAACCGGGACTAATGTGAGCATTAGTCCCGGTTCGAGCGGCTAAATGCATTAGTTCCGGTTCAAATGAGACCATTAGTCCCGGTTTGAGATACGAACCGGGACTAAAGGGTGCGATGCCCTTTAGTCCCGGTTCGTATCTCAAACCGGGACAAAAGATTAGACCTTTAGTCCCGGTTTGAGACACGAAAAAAACAAAAGAAAATGATAAAAACTTCAAAAAATAAAATCCTTCGAGATGTAGTTATATTACTACATCTAATAGTTAGGAAAATTAAAAAATTTAAATTTGGACATGTTTTGCAAAAAAGTGTTATGAAAAAGTAAAACGGCTATAACTTTTGCATACGATGTCGAAAAAAAACGTATAATATATCAAAATGTTCAGCACGAAAATCCGCATCCGATTTTGACGGCCATAGGCCGTTTTGCGATTTTTTAGAATCCTCAAATTCTAAAAGGAAAAAAAGTTATGCTCAAATTTCAGTTTTTTTGAATTTTGGTTAAATCTGGTCAAACTACTTATTCAAGAAATATTAGTGTTACTAAATAATTATTCAAGAATATTTGTCTTACTAAATAATTATTCAAGAATATTAGTGTTACTAAATAATTATTTCATTTTTTTTGAATTTTGGTCAAATTTAGTCAAATCTAGTCAAACTACGGTCAAATATGGTCACACTACTTAGTCAAGAAATATTAGTGTTACTAAATAATTATTGGTTTTAAGAATAATAGTTTCAAACTCAAACGGTGTAACGTGTGACTTCATGCTCAACTTCAACTCCTAAGAGTTAATAAGATTGACAGCTTACTATTGTCAGGAAAACAATAAGTGCAGACTTGTAAACAAGGGGGAATAGAACTCGAAAGTTAAGCGTGCTCAGGCTGAAGTAGTGAGAGGATGGGTGACCGGCCGGGAAGTTAGACGATTTGGAATGATGAGGGATGATTAGAGATTAGAGATTAAATTGAGCAGTGATGAGGGGTGATTAGAGATTAAATGCAAATAATTCAGAAATTTCAAAATTTCAAAAAAAATTCAAATTCCCAAAAAATTCAAAAAAATTACACCAACCAGGACTAAAGGTCGAGCTCCAGACAGCGGCCACGTGGAGGGCCTTTAGTCCCGGTTCGTAACACAACCAGGACTAAAGGGGGGGGGGGGGCTTTAGTCCCGACCCTTTAGTCCCGGACCGGGACTAAAGGCCCGTTTTCTACTAGTGAACAATCAACCACAAAGAGGCTTTAGCATGGGTGAGCACCATTTGTAGGAGGCAGAAAAACATTCCCTACCTCGCTCCCGTGAGCGATCGGGAGGAACCCTAGCCAACAGTCGCCTCACCTCCCCTCCCCCTCCCACCTCCGCCAGAGGGCGTAACTGGGCAAAGACGTGTCGACGACAGTGGGGCTCTTTCACCTCCTCTCATGGTCGGGGATCGCATGGGCTGGCCCCATTAGGCCAGTGCACTACGGGGCACAGTACGTGGCGACAGGCTTTTGTTTTTTTAGACAAACGGCGACATGCTTTGTGGCAGTGGCACATGGACCGGTTGCCTGTTGGCGGCGACGTGGGCTGCCATGTGGTGGGGCGCACCCGCCCATGCGGTGGCGTGTGTGGGTGGGTTGTGGCCAGATCTAACTAGCGGTGCGGGCTGAGGTGTGATAACCCACAAGTACCAATCTGAGGTTTTTGAGACAAAGATTGAATACAAGAGATGAACTAGGGTTTGAGAAGATGGTGCTGGTGAAGATGTTGATGGAGATTGACACCCTCTCGATGAGAGGATCATTGGTGATGACGATGGCTTCGATTTCCCCCTTCCGGAGGGAAGTTTCCCCGGTAGAATAGCTCCGTCGGAGCCCTAGATTGCTTCTGCCCAGGTTCCGCCTCGAGACGGCGGCGCTTCTTCCCGAAAGCTTCCTTCTGATTTTTTTTCCAGGTCAAAACCCTCCATATAGTAGAAGATGGGCACCGGAGACCTGCCAGGGGGCCCACAAGCCCTAGGGGCGCGCCCAGGGGGTAGGGCGCGCCCCTAGGCTTGTGGCCACCTGGTGGGTCCCCCTCTGGTATTTCTTCACCCAATATTTTTTATATATTCCAAAATAATTCTCCGTAAATTTTCAGGAATTTTGGAGTTGTGTAGAATAGGCCTCTCAGATTTGCTCCTTTCCGGTCCAGAATTCCAGCTGCCGGCATTCTCCCTCTTTAGGTAAACCTTGTAAAATAAGAGAGAAAAGGCATAAATATTGTACTATAATGTGTAATAACATCCCATAATGCAATAAATATCAATATAAAAGCATGATGCAAAATGGACGTATCAACTCCCCCAAACTTAGACCTCGCTTGTCCTCAAGCGGAAGCCGAAATCGATAATCATGTCCACATGTTTAGAGATAGAGGTGTCGATAAAATAAAATACAGACATGAAGGCACCATGATCATCTTTAGAACATCAACATATATTGTCATATAATTTCTTATGCTAAAGTAACAATTCGTTCACAAGGTAAAGTATGAAACAAGAACTTTATTGAAAACCAACAAACTATGATCTTGGTCATTGAAACAATTGTAATTTATCATAACATCGGAAAGAGTCAATGTAAGAGCTTTCATATAGCAAGTTTCACATACTCAACTATCATTTAGTCTTTCATAATTGCTAACACTCACGCGATAATTATGAGATCAAAGTTTCAGTCAGACACAGAGAAAGATAGGGGCTTATAATTTCGCCTCCCAACCTTTTACCTCAAGGGTAACGTCAACAATAATAGTTTATGAATATGTACATCCGAGTGGATATATATATATATATATATATATATATATATATATATATATATCTGGATCTTCCCCCAACATATCGTGCTTGCCAAAAAGAAAAAGTATAAAAAGAAGAGGTGATGATCACCATGACTCTTGTATAAGGGTAGAAGGTAAATAAAAGATAGGCCCTTCGTAGAGGGAAGCAGAGGTTGTCATGCGCTTTTATGGTTGGATGCACAAAATCTTAATGCGAAAGAACGTCACTTTATATTGCTGCTTGTGATAAAGAACTTTATTATGTAGCCCGTCGCTTTTATTTCTTCCATATCACAAATTCGTATAAAGCTTATTTTCCTCATACTAAAAGATCATACATATTTAGAGAGCAATTTTTTATTGCTTGCACCGATGACAACTTACTTGAAGGATCTTACTCAATCCATAGGTAGGTATGGTGGACTCTCATGGCAAAACCGGGTTTAGGGATTTTGGATGCACAAGTAGTATCTCTACTTGGTGCAAAAGATTTGCCTAGCATAGGATGAGAAGTAAGCTCAACATGTTGGAGGATCCATGACAATATAATTTCTATTCGGATATAAAGAAACATAACCCATTATGTTGTCTTCCTTGTCCAACATCAACCTTTTAGCATATAATATTTTAATGAGTGCCCACAATCACAAAAGATGTCCAAGATAGTGTATTTATATGTGAGACCTCTCTTTCTTTATCACTTCCTATTAATTGCAGCAATGACCAAAATTAGGTTTGTCAACTCCCAACAAATTTCATGCGACATACTTCTTATATGTGAAGTCATCACTTCCCATAAGATCATTATATAATCTTTTTATTTCTTTTATTCAAGATCATAGCAAGAAAGCAAAGCCCTCAACTCAAAACTAATCTTTATTATATAACTCTCGGACTCGATTACATAGAGGGAACACAAAGCAAAACTCAAAGCTAGATCATACTAAAACTTTATTCTACTAAACTGAGATATAACCAAAAGGATTGAACTAAGAAAAATGATAAAGGTAAAGGTGTGATGGTGATACGATACCGGGGCACCTCCCCCAAGCTTGGCAGTTGCCAAGGGGAGTGCCCATACCCATGTAGTTGATGCATTCTTCTTCTCCAGCTTGCGTCTGAGGCTAAAATTTTCCTCCCTTAGATCATCACTCTCGAGCTTGAGTCTCAATATCTTTTTGCATAATGCCGCCTTGCTGTCCTGCAGAAATCGTGGTGGGATTGATTGGACCTTACTAAGGCTTGACTTCATGAATTCCACGTGCATATCGCCAGGTTGAGGTAGTAGATCTTCGTCTTCGTCGGAGCTATCGTCCCTTGTTCTCTCCATGTCGGAGTTTTCCTCCTCCGTAGCCCAGCCGTAATGCTCCACCTCCCCATAGGCCTTTGGGTTTGCGATGAAAGCAGCGACATAGCTCTGTCCCTCTGAATCTTGAGACGACATATTTTTAGATCTGCCAGGAAAACAACACGAAACAAGAACAGAGGGTATTGCCATGGTACGGTGGTCAAAACCTTCGGGAGATTATATAATGAATTTTTACTGACCAGAAGGAGTGTACTACAAGAAAACAGAGTCCGGGGGGCACACGAGGTGGCCACAAGCCTGGGAGGCGCGCCCAAGGGGGTAGGGCGCGCCCCCAGGGCTTGTCACCTCCTCGTGTACTTTTCGGACTAATTTTTATTTTCCTAATTTTTTAAATATTCCAAAACGGAGGAGAATTGTTGTTGGAAAAGTTTTGGAGTCAATTTACTTACTGTATCACATACCTATTCCTTTTCGGAGTCTGGAGCGTTCTGGTAGATATCCCTTATATACTCCTCCGGTATTATGGTATTAATAATATTGGTTTCAATATTTATGGGAGTACCTGAGATATAATGTTTGATTCTTTGCTCATTTACCACCTTCGGGTTATTGCCTTCCGCGTTGTTGATCTTGATGGCACCGGAACGATAAACTTCCTCGATAATGTAAGGCCCTTCCCATTTAGAGAGAAGCTTTCCTTGTGTGCAGTCCTATCACCAGCATGGTGTCTTCCGTAGGCCTCGGAGCATGACACTTGCGAAGGATCTATTCCTGTTCATGCTCAGGTACACAACGTCTAATAACACCATCTACTCCTTTATAAAGGTGTGGGTCATCCCAGAAGTAATGTCTTAAATCATAGAAAAACTTTTTCTTTTGCTGGTATGTGAAACTAGGTGGTATAAATTTAGCAACAATATAATTAGCATAATCAGCATACCATGGAGTACTACGAGAAGCATTTATGATAGCCAATTGTTCATCAGGGAAGCTATCATCAATAGGTAGTGGGTCATCAAGAATATTTTCTAACCTAGACAAGTTGTCTCCTACGGGGTTCTCAGCTCCCTTTCTATCAATAATATGCAAATCAAATTCTTGCAACAAAACAACCCATCTAATAAGTCTAGGTTTTGCATCTTTCTTTTCCCTAAGATATTTAATAGCAGCATGATCGGTGTGAACAGTTACTTTGGAATCAACAATATAAGATCTGAACTTATCACAAGCAAATACAGCTGCTAAAAATTCTTTTTCAGTAGTAGCATAATTTCTTTGAGCACTGTCTAGAGTTTTACTAGCATAATGGATAACATTTAATTTCTTATCAACTCTTTGTCCTAGAACAGCACCAATAGCATAATCACTAGCATCACACATAATTTCAAAGGGTAGGTTCCAAGGAGAAGTCTTTTGCAAGAGATTAGTAAGAGGCCTAGAAATTTTGGAGAAGTCTTTAATAAATCTCCTATAGAAACCAGCATGACCAAGGAAACTTCTTATACCTTTGATATCTTTAGGACACGATATTTTTTCAATAGCATCAACTTTAGTTTTATCAACTTCAATACCTCTTTCGGAGATTTTATGCCCCAAGACAATACCTTCATTAACCATAAAGTGGCACTTCTCCCAATTCAATAAAAGATTAGCTTCTTCACATCTCTGCAAAACTCGATCAAGGTTGCTTAAGCAATCATCAAAAGAAGTTCCGTAAACGGAAAAATCTTCCATGAAAACCTCAACAATCTTTTCACAAAAGTCAGAGAATATAGCAGTCATACATATTTGAAAGGTAGCAGGTGCATTACATAAACCAAAAGGCATATGTCTATAAGCAAAGGTACCGAAAGGGCAAGTAAACATAGTTTTTTCTTAATCCTCTTATGACACAGGTATTTGGGAAAACCCAGAATAACCATCTAGAAAGCAGAAGTGTGTATGTTTTGATAGTCTTTCTAGTATTTGATCAATAAAAGGTAGAGGGTAATGATCTTTCCTAGTAGCTTTGTTTAATTTTCTAAAATCAATTACCATTCTATGACATGTGGCAATTCTTTGCGGAATCAATTCATTTTTATCATTAGGAACAACGGTAATACCTCGCTTCTTAGGGACACAATGAACAGGACTTACCCATCTACTATCAGCAATAGGATAAATTATACCTGCTTCCAGAAGCATTAATATTTCATTTCTTACCACTTCTTTCATCTTAGGGTTCAACCGTCTCTGGTGATCAACAACAGGTTTAGCATCCGGTTCCATATTAATTTTGTGTTGACATAGAGTGGGACTAATGCCCTTAAGATCATCTAGAGTATATCCAATAGCTGCACGGTGCTTCTTCAGAGTTTTCAGTAATTCCTTTTCCTCATGCTCTGAAAGGTTAGCACTAATAATAACCACTGTTCAAGATATCTTCCGATATTCCAATAAATCGGCCGATTTATCACTTACCGTTGTCTGACTGATAAGATAAATCGGCCGATAATTCGGCCGATATGTAAATCAGTCGATATGCTGATAAATTAACCGATTTACCCCTTATCATGGGTCGACTGATAAGTTCTCGATAAGCGATATCCCCAACACTGATAATAAAAGGATATATCTTTTTTTCATCGAGATAAGCATATTTCAAAGTATCAGGTAATTGTTTAAGATCAAATATAGGATCACTCTTGGGTGGTAGAGGATCTCCAAGAGTCTCAACTGGCAAATTGTGTTTCAAAATAGGCATTTGTTTAAAGAAAATCTCATCTAATTCCTTTCTTTCATTCATGAACATATCATTTTCATGATCTAGCAAATATTGGTCTAAAGGATCAGTAGGAGGCACGACAATAGAAGCAAGACCAATAATTTCATCTTTACTAGGCAATTCTTTATCATGGGGTTGTCTCCAAAATTTGGAGAAATTAAACTCATGAGACACATCCCCAAAACTTACACTAACAATTTCTTTCTCACAATCTATTTTAGCATTAACAGTGTTCAAGAAAGGTCTACCAAATATAATGGGATAAAAATCATCTTGTGGGGAACCAAGAACTAGAAAATCAGTAGGGTATTTTATTTTCCCACACAAGACTTCAACATCTCTAACAATCCCAATTGGTGATATAGTATCCCTATTGGCAAGCTTAATAGTGACACCAATATCTTCTATTTCAGTAGGTGCGATATCATTTATAATTTCTTGGTCTAAAGTAAAAGGAATTGCACTCACACTAGCACCCAAATCACATAAGCCATGATAACAATGATCTCCTATTTTAACAGAAACAACAGGCATGCCAACAACAGGTCTATGTTTATCTTTATTATCGGGTCTAGCAATTCTAGCAGCTTCATCACAGAAGTAAATAACATGCCCATCAATATTATTGAGCAAGAGATCTTTAACCATAGCAATACTAGGTTCAACTTTAATTTGTTCAGGGAGTGTATGTCGTGGTTTTGTCACGACAGATGCCCTCGTGAAAGGACTTAGGTGCGAGGCCATGGCTACGGTGATTAGCTTAAAGGGGTTGAGTGGGACGAGAGACACGAGTTTACCCAGGTTCGGCCCCTCACCGACGAGGTAAAAGCCTACTTCCTGCTTTGTGTTGTATTGATTGAGTATCAATTACAAGGGAGCAGAATCGCTTAACCTAGCTATCGATGGATTGTAACTTGAGTTTACCCGCCGCAGGGTCTCGCCTTTATATACATAGGTCGAGGCCCTGGGCTTACAAGAGTCCAGGTCGGGTTGTAGAACGTAACCGACTCTGGTTCTAAGTCACCTTGCCTTGCTAGGCAAGTCACCGTTGGGCCGCTCATGTTGGGGAACGCAGTAATTTCAAAAAAATTCCTACGAACACACAAGATCTATCTATGTGATGCATAGCAACGAGTGGGAGAGTGTGTCCACGTACCCTCGTAGACTGAAAGCGGAAGCGTTAAGTAACGCGGTTGATGTAGTCGAACGTCTTCGCGATCCAACTGATCAAGTACCGAACGCACGGCACCTCCGCGATCTGCACACGTTCAGCTCGGTGACGTCCCTCGTACTCTTGATCTAGCTGAGGCCGAGGGATAGTTTCGTCAGCACAACGGCGTGATGACGGTGATAATGAAGTTACCGACGCAGGGCTTCGCCTAAGCACTACAGCGATATGACTGAGGTGGAAATCTGTGGAGGGGGGCACCGCACACGGCTAAGATAACTGTCAACTTGTGTGTCTATGGGGTGTCCCCCTCCCCCATATATAAAGGAGTGGAGGAGGGGAGGGCCGGCCCTCTCTATGGCGCGCCCAAGGGGGGGAGTCCTACTCCCAGTAGGAGTAGGTTTCCCCCCTTCCCTAGTTGGAGTAGGAGAAGAAGGAAGAGGGAGAGAGGGAGAAGGAAAGGGGGGGCCAGCCCCCCACCCCAATTCAGATTGGACTTGGGGGGGGGGGGCGCCCTCCACCTGGCCGCCTCCTCCTCTCTTCCACTAAGGCCCAATAAGGCACATTGACTCCCCGGGAGGTTCCGGTAACCTCCCAGTACTCCGGAAAATGCCCGAACTTATCCGGAAACCATTCCAGTGTCCAAACATAGCCTTCCAATATATCAATCTTTATGTCTCGACCATGTTGAGACTCCTCGTCATGTCCGTGATCACATCCGGGACTCCGAACTACCTTCGGTACATCAAAACACATAAACTCATAATACCGATCGTCATCGAACGTTAAGCATGCGGACCCTACGGGTTCGAGAACTATGTAGACATGACTGAGACTCATCTCCAGTCAATAACCAATAGCGGAACCTGGATGCTCATATTGGCTCCCACATATTCTACGAAGATCTTTATCGGTCAAACCGCATAACAACATACGTTGTTCCCTTTGTCATCGGTATGTTACTTCCCCGAGATTCGATCGTCGGTATCTCAATACCTAGTTCAATCTCGTTACCGACAAGTCTCTTTACTCGTTCCGTAATGCATCATCCCGTAACTAACTCATTAGTCACATTGCTTGCAAGGCTTATAGTGATGTGCATTACCGAGAGGGCCCAGAGATACCTCTCCGACAATCGGAGTGACAAATCCTAATCTCGATCTATGCCAACTCAACAAACACCATCGGAGACACCTGTAGAGCATCTTTATAATCACCCAGTTACGTTGTGACGTTTGATAGCACACAAAGTGTTCCTCCGGTATTCGGGAGTTGCATAATCTCATAGTCATAGGAACATGTATAAGTCATGAAGAAAGCAATAGCAACAAACTAAACGATCATCGTGCTAAGCTAACGGATGGGTCTTGTCAATCACATAATTCTCTAATGATGTGATCCTGTTCATCAAATGACAACTCATGTCTATGGCTAGGAAACTTAACCATCTTTGATTAATGAGCTAATCAAGTAGAGGCATACTAGTGACACTCTGTTTGTCTATGTATCCAAACATGTACTAAGTTTCCGGTTAATACAATTCTATCATGAATAATAAACATTTATCATGATATAAGGAAATATAAATAACAACTTTATTATTGCCTCTAGGGCATATTTCCTTCAGTCTCCCACTTGCACTAGAGTCAATAATCTAGATTACACAGTAATGATTCTAACACCCATGGAGTCTTGGTGTTGATCATGTTTTGCTCGTGAGAGAGGCTTAGTCAACGGGTCTGCAACATTCAGATCCGTATGTATTTTGCAAATCTCTATGTCTCCCTCCTTGACTTGATCGCGGATGGAATTAAAGCGTCTCTTGATGTGGTTGGTTCTCTTGTGAAACCTGGATTCCTTTGCCAAGGCAATTGCACCAATATTGTCACAAAAGATTTTCATTGGACCCGATGCACTAGGTATGACACCTAGATCGGATATGAACTCCTTCATCTAGACTCCTTCATTTGCTGCTTTCGAAGCAGCTATGTACTCCGCTTCACACGTAGATCCCGCCACGACGCTTTGCGTAGAACTGCACCAACTGACAGCTCTACCGTTCAATATAAATACGTATCCGGTTTGTGACTTAGAGTCATCCGGATCAGTGTCAAAGCTTGCATCGACGTAACCATTTACGACGAGCTCTTTTTCACCTCCATAAACGAGAAACATATCCTTAGTCCTTTTCAGGTATTTTAGGATGTTCTTGACCGCTGTCCAGTGATCCACTCCTGGATTACTTTGGTACCTCCCTGCTAAACTAATAGCAAGGCACACATCAGGTCTGGTACACAGCATTGCATACATGATAGAACCTATGGCTGAAGCATAGGGAATGACTTTCATTTTCTCTCTATCTTCTGCAGTGGTCGGGCATTGAGTCTGACTCAACTTCACACCTTGTAATACAGGCAAGAACCCTTTCTTTGCTTGATCCATTTTGAACTTCTTCAAAACTTTATCAAGGTATGTGCTTTGTGAAAGTCCAATTAAGCTTCTTGATCTATCTCTATAGATCTTGATGCCCAATATATACGCAGCTTCACCAAGGTCTTTCATTGAAAAACTCTTGTTCAAGTATCCTTTTATGCTATCCAGAAATTCTATATCATTTCTGATCAACAATATGTCATCCACATATAATATTAGAAATGCTACAGAGCTCCCACTCACTTTCTTGTAAATACAGGCTTCTCCAAAAGTCTGTATAAAACCATATGCTTTGATCACACTATCAAAACGTTTATTCCAACTCCGAGATGCTTGCACCAGTCCATAAATGGATCGCTGGAGCTTGCACACTTTGTTAGCATCCTTTGGATCGATAAAACCTTCGGGTTGCATCATATACAACTCTTCTTCCAGAAATCCATTCAGGAATGCAGTTTTGACATCCATTTGCCAAATTTCATAATCATAAAATGCGGCAATTGCTAACATGATTCGGACAGACTTAAGCATCGCTACGGGTGAGAAGGTCTCATCGTAGTCAACTACTTGAACTTGTCGAAAACCTTTCGCAACAAGTCGAGCTTTGTAGACTATAACATTACCGTCAGCGTCAGTCTTCTTCTTGAAGATCCATTTATTCTCTATGGCTTGCCAATCATCGGGCAAGTCAACCAAAGTCCACACTTTGTTCTCATACATGGATCCCATCTCAGATTTCATGTTCTCAAGCCATTTCGTGGAATCTGGGCTCATCATCACTTCCTCATAGTTCGTAGGTTCTTCATGGTCAAGTAACATGACCTCCAGAACAGGATTACCGTACCACTCTGGTGCGGATCTTACTCTGGTTGACCTACGAGGTTCGGTAGTAACTTGATCTGAAGTTACATGATCATTATCATTAGCTTCCTCACTAATTGGTGTAGGAGTCACAGGAACTGATTTCTGTGATGAACTACTTTCCAATAAGGGAACAGGTACATTTACCTCATCAAGTTCTACTTTCCTCCCACTCACTTCTTTCGAGAGAAACTCCTTATCTAGAAAGGATCCATTCTTAGCAACGAATATCTTGCCTTCGGATCTGTGATAGAAGGTGTACCCAACAGTCTTCTTTGGGTATCCTATGAAGACACATTTTTCCGATTTGGGTTCGAGCTTATCAGGTTGAAGCTTTTTCACATAAGCATCGCAGCCCCAAACTTTAAGAAGCGACAACTTGGGTTTCTTGCCAAACCACAGTTCATAATGTGTCGTCTCAACGGATTTAGATGGTGCCCTATTTAACGTGAATGCAACCGTCTCTAAAGCATAACCCCAAAATGATAGCGGTAAATCAGTAAGAGACATCATAGATCGCACCATATCTAATAAAGTGCAGTTACGACGTTCGGACACACCATTACGCTGTGGTGTTCCGGGTGGCGTGAGTTGCGAAACTATTCCGCATTGTTTCAAATGAATACCAAACTCATAACTCAAATATTCTCCTCCACGATCGGATTGCAGAAACTTTATTTTCTTGTTACGATGATTTTCCACTTCATTCTGAAATTCTTTGAACTTTTCAAATGTTTCAGACTTATGTTTCATCAAGTAGATATACCCATATCTGCTCAAATCATCTGTGAAGGTCAGAAAATAACGATACCCGCCGCGAGCCTCAATATTCATTGGACCACATACATCAGTATGTATGATTTCCAACAAATCTGTTGCTCGCTCCATTGTTCCGGAGAACGGAGTTTTAGTCATCTTGCCCATGAGGCATGGTTCGCAAGTACCAAGTGATTCATAATCAAGTGATTCCAAAAGTCCATCAGTATGGAGTTTCTTCATGTGCTTTACACCAATATGACCCAAACGGCAGTGCCACAAATAAGTTGCACTATCATTATCAACTCTACATCTTTTGGCTTCAATATTATGAATATGTGTGTCACTACTATCGAGATTCAACAAAAATAGACCACTCTTCAAGGGTGCATGACCATAAAAGATATTACTCATATAAATAGAACAACCATTATTCTCAGATTTAAATGAATAACCGTCTCGCATCAAACAAGATCCAGATATAATGTTCATGCTTAACGCTGGCACCAAATAACAATTATTCAGGTCTAAAACTAATCCCGAAGGTAGATGTAGAGGTAGCGTGCCGACGGCGATCACATCGACTTTGGAACCATTTCCCACGCGCATCGTCACCTCGTCCTTAGCCAATCTTCGCTTAATCCGTAGTCTCTGTTTCGAGTTGCAAATATTAGCAACATAACCAGTATCAAATACCCAGGTACTACTGCGAGCATTAGTAAGGTACACATCAATAACATGTATATCACATATACCTTTGTTCACCTTGCCATCCTTCTTATCCACCAAATACTTGATGCAATTCCGCTTCCAGTGACCAGTCCCTTTGCAGTAGAAGCACTCAGTCTCAGGCTTAGGTCCAGACTTGGGCTTCTTCACTTGAGCAGCAACTTGCTTGCCGTTCTTCTTGAAGTAACCCTTCTTCCCTTTACCCTTTTTCTTGAAACTGGAGGTCTTGTTGACCATCAACACTTGATGCTCCTTCTTGATTTCTACCTCCGCAGTCTTTAGCATTGCGAAGAGCTCGGGAATTGTCTTATCCATCCCTTGCATATTATAGTTCATCACGAAGCTTTTGTAGCTTGGTGGCAGTGATTGAAGAACTCTGTTAATGACACTATCAACCAGAAGATTAACTCCCAGTTGAGTCAAGTGATTATGATACCCAGACATTTTGAGTATATGTTCACTGACAGAACTATTCTCCTCCATTTTGCAGCTATAGAACTTATTGGAGACTTTATATCTCTCAATCCGGGCATTTGCTTGAAATATTAACTTCAACTCCTGGAACATCTCATATGCTCCATGACGTTCAAAACGTCGTTGAAGTCCCAGTTCTAAGCCGTAAAGCATGGCACACTGAACTATCGAGTAGTCATCAGCTTTGCTCTGCCAGGCGTTCACAACGTCCGGCGTTGCTCCTGCAGCGGGTCGTGCACCTAGCGGTGCTTCCAGGACGTAATTCTTCTGTGCAGCAATGAGGATAATCCTCAAGTTACGGACCCAGTCCGTGTAGTTGCTACCATCATCTTTCAACTTAGCTTTCTCTAGGAACGCATTAAAATTCAAAGGAACAGTAGCACGGGCCATTGATCTACAACAACATAGACATGCAAAATACTATCAGGTACTAAGTTCATGATAAATTAAAGTTCAATTAATCATATTACTTAAGAACTCCCACTTAGATAGACATCCCTCTAATCATCTAAGTGATCACGTGATCCAAATCAACTAAACCATGTCTGATCATCACGTGAGATGGAGTAGTTTTCAATTGTGAACAGCACTATGTTGATCATATCTACTATATGATTCACGCTCGACCTTTCGGTCTCAGTGTTCCGAGGCCATATCTGCATATGCTAGGCTCGTCAAGTTTAACCCGAGTATTCTGCGTGTGCAAAACTGGCTTGCACCCGTTGTATGTGAACGTAGAGCTTATCACACCCGATCATCATGTGGTGTCTTGGCACGACAAACTTTCGCAACGGTGCATACTCAGGGAGAACACTTGTACCTTGAAATTTAGTGAGAGATCATCTTATAATGCTACCGTCGAACTAAGCAAAATAAGATGCATAAAGGATAAACATCACATGCAATCAATATAAGTGATATGATATGGCCATCATCATCTTGTGCCTTTGATCTCCATCTCCAAAGGACCGTTATGATCACCATCGTCACCGGCGCGACACCTTGATCTCCATCGTAGCATCGTTGTCGTCTCGCCAACTATTGCTTCTACGACTATCGCTACCGCTTAGTGATAAAGTAAAAACAATTACATGGCAATTGCATTGCATACAATAAAGCGACAACCATATGGCTCCTGCTAGTTGCCGATAACTCTGTTACAAAACATGATCATCTCATACAATAAAATATAGCATCATGTCTTGACCATATCATATCACAGCATGCCCTGCAAAAATAAGTTAGACGTCCTCTACTTTGTTGTTGCAAGTTTTACGTGGCTGCTATGGGCTGAGCAAGAACCGTTCTTACCTACGCTTCAAAACCACAAGGATTTTTCGTCAAGTGTGCTATTTTAACCTTCAACAAGGACCGGGCGTAGTCACACTTGATTCAACTAAAGTTGGAGAAACTGACACCCACTAGCCACCTACGTGCGAAGCACGTCGGTAGAACCAGTCTCGCGTAAGCATACGCGTAATGTCGGTCTGAGCCGCTTCATCCAACAATACCACCAAATCAAAGTATGACATGCTGGTAAGCAGTATGACTATTATCACCCACAACTCTTTGTGTTCTACTTGTGCATATAACATCTACGCACAGACCTGGCTTGGATGCCACTGTTGGGGAACGCAGTAATTTCAAAAAAATTCCTACGAACACGCAAGATCTATCTATGTGATGCATAGCAACGAGCGGGAGAGTGTGTCCACGTACCCTCGTAGACCGAAAGCGGAAGCGTTAAGTAACGGAGTTGATGTAGTCTAACGTCTTCGCGATCCAACCGATCAAGTACCAAACGCACGGCACCTCCGCGATCTGCACACGTTCAGCTCGGTGACGTCCCTCGTACTCTTGATCCAGCTGAGGCCGAGGGAGAGTTTCGTCAGCACGACAACGTGATGACGGTGATGATGAAGTTACCGACGCAGGGCTTCGCCTAAGCACTACAACGATATGACCGAGGTGGAAATCTGTGGAGGGGGGCACCGCACACGGCTAAGACAACTGTCAACTTGTGTGTCTATGGGGTGCCCCCCTCCCCCGTATATAAAGGAGTGGAGGAGGGGAGGGCCGGCCCTCTCTATGGCGCACCCAAGGGGGGGAGTCCTACTCCCAGTAGGAGTATGTTTCCCCCCTTCCCTAGTTGGAGTAGGAGAAGAAGGAAGAGGGAGAGAGGGAGAAGGAAAGGGGGGGCCGGCCCCCCACCCCAATTCGGATTGGGCTTGGGGGGGGGGGGGGGCGCCCTCCACCTGGCCGCCTCCTCCTCTCTTCCACTAAGGCCCAATAAGGCCCATTGACTCCCCGGGGGGTTCCGGTAACCTCTCGGTACTCCGAAAAATGCCCGAACTTATCCGGAAACCATTCCGGTGTCCAAACATAGCCTTCCAATATATCGATCTTTATGTCTCGACCATTTCGAGACTCCTCGTCATGTTCGTGATCACATCCGGGACTCCGAACTACCTTCGGTACATCAAAACACATAAACTCATAATACCGGTCATCATCGAACGTTAAGCGTGCGGACCCTACGGGTTCGAGAACTATGTAGACATGACCGAGACTCATCTCCAGTCAATAACCAATAGCGGAACCTGGATGCTCATATTGGCTCCCACATATTCTATGAAGATCTTTATCGGTCAAACCGCATAACAACATACGTTGTTCCCTTTGTCATCGGTATGTTACTTGCCCGAGATTCGATTGTCGGTATCTCAATACCTAGTTCAATCTCGTTACCGGCAAGTCTCTTTACTCGTTCTGTAATGCATCATCCCGTAACTAACTCATTAGTCATATTGCTTGCAAGGCTTATAGTGATGTGCATTACCGAGAGGGCCCAGAGATACCTCTCCGACAATCAGAGTGACAAATCCTAATCTCGATCTATGCCAACTCAACAAACACCATCGGAGACACGTGTAGAGCATCTTTATAATCACCCAGTTACGTTGTGACGTTTGATAGCACACAAAGTGTTCCTCCTGTATTTGGGAGTTGCATAATCTCATAGTCATTGGAACATATATAAGTCATGAAGAAAGCAATAGCAACTCTAAACGATCATCGTGCTAAGCTAACGGATGGGTCTTGTCAATCACATCATTCTCTAATGATGTGATCCCGTTCATCAAATGACAACTCATGTCTATGGCTAGGAAACTTAACCATCTTTGATTAACGAGCTAGTCAAGTAGAGGCATACTAGTGACACTCTGTTTGTTTATGTATCCACACATGTACTAAGTTTCCGGTTAATACAATTATAGCATGAATAATAAACATTTATCATGATATAAGGAAATATAAATAACAACTTTATTATTGCCTCTAGGGCATATTTCCTTCAGCTCACACGTCTGGGTTTTGGGCCTTCAGTTGGCCCACCTCGTAAGCCGACTCCAGGCTCTCAAGTCTTAGCTTCTTGGGCCTGCTTAAGCTTCTGTGTTGAGTCGCCAACAGTGTAACCCGGCCCCTCCTGGGTGGGTCACACCGTGGAGTTATATCCCCAACATTAGGCCCCAGATTGATTTCAACCTATTCATGTCAATCTTCGTTCTCTGGTTGGTGAGTCTTCTTTGGTTCTTCTAACACTTCAACCTTGAGTAGATCTTCATGACCTGCCATATAGAAAAGATGATGTCATGTTATTAAATTCAGAAAAAACCTCATGACATCACAACGGATCTTTCCATTAACCATTCATTCTGAAAATCGAGGCACCCCTCACTCTATAGTAATTATCATGCCTCCTCGATCCTCATGCATGCCATTTCACTGTCCCGTCTTTTCCCTTATAAATAGGGACCGGGGGCCTGCCTTTTCACTTTTTACCCCCGTCTCCTTCTCTTCTTCTTCTTCCTCGTGTCGCCCGCCGCCACCGGAGCTCCGCCGCCCCAGCCAAGCTTCGCCAGCAACCCCGTCAAGTGCCGCTGCATCGACCTGTTGGGACTAGAGATCTGCGGCACTCGTCCGCTCTTCACCAACTCTGTCAGGTATCGTTCTTCCCTTTGCTCAGATCCACATTAGGGCACTTGAGTTCATGGAGTTCATCAGCGTTCGTCCAAGTTCATTCAAGTTCATCCATCCTCTGTCTAAAAGTTGTATTTCAATCCCAAAACAGGGTAGGACTAGGGCGGTAGCAATTTCAGTCCTTACTTTGCATCTTGGACGGATCCCTTCTTTTTCAGAATCAACTCCCAACCACTAGTTCTTCCTCCGCTGCGCTTTAGGTTTAACAATTTGTTCATTTTCTGAACTGCTGCAGATCCATAAATATAGCTACAATCTGTGAAACTTGTTTGCCCCACACTTAGCAAAAATTTAACAACCTTGGAGCCGTAGATAATTGACCCGCCCTTCATTGTTCGGGTGGCTTAATAATGAATTTGTAACCCGCCAAGAATTCCAAGGATGCCTCTTTCACTTAACCCGCCAACATGTTGCCGGCTCATACTTTCATAACTTAACCCGCCATATTCTTATGACCTGATAATTACTCCACCCCATGGCTAGGGTGGCTCATAATCCCTTAACGGTTCATTGTAATATGTAGTTTTTTTTAACCACAGCTAGTTCATTACTGCTGAAGTATCATATAACCACTTAGGCGGCTTACTGTTGCAATTGTAACCCGCCACGCTCTTACTCCTTGGTTGCAGTCTTTTTACCCAATCAATCATGACTAAGGGTCCTAATTCTTGCGATTGGGTTGCTTCTAGAGTCTCTGAGCTCTCACTGAATGAATATGTGGACATCGGGGTCTTGCCAGCCAAAGATGTCATCCACTGGCGGGTTCCAGGTCTTGAAACTCCTCGTCAACCTAAAAGAGGGTGAAGTTGTCATTTTTGCGGATCACCTTCTCCGTGGCTTTTCACCGCCCGGGTCAAAGTTCTTCTGAGATGCTCTTCATTTTTACAACCTTCACCCCCAAGACATTGGTCCCAACTCCGTCTCCAATATCTGCCACTTTCAAGTGTTCTGCGAAGTGTATCTTCAAGAAGAACCTACTGTTGACCTCTTTCGAGAGTACTTTTACATCAACCGCCAGACTGAGATGTCAGACGGGCTGAGTCTTGAACTTGGAGGTGTTTCTATCCAGAGGCGGAGAGATGTGAACTTTCCCTCAGCCGCACTGCCCAGCCATCCCAAGGACTGGAATTATACTTGGTTCTACTGCAATGACACTTCCCCAGCTGGAGAAAACCCTTTGCCGGGTTACCACCCCTACCGGCTCACCACCAACGGCGTGCTTCCAGGTCGATTGACTCCTACAGAGCGCGCCCAATATGCCTCCACCTTTTCAAAGATTCGAGCTTTGATTGCCAACGGCTTAACTGGAGTCGATCTGGCCCGCTGCTGGGTCATATGGAGAATTTTACCGCTAAGCCGGTGCAACGGCTTAATGTGTCAATACACCGATGATACAAAGGACTCACAGCGTTACAACCAAACACGTCTGACTGATAAAGAGATCAACGACACAGTTAAAACGCTGCTTGGGGAGTCTCTGGAAAACTGCTGCAAAGCGGGATTGAATCCTTTCTGCACTCTTAACCCGGCTCCCGATGTAAGTATTTTGAAAAAAACTTCATCTTGTTTATCTATCTCTTGTACGTTATACTTTTTAACCTTATTGCTCATGTATAAATAGGCTGACTCTCCCTTCTGGAGGAAGAAATTGCCAGCCGCCACTCCAGCCAAGAAGCCTAGAGGAAAGACCCAAGCTACGGGCCGCCATAAGAAACAAATGGTAGAAGAACTTCTTGAGCAAGATGAGTCAGAGGTAGAACTTGACTCCCTTGGTCTTCTTTTTATGCAACTTATTGATGCTGATTCCTCCCAGGACAAAGTGGAGACAAGCCATGCCGGTGAAGCATAGGTAACTACTATCTCCTCCGACTCAGAATCTTTGCCAAGAAAGAAAACAAGGCGGGTCATCCGAAAAGTAAGATTTTCACACCCTCTTGCTCATTTGGACCCCAACTTTCTTTTGAAGAAACAGCAGCACGAATTGAGGCGTATGACCCGGAGTGACGGCGCTGAAGATCTTGTGTCCGGCTTACCCAACACCCCAGCTCCTCGAAAATGTCGCAATGAGGTGCCACATAGACTGACTCTATCTCTTCGACAAGCCGGTATCATGCGTAAACTTCTTAACTCTTCTGACTCACACTATCAGGGGACGCCACCATCATCTGGTGACTCAAGTGGAACACAAATGCCGGCCTTCATTGTTGCTCATGGGTAAATGTTTTCATTTGTTGATAAAGAACTTGTGGTGATATGCTCATAAACGTTCATATCTTTATCATAGAGCCAAAGCTAAGACTGGCAAGAAGCAGAAGATAGGCGGTTCTTCCAAAGCTCCCGAAGCTACTGAGCCTGAGAAGCAGGCATTGGAAATCTCCCAGGCCACCATCCAAGACCCCGAAGAGCCTGTTATTCAACAAAATGATCCGCCTCCGCAAACTGCCGCTGCAGCCTTTGAGGCAATGGATACTGAGATTAACCCGGCTGCTAGACATGACCCGCCAAGTCCTAAGCCGCCCACTCCTGCCAAATCAACTGAAGAGATCCCTCCTGAGAAGAATTCTGATGATATTACTATCATTGGGACGGCTTATACAGCGCCAGGAGCCTCCACTGTGCTAACCAAGCATAGTGCCAAAGAAGAATCACCTTCCTTGGAGAAAAACAAGACCAAGTTGGATCTGGAGAACTATTCCTCTTTTAATGCAGGCGAGGTGTACGCAGGCTACTTGAGCCGCCTTCACACAAGCCGGGACATGGAGGCCGGGTTAGTCCATCTTATGAAGCAAAAATATAAGGTATGAATACATCAAGCTTCCACTTTAACCTTGTATATATATATCCATACTAGCCCCCAAGTCTTAAGTATAGGAGTAATATTGAGTATGCTTGAGACTTGTGAAAATTTCCAAAGTGCAGCCCCCAAGGGCCAGCTTATCTTAATAAGATGAGCCGGGTCTTTTTAATCATTGCTTAAGAACCAAATCTGTAGCCTCCAAGAGCCGGCTTATCTTGATAAGATGTGTCGGGTCTTTCAACCATTGCTGAAGAACCAAATCTGTAGCCCCCAAGGGCTGGCTTAACTTAATAAGATGAGCCGGGTCTTATAAATTGAAATGACCTACCTTAGCCCCCAAGTGCCAAGTATATTGCTTTCAATGTGCTTGGGACTTGAATACTATTGTTAAATATGAACTTAACCATCTTAATCATTGCTTTTCACCCTTGGTAGGAAGCATTGAACGTGGGCAAGTCAAACATCGCCGAACTGAAGAAGAATCTGGAAACTCAGCAGATTGAGCGCGCCAAGGCTGAATTAAGCCTAAAATCATCATTGGAAGATATTGAGAAGACCAAAGCCAAACTCGATGAAGAAAGAGTCGCCTTGGAAACTAAGAAGGCTAATCTTCTAAAGAGAGCCGAAGATGCTGAGGCTCAGCTTAAACCGGCAACTGAAGAGTTATCCGGTTTAAAGCAACATATCTCTCAAATGTCCGCTGCCATCTTTGGTAAGTTAAATATGTAATTCATCATCTGTTATGATATTTCTTTAACCCTCCTGGCGACTCATAATTTATAACCTCTAACTCGCCTGGCGACTCTTGTGTAAAAATTTAACAGGCTCCAGAAGCGCTAGTCTTGGTCAAAACATGCTGCTAAAGTTGAAGGCGGCTTATTCATTGACTGAGCAGTTATACGCTGGAACTTTGGGTAGTCTTGTAGCCTTATCAGGTGGCAAAAAACCTCCAACCGTCATCAAGACTGTGCTGGATCATCTTTCAACGGTGCCAGCTCAAATTGAAGAAATTAAATTATCACCCGCCCATGCAGGAGCCATTGTTGCTCTAAGCCGGGCCAAAGCTTGGCAATCAGAGCTAGACCCGGAAGAAATGGCTACCAGGTGTCCAGAGTTCAAAGATGACGGGTCGATCTTTGAAGAAGAAGACTTCAACAGATGCGTTAGAGAGATGCGGCCCTTGGCGTGTAAGCTTGTTGTAACACCCTGGTTTTTTGCCCTTTCTTTTTCTTTTTAATTTATCTGGTTTTTGCTCTAATTTTCTTTTTGGAGTGGTTCTGTGGCCTTGCAACCTGGGAGATATTCAATTCTTCTCCTCCAAAGTGACTCATAATTCTCAAATCTCACCCAAGACCATGCCATTTTCCATTCTAGCCCAACTTCCAAATTCTTTTCTCAGGAATATTCCTTTTTCTATTAAAGGAATAACCCTATTTGCCCTAGGTTGTGAAGCAACCTATATTTCTGTCACTCCCAAACTTCCCAAATAATTCTCATAAATTGTTTGGATCATATATGACCCAAATATGTCCAAACTTTCCTATCCTAGCCCAAAAATAATTCCACAATATTATTTCTTCATTTCTGTCCAGTGTGGTCTTCTCCGAAGGAAGTGCCACATATACTTTCTTGATTGCTCCCAAACTTTTTGGGCATGCTCTTACATCCAAATCATTGCCTCATGACAAAATCCAACTCCATTTGCCTAGTGAAACTTCCTCAGCAATGTTTCAAAGTTTCTGTCAGACAGAAGCCCTGTTGAAGGAAGTACTAGCTAGGAGTACCCAAATGAGTTGAAATTTTGCACACACCTTAATGTACTCATATCATCACACTACTACAATTTTCAGCTGCATCCAATCATCTATGTGAGCACAGCATCAAATCTTTGATTCTGTTAATATTTTCAGGTTATGAAGTAAGTATATTTTATATTGCTTCATTAATTCTGAGAAATTACCAGATCATGCCCCTACCAATATAATTTCTCTCCACAAAATTTGGGATCATTTAAGCAAGCCATTTTATCTCCAAAATTATTCCAAGTTTTTGGACAGAGAGGATGTCTGTGAAGTAAGTACCATTTTGGCAAGTCCAAATGGTATAAATTTTTTACAGCACCTTTATATGTCCAAATTACCATCCTATGCCAAATTTAAGCTCAAGTGGTTACTCTATGTGAGTGCACCATCCTAATCTTGATTCTGGACCAAGTATGCTGTTACAAAGCAACCATGTTGTTTTGTGGTCCAATTCCCCTGAAAATCAACAGGATGATAGAAATTCCTAAGCTAAACACCCCAGACACCATATTTGGCTCTAAGCACATCTCTGTTGATCACTGTATCATGATTTAGTCTGATACAGCAAAGTTTCAGTGAAGCCTCACTTCACCTCAGAGCTCCTTTTGTCGATCCAGCAACTCCCATAGGCTCACCGATGCAAGTACTACACCGTGGACACCATGGTGCATTCTCTCTTGTCCTCTCCATGACAGCACCCGTGGTGATTGCATCACTTGCATGCAGAGAGCGTGCTCTGCGCGACTGGACTCGTCGGGCAGCTAAGCCTCGGCGGTGTTCGCATGTCCTAGCGTGCCGACCTGACTCCCCTGCCTTCACCCGTCGCTCTCCACACCCTGCCCCCTCTAGAACCCTCATCGCCGGAGCTAGGCGCCGAGCACCACGGGCGCACTATGCTCGGTTTGGCTCTGAGCTCGCCTCGGCCATTTCCTCCTGTTCCCCTTGGCTCCATATTCACTCTGTGACCCTCCTGTGCCCTTGTCATTCGTCTCCATCCTCCCCGTGATGAGCACGGCCATCGCCGGAGCAGCCCGTGAGCTATGGCGGGCCAAGCTCTGGAGTCTTCCTCCCCGGCCTATTTAAGCGACCACTAGGCCTCCCGACTACCCCAGGCTCTTCGCCTCACTCCTCTCCCCCTCCCCATCCACTCCACTAAGTCCCGGAGTTCCTCCTCGCCGCGAATGCTCACCAGGGCCTCCGCCCCCTCCCACCTCAATTCTGGCGACTCCAAGCTTCTTTCTCTGTTCCACCACCACCAGAGGTCTCCACCACCACCCCGGAGCCCCCCAGCACATCTCCTCATCCTCCGGTGGCCGCTTGCCACGAGCTCACCGACGGCCGAAGCCATCTTTTGCCGCGGCCGACGCTCCGCCCTTCCCATGCTCTTCGGCGAAAGCGACCTACACCAGGCGATGCGGCTCCGTCTCCTGAGCGCTCCGGTAGGCCTGGCGCCACCGATGGAGGCCGGAGTTGCCGGCAAGCCTCGTCGGGGCCTCTGTCCAGCGGGGGAGCAAGCGAGGTTGAAGAAGAAGCCGGCCAGGCGGGCCCCACCCCCGCGGACCCCACTTGTCAGCGACACCGGAGCCCGTCCCCGCCTTGCCACGTCGGATAAGTGGAGGCGTATTCGTCGGGAATACGTCTTCCTCTTCTGAAGGCGTACTCCGCTTCTACTTCAGCCCGGAATGCGCTTTCACTTCAGAGAAAGCGTACTTCTAGAAAGGCGCGTTCTGTTTTTCCAGCTGAGGGCCTGTTTGTGATGATTTTATTATAGATAGGTCCCTGGCAGAAAAACAACTATATCTTTTCACTCCCTACTCCAAATGAGGTGATTCCAAAGCCCACTTCTTTGTCTCATCGAGCCCGTTCCGATGGGATCATTTTCACCATGTGATAACATTCTGAAAATGACCATTATGCCCTAGCCCTTATTCAGCCCCCTTCGAGAGAGAACGTTTTCCAGCGATTCTTTCCGCGAGCTCCTCGCACTTCTTCCCGGTGGTTCCATCCCCCCCAGGCAAGCCACACCCTCCATTTGCATGATTGCAATGCAATGACTTGGTTTATTTATTTAAACTTGCTTAAAATTTGTAGTAGCTACATATGACTTGTTCATGGCATTTCTCGGAGTAATATTTTGATCTTGCTATTGCCATGGTGTTGTTTGGATTCCTAGGACTAATATTTTCCAGCTTATGAGGATGACATGTTGCCATTGGATTATTAGTGGCTCTTATGATTATTTTCATGATAGCAGTTGATATTATGCTTTGGAGTATTATTTTGGTATTGATGCTATCATGTGGATCTTAGGTTAATATCTTGATATTGTTATTGGATTAGTAGCATCATAGTCTTTCGATTCAGCATGATGTTAGTAGTATGCTACCCTTGGGGTTTATTATGAGGTGACTATATTATTCTCTAGATTATTTGTTGGATATTGCTACAACTTGGATTACAGGTGGATATATGATAGCAGAGTATCAGTTATCGTAGATATATTTTGGGGGCAAATTCCATCATTTCGTTGGTCAGGTGCCACTGAACCGGGCTTTTCCAGTGCAACCACATTTGCCTTTATGGGAAGGCCCTAATGCGGTCTATTGTTATGCCTCTCGCCGGTGCCTCCATCTAGGGAAGGTTATACACATGCGCTACCTTGATCAGGTAGGCCGGTATAAGCCTTGTGTGCCCGTAGTTGTAGGGCCCTTTGTCCCCGTTTGGGACCGTTTTTCTTTTGCCACGACGGTGGTCGTTGGATGTCCAGAGTGGCATCGGGGCCACCCATGACTGAGCCCAAAGGGGAGTTGGTCGGAGTGGCCAGGAGAGTGTCATGGCAGTAGACTAGTTTTGTAGGAACGGCGTTGGTCCACCCGAATGGGAGTACGAGGCCATGGGTTCTGTGATGTGGGTACAGTGTGCTAACCTCTGCAGAGTGTGTTTAATCTATCGATAGCCGTGTCCTCGGTCATGGGCACAGTTCGTACTAGGTCACACCATTCGATCAACACTCACATGATGGAATGACTTATAGATGATTTATATATATTGATATATGAGCTATAACAGTTTGGCAGGATGCCGATGATGATGTTGGGATGATCTTGAGGATGATCATTCAGTTTGTGATGTGGTCACGCGGTGACCATGTGGAGGTATTGATCACGAGGTGATCGAGGTGCTGTATTGCTTGGTCGGATAGCCAAGAGTGAGATGGTTCTTGAGATGGTGGTTCAGCAGTAATCTTAGTAGTACCATATCATGCTTAATAATTATTCCCTCATCATAGTAGTTGTTAATAGCTTAACCTGTTAATGCTATGTTGTTGTTTTGCCTTGATGCTTTTGGTTGTTGTGAGCTTGCAAGTACATTCAATGTACTGACCTGGCGTGTCATGCCAGATTACAGGTGATGCCGTGATTGATTGTTTGTCGAGGTTTCCGTTCGTGTGAGCTAGATCGTGTCCCAGCCAGAGTCCCTGCGGAGTGGAGTTCACCACCGTCGTTGTTGTTCCGTTGCTAGAAGTTTTCCGCTGCTACGAGTTGTTCCGCTGCTAGCATAGAGATACCTTAGCAGGCGTAGTGTCGCCGTGCTGATGTGATCCTTTGTAACATCAAACCTTTGTATCCCTTATTCTTTGTAATAAGAGCTAATTTGTTCTATGTCATGCAGTGCCGTATTCCAGAAGACTTGATCTCTGGGCTGGAATACAGGGTGTTCCGGTTTCTCTGAGCCGGGGTGCCACAGAGCTTGGCATCAAAGCAGGTCTGGATGTAGGACGCTCTAGTCAGCGCGAGCGGTAGAAACCGGTAGTATAGAGTCTGGCTTGTTTGTTGCATAGCATGCATATAGCCTTATTATTTGTTGCTAACGGTTTATTTTGTGAGTGTAGCTGGCATCGGTACGGATCCACTACAGCTCAGCCTCTGCATCCCTCCAGTTTCCTTTGAGCATGTTCTTCGGTGTTTGGCGTCATTTCTGTCCCAGCGGAGTGATGCTAGTGTTCCGGACACCGTTTGCAGAATGGTGCCCAGGTATCGCACCAGTGTCCTTTCTTCATTCCCCACCTATCGTTTCGGTGGTAGACAAGTTGCTACCCCGGGTCATGCCTTTTTTCTTGTCGTGTTGGCAACCCTTAATGGTCTTAGTCATCAAGAAAGGGCAATGCCAGCAGACTCAGTTTTCCCCGCTATCCTATTCCTTGGACGAGTACGGATCCTTTCCGCCCGCTTGATAATAATGTGGTCGCGACATTCGTGTCCTGCTACATGGTTACCAAGTTCGTCCTCGCTTCCGAGCTAGTCAAGGATGCTACCTTGATAAGTCCGCACTTGGTGTAGCGATGTTTACACCAACCTTTCCACACGTTGATCCATCTTCGTGCACGCCATCACAGCATGCTAGATCGTAGTACCAGAGATCCCGCGAGATTTATGTGCTTAAGTAGGCATGCATATTATGTGACTAGCAGTAATATGTGCCTTTGTTTGTGTGTGAGTTGATTGTTTTGTGTGCTTTTGTTTAGTTGAGTTTTCTTTTGCTCCTTTCTTTTTGGGTCCTCGGTGTTACCCTATTTTTCCCCTATGGAAGTTGCTCTTCCATCCGACACCGGACTCGAAGAAGCAATAAGGATTTCAAATATTTGGAAGAAGCTCAGCTAAACACATCAAGTCTACATCAGTACTTAATCCTCACACAGTAATGGTCAAGCCAGCAGGAAGACAAGTCAGGTACAAGAGCAACGGTATATTTTGAGTCAAAGGTATGGCTCATATACAAAGTTTGGCTCAACAATGAATGATGTTATACTCCGAAAGAAAGCCCGAATATGCTATGATCAAGGGAGACAGTCAAAACAATTTTTCTCATGCAAGTAACCAGCCGCAAAATATTATGGGCATGTGTATGGCTTTCAGTCTTCCTATCACAGTATGAAGCTTTGGATATGAGAAACTCAATCTTCCTCCACACGCTATCGGAAGAAGCTTATGATGCAAGGATCCTCAATTTTCCTCAGTACAATATATGGACAGATTCCGGTCCAAGATACCCAGTCTTCCACAGCAAGATACCTTGGTAAAGGCTTCTGACGTAAGGAATTAAATCTTGCCCAACAAGCAACCAGAGGGGAAGCTTCTCAGGTACGAAACCCAGGCTTCTCCAGCATGCCACCGCGGCAAAAGCTGCAAGTATAAGGTATCGAGTCTTCTTCATCAAGCTACTCGGATGGCTTCCCATGTAAGACACCCAGCCTGCGTCAGTACAGCACTACGCACCATCGTCAGATATTACACTGTGAGTTGGCAGTATATGACAATGCAGCTCGAGAATCAGATTCGCAACATTTTTGTGAGAAGTACAATCCCGTCAATACATATGCCTACCACAAAGACCGAGTGTTTGGTTGCATATTCTTCTTATATATATGGTGAGCATACATGCCCGGTTATACCAGTCCCTCATACGAGATGCAGCAGTGATCAAGCAGATATACCTATGGTAAGGATCCAACAACCTCATGAGTCATGCCCACTGAAGATAAGTAGAGCAACATCTCATGTAATGAGAGGATCGACAAGTTTTGAAGCAAACAACTCAGAATCAACAGCCTTGACAATGGTCACCAAGGCCAATATTCCCGCACCTGACACAGAGATCTCATGAAATCTTGTCACCCTCTTGTATGATTGGCCTCAAGAACGAGCTCTGTATAGCTACATGCCCCAAATATATGTCATATATGTGCGGACCCAGTTCGGAAAACAAGCACAAGGAATGATGCCAAAATATTTCCCTAACCACCTCTATGGTCGTACGACGAATCAAGGACCTATGTGTCCAAGCTATTTCAGTAAGGTATCCTGACAAAGAAAATCATGACCGTCAAAGGGTGAGATTGACAGCAAAGGTATGATGAATTTTTGCGTGACCATCAGGGTCCGGATACCCAAGTCAATTGGAGGCCATGATTCCATATCGATCCACAAAAGGCATACCCCCAGAGGCCTACTCTGTTATACAAGGACTTCATATCCCGCTGACCCGCTTGCCCCACAGCACCCGTCCAGAATGGTTAGTGTGGAATATCCAAGTCAGTTCTGTCAAATCCAAGACTCCTTTGCAACCTCAGCAGTTTGACCTCAATGGCAGTGTTAAAGCATCTCACAGCCTACTACCACAGATGGGTATACCGACAACATGGGTAAGCCAAAAGCCGAACAATCAGCTCAGACCAGGTATACTCACTGGTGGAACCCAGTACACGCACAGCCTGTCATGAAAAGTATCTTCCTGCCAGCACCCCTGTCAGGCCAGTCTCAAGATACTAATGTTTGAGGTATGATACCGCTATAAATCCATACCCCTTTTATATTAATGGCTCACGAGAGAAGGCAGTCAAATCTTTGGTACATGTCGCATGCTCGAGCCAAAGAAACAAAACAAGATAAGTTAGCACCACCTACAAGCAGTCAGATCTCGTCAGGAGAATATCATGATTCTCAGCATTGATTGAATTCGGAAGACATGTATTTATTTGAGCAACCCCATGGCAGAAGTGAAAAGTTTTTAGGACAAAAGGGAATTTATGCTCAAGTCCCTTGGATATCACCGCAGATATGAAAGAATCAACGTCAGCATAAGGATTTGGTATATGAGCAAAAACTTGTCAGAATTTGGGAAAGGTGAAGCAAACCACCCCGAGCAAGGTAATAAGATCATGTGAAAATCAGGGGAAACAACATACAAAGGAAATGGGTACCCGAGATGGAAACGGTGTCCTCAAGTCATACTTGTTCCCTGAGCAACCAAATCTCGAGGAGGAGATTTCTTTAAGGGGGAAAGGTTTGTAACACCCTGGTTTTTGCCCTTTCTTTTTCTTTTTAATTTATCTGGTTCTTGCTCTGATTTTCTTTTTGGAGTGGTTCTGTGGCCTTGCAACCTGGGAGATATTCAATTCTTCTCCTCCAAAGTGACTCATCATTCTCAAATCTCTCCCAATACCATGCCATTTTCCATTCTAGCCCAACTTCCGAATTCTTTTCTCAGGAATATTCCTTTTTCTATTAAAGGAATAACCCTATTTTCCCTAGGTTGTGAAGCAACCTATATTTCTTTCACTCCCAAAATTCCCAAATAATTCTCATAAATTGTTTGGATCATATATGACCCAAATATGTCCAAACTTTCCTGTCCTAGCCCAAAAACAATTCCCCAATATTATTTCTTCATTTATGTCTAGTGTGGTCTTTTGTGAAGGAAGTGCCACCTATCCTTTCTTGATTGCTCCCAAACTTTTTGGGCATGCTCTTACATCCAAATAATTGCGTCATGACAAAATCCAACTCCATTTGCCTAGTGAAACTTCCTCAGCAATTTTTCAAAGTTTCTGTCAGACAGAAGCCCTGTTGAAGGAAGTACTAGCTAGGAGTACCCAAATGTGTTGAAATTTTGCACACACCTTAATGTGCTCATACCATCACATTACTACAATTTTCAGCTGCATCCAATCATCTATGTGACCACAGCATCAAATCTTTGATTCTGTTAATATTTTCAGGTTATGAAGCAAGTATATTTTATATTGCTTCATTAATTCTGATAAATTACCAGATCATGATCCTACCAATATAATTTCTCTACACCAAATTTGGGATCATTTAAGAAAGTCATTTTATCTCCAAAATTATTCCAAGTTTCTGGACAGAGAGGATGTCTGTGAAGTAAGTACCATTTTGGCAAGTCCAAATGGTATAAATTTTGTAAAGCATCTTTATATGTCCAAATTATCATTCTATACCAAATTTCAGCTCAAGTGGTTACTCTATGTGAGTGCACCATCCTAATCTTGATTCTGGACCAAGTATGTTGTTACAAAGCAACCATGTTGCTTTGTGGTCTAATTCCCCTCAAAATCAACAGGATGATAGTCATTCCTAAGATAAACACCACAGACACCATATTTGGCTTGAATCACATCTCTGTTGATCACTGTATCATGATTTAGTCTGATACAGCAAAGTTTCAGTGAAGCCTCACTTCACCTTAGAGCTCCTTTTGTCGATCCATCAACTCCTACATGCTGACTGATGCAAGGACTACACCCTGGACACCATGGTGCATTCTTTCTTGTCCTCTCCATGCCAGCACCTGTGGTGACTGCATCACTGGCATGCAGAGAGCGCGCTCTGCGCGACTTGACTCGTCGGGCAGCTCAGCCCCGGCGGTGTTCGCGTGTCCTAGCTTCCCGACCTGACTCCCCTGCCTTCACCCGTCACTCTCCACCCCCTGCCCCCTCCAGAACCCTCAGCGCCGGAGCTAGCCGCCGAGCACCATGGGCGCACTGTGCTCGGTTTGGCTCTGAGCTCGCCTCGGCCATTTCGTCCTGTTCCCCTTGGCCCCATCTTCACTCCGTGACCCTCCTATGCCCTCGCCATTCGTCTCCATCCTCCCCGTGATGAGCACGGCCATCGCCGGAGCAGCCCGTGAGCTATGGCGGGCCAAGCTCTGGAGTCTTCCTCCCCTGCCTATTTAAGCGACCCCTAGGCCTCCCGACTGCCCCAGGCTCTTCGCCTCACTCCTCTCCTCCTCCCCATCCACTCCACTGAGTCCGGGAGTTCCTCCTCGCTGCGAATGCTCCCCATGGCCGCCGCCCCCTCCCACCTAAATTCCGGTGACCCCAAGCTTCTTTCTCTGTTCCACCACCACAGAGGTCTCCACCACCACCCCGGAGCCCCCCCAGCACATCTCCTCCTCCTTCGGTGGCCGCTTGCCACGAGCTCACCGGTGGTCGAAGCCATCTTCCGCCGCGGCCGACGCTCTGCCCTTCCCCGTGCTCTTGGGCGAAAGCGACCTACACCAGGCGATGCGGCTCCGTCTCCTGAGCGCTCCGGTAGGTCGGGCGCCGCCGATGGTGGCCGGAGTCACCGGCAAGCCTCGTCGGGGCCGGTCCAGTCCTCTGTCCAGTGCAGGAGCAAGCGAAGTTGAAGAAGAAGCCGCCAGGTGGGCCCCACCCCCGTGGACCCCACTCGTCAGCGACACCAGAGCCCGGACCCGCCTTGCCACGTCAGATAAGTGGAGGCGTATTTCTCTGGAATACGTCTTCCTCTTCTGAAGGCCTACTCCGCTAATACTTCAGCCCGGAATGCGCATTCACTTCAGAGAAAGCGTACTACCAGAAAGGCATGTTCTGTTTTTCCAGCTGAGGGCCTGTTTGTGATGATTTTATTACAGATAGGTCCCTGGCAGAAAAACAACTATATCTTTTCACTCCCTACTCCAAATGAGGTGATTCCAAAGCCCACTTCTTCGTCTCGTCGAGCCCGTTTCGATGGGATCATTTTCACCATGTGATAACATTCTGAAAATGACCATTATGCCCTTACCCTTATTCAGCCCCCTCCGAGAGAGAACGTTTTCCAGCGATTCTTTCCGTGAGCTCCTCGCACTTCTTCTTGGTGGTTCCATCCCCCCAAGCAAGCCACACCCTCCATTTGCATGATTGCAATGCTATGACATGGTTTATTTATTTAAACTTGCTTAAAATTTGCAGTAGCTACATATGACTTGTTCATGGCATTTCTCGGAGTAATATTTTGATCTTGCTATTGCCATGGTGTTGTTTGGATTTCTAGGACTAATATTTTCCAGCTTATGAGGATGACATGTTGCCATTGGATTATTAGTGGCTCTTATGATTATTTTCATGATAGTAGTTGATATTATGCTTTGGAGTATTATTTTGGTATTGATTCTATCATGTGGATCTTAGGTTAATATCTTGATATAGTTATTGGATTAGTAGCATCATAGTCTTTGGATTCAGCATGATCTTAGTAGTATTCTACCCTTGGGGTTTATTATGAGGTGACTATATTATTCTCTAGATTATTTGTTGGATATTGCTATAACTTGGATTACAGGTGGATATATGATAGCAGAGTATCAGTTATCGTAGATATATTTTGGGGACAAATTCCGTCATTTCGTTGGTCAGGTGCCACCGAACCGGGCTTTTCCAGTGCAACCACATTTGCCTTTATGGGAAGGCCCTAATGCGGTCTATTGTTATGCCTCTCGCCGATGCCTCCATCTAGGGAAGGTTATACGCGTGCGCTACCCTGATCAGGTAGGCCGGTATAAGCCTTGTGTGCCCATAGTTGTAGGGCCCTTTGTCCCCATTTGGGACCATTTTTGTTTTGCCACGACGGTGGCCGTTGGATGTCCAGATTGGCATCGGGGCCACCCATGACTGAGCCCAAAGGGGAGTTGGTCGGAGTAGCCAAGAGAGTGTCATGGCAGTAGACTTGTTTTGTAGGAACGTTGTTGGTCCACCCGAATGGGAGTACGAGGCCATGGGTTCTGTGACATGGGTACAGTGTGCTAACCTCTGCAGAGTGTGTTTAATCTATCAATAGCCGCGTCCTCGGTCATGGGCACAATTCATACTAGGTCACACCGTCCGATCAACATTCACATGACGGAATGACTTATAGATGATATATATATATATATATTGATATATGAGCTATAACAGTTTGGCAGGATGCCGATGATGATGTTGGGATGATCTTGAGGATGATCATCCAGTTTGTGATGTGGTCACGCGGTGACCATGTGGAGGTATTGATCACGAGGTGATCGAGGTGCTGTATTGCTTGGCCGGATAGCCAAGAGTGAGATGGTGGTTCAGCAGTAATCTTAGTAGTACCATATCATGCTTAATAATTATTCCCTCATCATAGTAGTTGTTAATAGCTTAACCTGTTAATGCTATGTTGTTGTTTTGCCTTGATGCTTTTGGTTTTTGTGAGCTTGCAAGTACATTCAATGTACTGACCTGGCATGTCATGCCAGATTGCAGGTGATGACATGATTGATTGTTTGTCGAGGTTTCCGTTCATGCGAGCTAGATTGTGTCCCAGCCAGAGTCCCTGCGGAGTGGAGTTCACCACCGTTGTCGTTGTTCCCTGCTAGAAGTTTTCCGCTGCTACGAGTTGTTCTGCTGCTAGTATAGAGATACCTTAGCAGGCGTAGTGTCGCCATGCTGATGTGATCCTTTGTAACATCAGACCATTGTATCCCTTATTCTTTGTAATAAGAGCTGATTTGTTTTATGTCAAGCAGTGTCGTATTCCAGAAGACTTGATCTCTGGGCTGGAATACGGGGTGTTCCAGTTTCTCTGAGCCGGGGTGCCACACTTGTGCAGGAGCTGGATCTGAACAAGTACCAGCCGGCTTATGATAGCAAGAATGCTAAGATTAAGCCGCCATCCCATGATATTATAGATCTTATTCCGCCAAGGCGTAAGCATATCTTTGCTCATGATCTTGATCCTTCTGTTATATTTAACGATGAAGCAACATTTGAAGCTTTAACCGGCATCGACTAGACATCAGCGAATCTCCAGATGGTTATCGACGAAGAGCCGGCACAGGATGATTTGGGGGCTTTAAGCTCAAGGTGCCAAGATGACAATAACCCGCCAGGCCAAAACCCGGACGGCGCTGACACCGGCTCAATGGAGTAACTTAACTCCAAAAACACTTGGTCAGCTAGAGAATGGTGTGGAACATAGTGGTAATAGTACGCGCCCCGCTACGAAACAAAGAAAAAGGTGCGTGCCGCACTCACGAGGGACTGCCAGTGAGATACTGGAGGAAGGTGGGGATGATGTCAAGTCCGCAAACTTTTGGGCTCAGGTGAAGCCTTGTAATAGGTAGCTAAAAAACAATTATCTACTCTGCCATGCCTTCATGCATGTTCTTATCAACTTATGCTTCAACAGCTCGAACTTCTGTGATCTTATCATACACATCTATTTTTGCAATATTACCAAAAGATTCTGGCGGCTTATATAATCTGTCAAAGAGCCGTTAATCTTTCAACTGGCGGCTTATAATCATAATCCAGGGCGAATTAGATAACTCAACAACCAGGGCGACTTATAATCATCTCCAGTCTGTGAAAAGACCCCTTTGGCAATTTATAACCGTAATAAACTCAATATGAAGCAATATAACCCGAATCAATATGACCCGGCAACTTCTCACCTGTAAAAGGTTTCTTCAAAATAAAAATATAGAGTATGCATAACTCAAATATTTATCAAGCCGGCTTATAAGGCACGACCAAAATAGATTGGTTTTTGAAAAAACACAATGTTTTGCTTCAAATAAGCTTGGCATGAAAGCCTATCATCCCGTAAGCCGGCTCTCATGTGACATAAATCTGTCATTTAAACCTTAACTAGTTCAGGGTCTTATTGACAAGATTGACTGTTAAGAGTACAAATGGGCCACATAGCGGAGAGACTACAGCAGACAGGTGAGTTTATCCTAGCTCACTGTAAGCCGGTTCTCACGTGACATAAGCTGCCGTTTTAACCTTGACTAGTTCAGGGTCTTATTTAAAAGATTGACTGTCAAGAGTTCGGCGGGTCACCTGGTGGAGTAGCAAGTTGCAAACATGTAGGTTTAACTCAATCATGGCATAAAAGCCGGTCAAAGTGGGTTATGAAGCTATACTCATAGAATAGGAAGCCCCAAGCGACCTATGGCATGAAAGCTGATCAAGAGGGTTATAAAGCTATGCTCATAGAGCAGGAAGCCCCCAAATGACCCATAACATGGCATAAAAGCCGATCAAGAGGGTTATGAAGCTATGCTCATAGAGCAGGAAGCCCCCAAATGACCTATAACATGGCATAAAAGCCGATCAAGATGGTTATGAAGCTATGCTCATAGAGCAGGAAGCCCCCAAGTGACCTATAACATGGCATAAAAGCCGATCAAGAGGGTTATGAAGCCATGCTCATAGAGCAGGAAGCCCTCAAGTGACCTATAACATGGCATAAAAGCCGATCAAGAGGGTTATGAAGCTATGCTCATAGAGCAGGAAGCCCCCAAATGACCTTATGAGTAACCAATAATGACTCTTGCTCAAAAAATTTCAGATGAAATGACAGAGGCCACGAAATTTGTGGATGCCGGCTTTATTATAATAATCAAAAAAGGCATGTACATCAATGAAGGTATATACAATGATGAGAGCCAGTGACTCAAGTGTAGTAAGGCCGAAGATGAGCAATGTTCCATGGCCTGTTGGTCTCCTTCTCAGACGTGCGGGAATCTTTGTTTTCTTGTATGTCGATGAGGTAGTAAGACCCGTTGTTGAGGTTTTTCCTGACCACAAAAGGTCCTTCCCAAGGTGGTGAAAGCTTATGCATCCCTGTCTGATCTTGAATCAAACGGAGCACTAAGTCGCCCTCTTGAAAAGTCCGGCTTCAAACCCTACGGTTGTGATAGCGACATAGGTCTTGTTGATAGATTGCTGAATGAGCCACCGCAAGATCACGCTCTTCATCCAAAGCATCAAATGCATTCTGTCGTGCCGTCTCATTATCAGCTTCAACATAAGCCGCCACCCTGGGCGAGTCATGACGGATATCGCTTGGGAGAACCGCCTCTGCACCATAAACCATGAAGAAAGGCGTATAGCCTGTTGACCTGTTAGGGGTGGTTCTAATACTCCAAAGGACTGAAGGGAGCTCTTCAACCCAACAACCCGGCGTTTGCTATAAAAGAACCATAAGCCGGTGCTTAATGCCTCTCAAGACTTCTTGGTTAGCCCGTTCTGCTTAACCATTAGACTGTGGATGAGCCACTGAAGAAGCATTAAGATGGATATGCTCTCTTTGACGGAATTCTTTCATAGCACCCTTAGACATATTAGTGCCATTATCAGTGATGATACTATGAGGATAACCAAAACGGAAGATCAGCTTTTTAACAAACTGAACTGTAGTCGCCACTTCACAATTGCTAACTGGATCTGCCTCAACCCACTTGGTAAACTTGTCAACCGCCACCAGAAGGTGGGTCTTCTTATCCTTAGACCTCTTGAACGGTCCCACCATGTCAAGCCCCCAGAACGCAAATGACCAGGTTATTGGGATCATACACAATTCCTGAGCCGACACATGAGCTTGTCTGGAATTTTTTGACATCCGTCACACTTGCTAACGATATCCTCTGCATCAGCATGAGCCGTTAACCAATAAAACCCATGACGAAAGGCTTTAGCCACCAAAGATTTTGAGCCAGCATGATGACCACAATCACCTTCATGAATTTCTCGTAAAATTTCACGGCCCTCCTCAGGAGAAACACGGTGTTGGAACACGCCTGTCACACTGCATCGGTGTAACTCGCCGTTGACAATAGTCATAGACTTAGACCTCCTGATGATCTGTCATGCCAAAGATTCATCTTTGGGTAACTCGCCCCGGGTCATATAAGCCAGATAAGGTAACATCCAGTCAAGAATAGCGTGAAGAGCCACCACCAACTGCACCTCCGGGTCAGGGACAGCAAGGTCTTCTTCCGACGGTAACTTGACCGAAGGATTGTGTAACACATTGAGGAATACATTAGGGGGCACCGGCTTATGTTGAGATCCAAGACGGGATAGTGCATCAGCCGCCTCGTTCTTCCGTCGATCAAGGTGATCCACTTGATAACCCTTAAAATGACCAGCAATATTATTAACCGCCCGGCGATAAGCCGCTATGGGTGGGTCTTTAGAGTCCCACTTGCCAGAGACTTGCTGTGCCACAAGGTCTGAGTCGCCCAAGCACCTGACTCAGCTTAAATTCATTTCCTTAGACATATGAAGGCCATGGAGAAAAGCTTCATACTCAGCTGCATTGTTAGTACAAGGAAACATTAATCTTAAAACATAACAGAATTTGTCACCTCGTGGGGAAGTCAAAATAACTCCAGCCCCCGAGCCTTCCAACTGCCTGGATCCATCAAAATGGATTGTACAATATGTGTTGTCAGGCTTCTCCTCAGGTGTCTGCAACTCTGTCCAATCATTGATGAAATCCACCAAAGCTTGAGACTTGATGGCTGTTCTTGGCACATACTTCAAATTATGAGGTCCAAGTTCAATTGCCCACTTAGCAACCCGGCCTGTGGCCTCTTTGTTCTGAATAATATCTCCTAAAGGAGCAGAGCTGACCACAGTAATAGGATGTCCAAGAAAGTAATGCTTCAGCTTGCGACTCGCCATGAACACCCCAAACACCAGTTTCTGCCAATGTGGATATCGTTGCTTGGACTCGGTCAATACCTCACTGACATAGTAAGCCGGCTGTTGAACTGGGTACTCCTTACCCGCCTCCTTGCGCTCCACAACAACTGCTACGCTGACTGCCTTATTATTAGCCTCCACGTACAGGAGCAAAGGCTCTTTTTCAATGGGAGCAGCAAGGATGGGCGGCTCAGCTAACTGTTTCTTGAGCGCCTCAAACGTCTCATTGGCAGCATCACTCCAGACAAAGTGATCTGTCTTCTTCATCATCTGGTATAAGGGAATTGCCTTCTCTCCCAGGCAACTTATGAACTGGCTCAAAGCCGCAATACGACCCGCCAAACGCTGGACGTCATTGACACACGCCGGCTTAGAAAGTGAAGTGATAGCCTTTATCTTCTCCGGGTTAGCTTCAATGCCCCGTTCTGAGACCAGGAACCCCAACGGTTTACCTGCAGGCACACCAAATACACACTTGGCCGGGTTAAGCATAATTTTATAGACCCGGAGATTGTCAAAAGTTTCTTTCAGATCATCCAGGAGAGTCTCCTTCTTCCTAGACTTAACCACAATATCATCCACATAAGCATGAATGTTGCGCCCAATCTGAATGTGAAAACAATTCTGAACACAACGCTGATAAGTCGCCTGAGCACTCTTGAGCCCAAAAGGCATAGAAACATAGCAGAAAGCTCCAAAAGGTGTGATGAAAGTCGTCTTCTCTTAGTCTTTGACTGCCATCTTGATCTGATGATAACCAGAATAAGCATCCAGGAAGCATAAGCTCTCACAACCCGCCGTTGCATCAATGATCTGGTCAATACGGGGAAGAGCAAATGGATCAGCTGGACAAGCCATGTTAAGATTTGTGTAATCAACACACATACGCCATGTGCCGTTCTTCTTGAGTACAAGCACAGGGTTAGCCAACCACTCAGGGTCAAAAACTTCCCTGATAAACCCAGCCGCTATGAGTCGGGCCACCTCTTCTCCAATAGCCTTATGCCGCTCTTCATTGAAACGACGGAGGAACTGCTTGACCTGCTTAAACTTAGGATCCACATTAAGAGTGTGCTCAGCGAATTCTCTCGGTACACCTGGCATGTCAGAAGCTTTCCATGCAAAGATGTCCCGATTCTCACGGATGAACTCGATGAGCGCGCTTTCCTATTTAGGATCCATATTAGCCCCCACTATGAACTGCTGAGATGAGTCGCCAGGGACAACATCAACCTGTTTGGTATCATCAGCCGACTTAAATTTCAACAAAGGGTCTTGCTCAGTGGTGGGCTTCTTCAAAGGGGTCATATCAGCCGGGTCAACATTATCCTTGTAGAACTTCAGCTCTTCAGTGGCACAAGCCGACCCCACATAAGCTGCATCTCCTTCCTCACACTCCAAGGTGACTTTCCAATACCCATGGACTGCAATTGTGCCCTTCCGCCCTGGCATTTTGAGCTGTAGATAAACATAACAAGGGCGAGTCATGAACTTAGCATAAGCCGGCTGTCCGAACAAGGCATGATACGGACTCTTGATTTTGACCACCTCAAACCACAGTGTCTCTGCTCTGTAATCATACTCATTACCAAAGGCTACTTCCAGGGCAATTTTTTCGACAGGATACGCCGACTTACCAGGGACCACACCATGGAAGACTGTGGAAGCCGGCTTAAGATCCTTGTCAGTTAAATTCATCCGACGAAAAGTGTCATAGTACAGGATGTTGATGCTACTGCCACCGTCCATAAGTACTTTAGTAAACTTATAACCGCCAACTTGAGGGGCCACCACAAGGGCTAACTGACCCAGGTTATCAACCCGCGGCGGGTGATCCGCCCTGCTCCATGATATCGTGTGCTCAGACCATCTCAAATACTGCGGAACAGCCGGGTCTACCGCATGAACCGCCCGCTTATGAACCTTCTGATCTTGTTTGCAAAGACTTGTGGTGAAAACATGGTACTGGCCACCATTGAGCTACTTTGGATTACTCTGGTATCCTGACTGATTACCTTGCTGATGGTTACCATGACCAGACTGTTGATTATAACCACCCTGGTAACCTTGATCTTGATAGCCAGAGTTTGAGCCGCTGCCACCAAAGCCGGACCCCTATGAGCCAGATCTTTACCCGCTAGGCGGCCCATTATTATTGCCATGATTCTGATTGAGGCTGTAATTTCTGAACTCCCGCATAACCCAACAATCCTTCGAAGCATGAGTAGATGGTTTGTTGGAAAGACTATGCTTCGGACACGGGTCATTAAGTGCCGCCTCAAGATTAAAAGGCTTTGCTCCACCAAAGGGCGGCTTACCATTACCATTGTGGCACTTGTTCTTATACCTGGTGTTGGTGTTAGCCACCAGATCTGACCCGCCGTTGGGGTGTCTGCGCTTACTGCCATTACCCTGGTTGTTGCCATTATGCCCTGCCACATTCTGCTGCTGACTCTTACCATTGCCACTCTTTTTTCCCTTGTTGATCTTCTCATCATCAGATCCAGGGTCTTTAGTGGTATCAGAGTCCGCATACTTAATGAGAGCCGCCATGAGCTCACCCATGTCATTGCAATGACGCTTAAGCCGCCTGAGTTTTTGCTTAAGGGGGACAAAGTGACAGTTTTTCTCCAAGACCAGAACCGCTTGACCTGCCGCAATACTATCTGACGAGTGAATGATTGCCGAGACCCGCCGGACCCAATGATGAGCCGACTCATCCTCACGCTACACATAGTTATCAAGATCGATAATAGTCAAAGGCTGCTTGCATGTCCCTTGAAAATTCTTAATGAATCGCGCTTTCAACTCTGCCCATGAGTTGATGGAATTAGGAGGTAATCCTTTTAACCATGTACGAGCTGGCCCATCCAACATCATCGTAAAGTACTTGGCACAGACCGCGTCATTGACATCCAACATCTCCATGGCTAACTCGTAACTCTCGATCCAGCCTTCAGGGGGGAGATCAGCTGTATAATTGGGCACCTTGCAAGGACCCTTGAAGTCTTTAGGCAGACGTTCGTTACGCAAAGCTGGTACTAAACATGGCACTCCAACAGACCTGGAAATTACACCGGCTCCTACTGAGGCCGAAGGGGTCACTGGAGGCTGCTGATAAGCTCCTAGCTGAGCCGCTGATACGTCTCCGTCGTATATATAATTTTTGATTGTTTCATGCCAATATTATACAACTTTCACATATTTTTGGCAACATTTTATATGATTTATTGGACTAACCTATTGATCTAGTGCCAGTGCCAGTTCTTGTTTGTTGCATGTTTTTTGTTTCGTAGAATATCCATATCAAACGAAGTCCAAACGTGATAAAAATTTACAGAGAATTATTTTGGAATATTTGTGATTTTTAGGAGGTGGAATCAATGAAATGGAGGCCCACGGCCTCCACAGCCCACCAGGGCGCGCCGGGCACCCCCTGGCGCGCCCAGGTGTCTTGTGCCCTCCCCGTAATTCGGTTGGGGCCCTTCTTCGGGCGCAAGACAGATAATTTATGGAAAAAATTGTGTAAAAATTTCAGCACAATTGGAGTTACGGATCTCCGGGAATTTAAGAAACGGTGAAGGGCCAGAAAACGGGAACGCGAAACAGAAGAGAACAGAGAGACATATCCAATCTCGGAGGGGCTCTCGCCCCTTCGTCAGCATGGAGGCCATTGACCAGAGGGAGAACCCTCCTCCCATCTAGGGGGGAGGCCAAGGAAGAAGAAGAAGGAGGGGGCTCTCTCCCCCTCTCTCCCGGTGGCGCCGGAACGCCGCCGGGGCAATCATCGTGTGACGGCGATCTACTCCAACAACTCCGTCATCTTCACCAACAACTCCATCACCTTCCCCCATCTATATTCAGCGGTCCACTCTCCCGCAACCCGCTGTAGCCTCTACTTGAACATGGTGCTTTATGCTTCATACTATAATCCAATGATATGTTGCCATCCTATGATGTCTGAGTAGATTTTTGTTGTCCTATCGGTAATTTGTGAATTGCTATGGTTGGTTTAATTTGCTTGTCGTTATGTTGCTGTCCTTTGGTGCCCATCATATGAGCGCGTGTGTGGATCACACCATAGGGTTAGTTGTATGTTGATAGGACTATGCATTGGAGGGCAAGGGTGACAACAGCTTCAGCCTAATCATAGAAATTGATACGTACGGGATAGAAAGGGGACCAATATATATCTTAATGCTATGGTTGGGTGTTTTACTTTAATGAACGTTAGTAGTTGCGGGTGCTTGCTAATAGTTACAATCATAATTGCATAGAATTCCAAGTAAGGGACGACATGCTAGCAGTGGCCTCTCCCACATAAAACTTGCTATCGGTCTAGCAATGTAGTCAATTGCTAAGGGACAATTTCGCAAATCCTACCACCACTAATCCATACTCATTTTACTAAACTGAATTGTTTCCTTATCTAAACAGCACCTAACTTTTATTTTCACGTTCTTTATTATCTTGCAAACCTATCCATACCTACAAAGTACTTCTAGTTTTATTATTGTTCTAGGTAAAGCAAACTTTAAGTGTGCGTAGAGTTGTATCGGTGGTCGATAGAACTTGAGGGAATATTTGTTCTACCTTTAGCTCCTCGTTGGGTTCGACACTCTTATTTATCGAAGAAGGCTACAAACGATCCCCTATACTTGTGGGTTATCAGCGGTCGCTGCTGCCTCCGCCTCTCGGCGGGCTCTGGCTTCGTCCACAATCGCCTGAGCATGAGTAAGGGGCGGGTCATTCTGGGGCGGTCGATGACGTCGTTCACTGCTGGAAACCGCCGGCGACTCAACGCGCCGGCTGTAACTGCGGCTTGGGAGGGGGGGGGGGTCGAGTGCACCCGATCACGACTATATGAATATTTCTCTTGCTGTGCAACCGCTATTTGCAGGAGCTCAATTGCGTTCCGCGCCTCAGCTGCGAAGGTTGTCTCATCAGTAAGAGGGAGTGCATTGAGCCGGCTAGCTGCGGCTATCATGTTATCCACCGGGTTAGAATAATGGCTAGATGGTGTCGAAAAACACCGAGGCGGGGTCTGATCCCTACGGGGCGGGTCAGATAGTCGAGGCTGAGCCGCCACCCTGCTCCCTGGGACCTCTGCAGCCCGGGTTGTACCTGGCGGGTTACTTGGTCCTGCCCCGGGCGTGTTAAAAAGGTTCCGCGCCTCATACTACAAAGGCAGGCGGGTTTGGTGTCTCCTTCAAAGAACGGCATTGGACACATTCTGATCCAGACTCAAGCGAAAAGCCTCCGCCCTTATACACTGTGACTCGGCATCCATCTGGGCCCATTCTATCGCCATCCTGGCATTTTCTGCGTTAAGATCCTCCTGGGCCTTGGCCACCTCATCTCGCACCTTTGCAATCTCTACATTATGTTGTGTTTGATTCGCCGTAGTAACCTCTATTGCTAACAAGGTTGTCAAGGTGCCCAAGAGGTCTGACAAAACCTGAGCCGGCGGCCTAACTGACCCGCCAGCCACAGCCACCGTAGCCGCCGAACTAGACGTCATAGCTGCAGTTGTTGACGAATTGAGAGCCGGCCCTGTGCCAGCCATAAAGATAGCAACCCGAAGCGGCGGCTCATAGGGGTCCGGAATACTGTCACCATCGGAATAGCCCCCAAGCCCGCCGTCTTGAAGCTAGTAAATTGACTCCGTCTCTCCGGTCGAGGACTCATCACCTGAGTAGATGAGAGTCTCTCCTCCAGATACAGAATCCTCCACAAGATTCGGCGAACCCGACGAAAACACACTTCTGGCCAGGTTGAACCCTCGCGGGTTGCACACGCTGAGCCGGCTCAACGATGTCGGTGCAGATGTCTAGCTCAGGCTCTGATCCGTCAATCTTGCCGATGAAGACGTGAATCCCGCCGAAGGGGACCTGGTACCCGTACTCGATTGAGTCGGCCTCGGGGCCCCAGTCGGCGTCGTCGATGTAGAGCTTGCTGCGATGACTCTTGGTCATCCTAACAACGGCGTATCCCTCGACCCCTGGGAAAGAGCCCTTCAAGAACTCGAAACCACCATGCACTGGCCCCACGGTGGGTGCCAACTGTCGTGGTTTTTTCACGATAGATGCCCTCGTGAAAGGACTTAGGTGCGAGGCCATGGCTATAGTGATTAGCTTAAAGGGGTTGAGCGGGACGAGAGACACGAGTTTACCTAGGTTCGGCCCCTCACCAACGAGGTAAAAGCCTACTTCCTGCTTTGTGTTGTATTGATTGAGTATCGATTACAAGGGAGCAGAATCGCTTAACCTAGCTATCGATGGATTGTAACTTGAGTTTACCCGCCGCAGGGTCTCGCCTTTATATACATGGGTCAAGGCCCTGGGCTTATAAGAGTCCAGGTCGGGTTGTACAACATAACCGACTCTGGTTCTAAGTCACCTTGCCTTGCTAGGCAAGTCACCGTTGGGCGGCTCACACCTCCGGGTTTTGGGCCTTCAGTTGGCCCACCTCGTAAGCCTCCTCCAGGCTCTCAAGTCTTGTCTTCTTGGGCCTGCTTAAGCTTCTGTGTTGAGTCACCAACAGTGTAACCGGGCCCCTCCTGGGCGGGTCACACCGTGGGGTTATATCCCCAATGATAACAATGATCTCCTATTTTAACAGAAACAACAGGCATGCCAACAACAGGTCTATGTTTATCTTTATTATCGGGTCTAGCAATTCTAGGAGCTTCATCACAGAAGTAAATAACATGCCCATCAATATTATTGACCAAGAGATCTTTAACCATAGCAATACTAGGTTCAACTTTAATTTGTTCATGGGGTGTAGGTGTTCTAGTATAACTCTAACGAACCACAGCTGAAGCTCTAGCATGTTCCTTTATTCTAACAGGGAAAGGTGGTTTCTCAATATAAGCAGTAGGAATAACAGGATCAACATTATAAGTAATAGTTTCCTCTTCAGCTTTAATAGGTTCTACTATTTTTACTTCAATGGGAGGATGATATTTAAACCACTTCTCCTTAGGGAGATCAACATGAGTAGCAAATGATTCACAGAAAGAAGCTACTATCTCAGAGTCAAGTCCATACTTAGTGCTAAATTCACGAAAAGCATCGGTATCCATAAAAGATTTAACACAATCAAACTTAAGGTTACCTGACTCCTTACCTTCGTCGAGTTCCCAATCTTCAGAGTTGCGTTTAATTGTTTCCAAGAGATCCCATTTGAATTCAATAGTCTTCTTCATAAAAGAACCAATACAAGAAGTATCGAGCATGGATTGATCATTACGAGAAAGCCGAGCATAAAAGTTCTGAATAATAATTACTCTTGAGAGCTCATGATTGGGGCATGAATATAACATTAACTTTAGCCTCCCCCAAGCTTGAGCAATACTTTCTCCTTCACGAGGCAAAAAATTATATATATAATTCCGATCACGATGAACCAGATGCATAGGATAAAACTTCTGATGAAATTCCAATTTCAATCGGTTGTAATTCCAAGTCCCAATATCATCGCATAGCCTATACCATGTCAATGCCTTCTTCTTCAAAGATAAAGGGAAGACCTTCTTCTTGACTTCATCCTCGGGCAAACCTGCAAGCTTAAATAATCCATAAACTTCATCCACATAGATTAGATGCATATCAGGATGTAGTGTTCCATCTCCTGCATAAGGATTACCTAGCAGTTTCTCTATCATACCCAAAGGAATTTCATAATAAATATTTTCAGTAGGTGCAGTAGGTTGAGGGGCAACTCTTTGCTCTTCCGGTCGGGGTGAAGATACCCCGGACAAACCCCTCAAAGGATGATGTTCCATAGTAACAAGTGACAGTAAATTTCAACACATAATGTAAATGTTTCCTTACCAAATTCCACTTACCAAAGGTGCTTCACTCCCCGACAACGGCACCAGAAAAGAGTCTTGATGACCCACAAGTACCGATCTGAGGTTTTGAGACAAAGATTGAATACAAGAGATGAACTAGGGTTTGAGAGGAGATGTTGCTGGTGAAGATGTTGATGGAGATTGACCCCCTCTCGATGAGAGGATCGTTGGTGATGACGATGGCTTCGATTTCCCCCTCCCGAAGGGAAGTTTCCCCGGCAGAATAGCTCCGTCGGAGCCCTAGATTGCTTCTGCCCAGGTTCCGCCTCGAGACGGCGGCGCTTCGTCCCGAAAGCTTCCTTCTGATTTTTTCCAGGTCAAAACCCTCCATATAGCAGAAGATGGGCACCGGAGACCTGCCAGGGGGCCCACAAGCCCTAGGGGTGCGCCCCCAGGCTTGTGGCCACCTGGTGGGTCCCCCTCTGGTATTTCTTCGCCCATATTTTTTATATATTCCAAAATAATTTCTCCATAAATTTTCAGGACTTTTGGAGTTGTGCAGAATAGGTCTCTCAGATTTGCTCCTTTCCCGTCCAGAATTCCAGCTGCCGGTATTCTCCCCCTTTGTGTAAACCTTGTAAAATAAGAGAGAAAAGACATAAATATTGTACCATAATGTGTAATAATAGCCCATAATGCAATAAATATCAATATAAAAGCATGATGCAAAATGATGTATCAAGGTGCATAGTAGGCAGCATGGACCGTCGCACGCCTCTGTAGTGGCCGGTGGAGGTGGCAGATCAGTGGTGGTGCCGTTCGTCCGGTGGCGGCTGGGCAGGCTGCTTCCGGCGGGCTCGAGCGTGTGGTGTTCTCCTCCCGTGGGTATGTGACGAAGGATGAGTGTTGGGTTAAGTGGCGAACCTCGACGGTGGGCGCGGTGGTGGGAGAGCACGTCGTGGGAAGCTGACGACGGCGATTGTGATTGGCGCTCGGAGGTGTCAGTCGCCATGGGGCGGTTATAGGTGCCGGATGCCATGGAATCCCCCCCATCTAGATCTGGATGACCAGATCTGATGGGGCGGCGCCCTGCCCCTCCGGGCAGTGTTGGCTGGCAGTCGGACGACGATGTGGGTTGGTCGTCGGTGCTGGTTGCTTCTCGCGTGTGCTCTTGGTCAGCTTCGGACATATCAAGGTGGAGTTTCGTGGGTTGGTTGGGGTGGCGTCTACATGTTATGGCGTCGGTGATGGGTTTGTCTTTGGATGCCGGGGCAATGGCCCTAGTCGGTGGGCTACCCGGTCGGCTCTCGAGCGGGCTCCATGGTGGCGGTGGTGGCTTCAACTCTTGATCATGAGGGCGGCTAGGGGAATAGCGGCGGGGGCTCTGACCTACTCTCTTCCAGCGGAAAATGGCGACTCCCAAATCTGGTTTGGACGAGCTGGTCTTCGTTGCGACCTAAGTGTCTCATGGTGGTGCTGGTGAGTTCCCGCGCGATAGCTTCACGCTTTGACGCCGGCGCCGACAACGCCCGTGGGTGCCGCTATCCTCTTGAGGGCGTTGTCACAGATCTCTACCCTATGCCACGACATAGTGAAAATCCATGTCTACAGACTCGGCAGCGGCGATGCTTGGTGCTGTCACCCTCCTCGAGGCACTGTCGTGGAGCTCAAGAGCCATCCATCGGGCCACGACAATTTATTAGTCGCTCTAAGCTTCATATTTTATGTTTAGATTTGCTTATAAGAGGGTCTTCTCACTATCTTGTGTCTTTCGATAGTGTACTTTGATTTATTGTGTTTTATATCTATATAAAATGGGACGAGAACCTGTTTGAAAGAGAGCAACTCAACCACAAAACCAGTCATCAACCAACTCGAGGAAATAGGAAATATATATATATTTTTAATCCTTTTATGGCTTGGTCCTTTTTTTCGAGGCCTTCCACCATTTTCTCCTTGTTTTCCAAAGGAAAAGCGAACAACAAGTTCTCCTCTCTGGCGGTCAACAGTCAAACCCCCTTGCCCCTCACGGTCTTCTCTCTCGCGGTATAAAAATGGCCAAGAACCGCCGGAAGCGGCAGCCCAGCTCCTCCTCACTTCACAGCAGCTTCATCTCCACCCCGTCAGGCGGCAGCAATGTCAGAAGAGGGGAAGAGCGCGGGCAGGGGCGGGCGCGGCGTCCGTGTGTGCGTCACCGGCGGCGCCGGGTTCATCGGCTCCTGGCTCGTCAGGAAGCTGCTCCAGGCAGGCTACACCGTCCACGCCACCCTGCGGAGCATCGGTACGCGCGTTCGATTAATTTACTCGGCGTAGATGAAGTGGTTTGTGGCTGCGTGTCTGATTCGCCGACTCTGGCGCCGCCGGGCTGATCCGATCTGGTTGGTTGTGTGGTTGTGGTTGGCTGCAGGGGACGAGGGGAAAGCGGGGCTGCTGCGGCGGCTCGTCCCCGGCGGCGCGCCGGCGGAGCGCCTGGTGCTGTTCGAGGCCGACCTCTACGACGCCGCCAGCTTCGCGCCGGCCATCGCCGGCTGCCAGTTCGTCTTCCTCGTCGCCAACCCCTCCGCGCACGAGGCCGCCGCCTCCAAGGTCAGTCAAACTGAAACTGAAACTGAAAATCCCCCGCGGGTCGATCTGTCATCTGCGGTTGTAGCGTGGATGGGTTCGATTGATGTCCGGTATCGGTTCATGATCCGGTTCCTGATCGGAAACTGAATCACATGGAATTTGTGGGATCAATAGGGGGAAAAGCATAGCGCTGTGCACAAATACAGTTTCAGAGTTCAGACTCTTCATTCAGAGTCCACCAGTCGATGCTGATTGGGTCATTTGGCTACCTCCTGCTGGCAGTACAAGACTTCGGCGGAAGCCGCCGCGGATGGGGTGCGCGTAATCCTCCGGCTATGCGCGGAATCTAAGACGGTGAAGCGCGTCATCCACACCGCATCAGTGACGGCCGCTTCGCCGCTGACAAAGTCCTCCAGCGTTGCGGCCGCGGTGTACAACGATTTCATCTCTGAATCTTGTTGGACTCTGCTGGATGTCGATTACCCTCTTCGGAGCGTCAACTTCGATGTAAGTGGCAGTGTTCTTCTTGTCCTTCAAACTGAAGCATGGATTCATGATCTGTACATTAGATGCAAAATGATAATCTTAGTGGCAACATCATCATAGTGACAGTGTTGGGTGCTCATCTGCAGAAGTACATAGAGTCAAAGGTCCTGTCAGAGAAGGAGCTCCTGAGCTACAACGACGGCAAGAGCCCGGCGTTCGAGGTGGTCACCCTGTCATTGGGCCTCGTCGGGGGCGACACAGTGCTCAGCCACCTCCCAGAGACGGTGGAGAGCGTGGTGGCCCCGGTAACCAAGGAAGAGCCCTACTTCATGCTGCTGAGGATCCTGCAGAGGTTGCTGGGCTCACTGCCGCTGGTGCACGTTGACGACGTCTGCTCCGCGCTCATCTTCTGCATGGAGCAGCCTTCCATCTCCGGCCGGTTCCTCTGTGCCGCCGCCTACCCGACGACCCTCGACATCCTAGACCACTACAGCAGCAAGTACCCCCACCTTGAAGTCCTCAGAGAGTAAGTACTGAGTTCTTCCCCTGCAACAAAGAATTATTATACCCCGGCAAAAAGAAAAAAGGAATTATTATGCATTCCATGGGTTCATCGTCGAGCTTCTCACGAAATTCGGCGACATCCATGATCATGTGTTGTGCTGCTGCAATCGGCTGACTTGCTGAATTGGTGCATGCCAGGACTGATGAAGTAGCCAGGGTGCAACCCGAGAGGAACAAGCTTGGGGAGCTGGGCTTCAGGTACAAGTACGGGGTGGAGGAGATACTAGACGAAAGCATCGAGTGTGCTGTGAGGCTAGGCTCCCTGGATGCATCCAAGCTCATCGTCCAGCAGGAGTGATGAACTCAATGGTGTGCAGGGCAAGTGATCATAGTATGCTCTTTACTTGTTCATTATTTTACAGTACCACATGTACTAAAAGAAGGAAAACGATATATAAATAACAGAGATGCTTTGCTATTTACTGGTAGCTTAAGGTTAGCTTGATCTTCGACTTTTGCTCTGGAAATCGGTACACATTCATATCATCGCTGAAATCTTTGGATTTTCCATGTAATCTAGTACACGAGTTAAACATATAAAGGCACAAATATTTATCACGGCAAAGAGCTATGAACCAGCACATTTACCATGCTCATCTTTAACTTGTTTCTACCCGAAAAATGGGAAGCCCTGGACACGAAAAACAGCAGGAAACAGAGACCCATGCAATACTCCCAACACAGGACCAAAGTAGCAAGGTTCTTTCTTCAGTCACAGGGAGTACTGAAGTAACAAACATACACAAAACTGTGTTAATTAATAACAGGTACTCCCTCTGTAAAGAGATATAAGAGCGTTTAGATCACTACTTTAGTATATATATATTACTTTAGGAGTTATGGCCGAATTGCACACTAAGCAACTCGGTACTGTCGGCTGTACGGTTTATCTGCTGTCAATCTTCAAGCTTGGGTGATGGGCACTTGAGAAGATCGAGAAGACGAGAAGAAACTTCCTGTGGAAGTCAGACCCTGACTGTGAGAGCCTAGCTTAATAGGAATGATAGACTACTCATATCAATAAGGCATTCCTTCTTTTCCGGAAGCTCATTCAAAAAGAACTCCAAAGTTAAGCACGCTTGGCTTGGAGTAATTCTAAAATGGATGACCGACCGGGAACTTGGTCCCGGATGCGCATGAGTGAGGACAAAGTACGTAGAAAAGATTAGTGTTGGTCCGTGGGGCCAGTCTACAATCAGGTGTGCCGGCCTAAAGCTCTTGGTGGCCTGGGATGTCAGATAATCAGCTGCACTTGATCTGCTCCAGCAAAGTTCAGAAGATTCAGTCAGTTCAGTAAGTTCAGTTAGCTGAATAAAATTCAGTCTGTCAGCGTGTGTGTGTGCACGTACAGATGCAGTAGTTTCAGTTAAGTAGTTAGCGAGTTTGTAGCTCGTCCGACGCAGCGCCATGGGATGGCATGGATCACGCAAGTCGTGGCGAGCATGTAGGGTTCAACCATGGCGAGCATCGTGGGATGGCACGATCTGTAGGCTCGTTCGTGGGCGACCATTTCATCCTCATTTTCAGCAGCTCGTTGGAGCTAGCTTAATAACAGAAACCCCGAAAAGCTGCAGAGGAAGTTGGCAGCGCAAAACCATCGTCTCCTACCTTTTGCACTCTCGCTCTCTCTCGCTTGTTCTCCGTCTTGATCGCCGGCATCTGCAACTTCAAGTGGCATCAGAGCCTCGGTGGTGTTCGATCCATCCTGGGCGCCGGCGGTGTTTGATCCGTCGGAGAGATGGCCGGCAGCGACGACGAGAAGGCGAAGAAGCAGCTCGAGGAGGAGAAGGCCGTGGCGCTGGAGAAAACCTTGGCGCGTCTCTCCACCGAGGAGGGATCGGGGGTGCGCGTTGTCGAGCACGTCGTGCACGGCGGCGGCAGCAGCATGTCCCCGATGATGCTCACGCACACGAACTACTCCGACTGGGCTATGATCACAAAGCTGCAGCTGCAGGCGGACGAACTCTGGCGCGTGGTAGAGACGGGGCAAGGCACAGATCGCGACGACCGGCGCGCCATGATCGCCCTCCTGAAGGGGGTACCACCGGAGCTCATGCGCATCCTGGGTGCCAAGGCCACGGCCAAGGAGGCGTGGGACACCCTGAAGACCATGCGCGTCGGCGTCGAACGCGTGTGCGAAGCCAAGGCACAGACTTGCCGCTCGGAGTACGAGGCGCTCCGGTACAAGGACGGCAAGGGGATCGAGTCGTACGTGATGCGGCTCAGGACGATCATCGACGAGCTGCAGGCGCTCGGCGACCCTGTGGACGAGCACAAGGCTGTCCTCAAGGTGCTCCGGACCGTACCACGCCCTTACCGCGAGATGGCCGTGGCGATCGAGTCACTCGTCGACACCAAGAATCTCTCCCTCGAGGAACTCTGCGGCCGGCTCCTTGTCGTCGAGGAGCGAGAGCGCGAGGAGACCCCGGCGCTCGGCGCGCAGCTGCTGTACACCGTCGACCAGTGGCGGGCGCACGAGAAGCTGCTAGACCAGAGCGGCGCGTCCTCAGGCTCTGGAGCGGGGCGTGGGTGCGGAAACGGCAAGCCGAAGAACCTCCAAGGCGGGGGCGGCCGTGGCCAGAGCGGTGGCCGCGGCAACAGCGGGCCGGCGACGCCCAAGCGAAAGGGAAATTGTCGCTACTGTGGCATCCCAGGGCACTGGGCGAAGGAGTGTCGCAAGAAGGAAAGGGACCAGCGCGAACTGCCGGAGCAGCAGGCGAACGTCGCTCAGGTCGACGTCGAGCAGCCTGGCCTGCTCCTCGCCACCTGCACGGCGGGGAGCGGGGCGAGCGCGGTCGTCGGCGCAGGTGAACCAGGCACGGAGATCTTCCTCAACGAAGCGCGGGTCGTGCCCGTGGCGACGGACGACGACCGCTGGTACCTCGACATCGGTGCCAGCAATCACATGACGGGGCGCCGCGACATGCTCTCGGAGCTCGATGAGACGGTACGAGGTACGGTGCGTTTTGGTGACGGCTTCGTTGTGCAGATTTGTGGGCGCGGCGTCGTGCTATTCACGTGCCGCAACGGTGAGCATCGCGCGCTCGCCGACGTCTACTACATCCCGCAGCTATGTACAAGCATCGTCAGCCTTGGGCAGCTCGATGAGCACGGCTGCAAAGCCGTGATCGAGGACGGGGAACTCTGTCTGTATGACAGGCAGAGGCTGCTGCTCGCATGGGTGCGGCGGACGAGCAACCCGCTTTACGCCGTGGCTCTGAACTTGGGCGCTCCCATGTGCCTGCTCGCCGGAGTCCAGGACGAGGCCTGGAGGTGGCACGCCAGGTTCGGCCACCTGCATTTCCGCACGCTGCACGACCTCGGGGCGAAGAGCATGGTGCACGGCATGCCAGCGATCGCGCACGTCGACCAGTTCTGCGAGGGCTGCACCATTGGGAAGATGCACCGCACGCCCTTCCCGCGTGCGTCGACGTACCGCGCCGAGAGCGCGCTCGAGCTCGTACATGGCGACCTGTGCGGTCCAATCACTCCGGCGACGGCCAGCGGTAACAAGTATTTTCTGTTGATCGTTGACGATTTCAGCAGATACATGTGGCTTGAGGTACTGAAGAGCAAGGATGAGGCATTTCGGTACTTCAAGAAGATCAAGGCACACGCGGAGATGCAAGGCAACGCCAAGCTCCGGGCGTTCCGCACAGACAGAGGTGGCGAGTTCACCTCGAACGAGTTCGCCACCTACTGCGAGGAGCTGGGGATCCAGAGGAACACGACGACGCCGTACTCTCCCCAGCAAAACGGAGTGGTCGAACGGAGGAACCAGTCCGTCGTGGAGATGGCGCGCAGTCTCATGAAGGCCATGGACGTGCCGTGCGCGTTCTGGGGCGAGGCCGTGCGCACCGCCGTTCACATCCTCAACAGGTCGCCGACCAGAAGCCTGCAGGGCATCACGCCATACGAGGCATGGCACAAGAAGAAGCCGGCGGTGGACTACTTCCGCACCTTCGGCTGCGTCGCGCATGTCAAGCTCGTCGGACCAGGTGTGACCAAGCTGGCGGACAGATCGCGCCCTGGCATTTTCCTAGGGTACGAGCCGGGGACAAAGGGCTATCGGGTGTATGACCCGATCGGCAAGCGCTTGTACATCACACGCGATGTGCGCTTCGAGGAGGACCGGCGCTGGGACTGGAGCAACGACGGCGGCGACTCAGCGCACACCCGCGAGCTCACTGTCGTGTACTCCGACGCGGGTGTGCCCGTAACCACAACCTACTCCGTGTCGCCCGGGATGGCGGGGTCACCACGAGCACCTGCAACGCCAACTGCGCCGAGCTCACCAGTCTCACCACAATCCCCTCGGACGCCAGTGTCCAGCGGGTCTGCCATGGGCACGCTGAGTGCGTCGAGCGCGCCAGGTTCGGTGGGTTCGAGCACGTCTACACCAGCTACTCCCGATGAACCAGACGACGGGTGGGCGTCTCCGCCCACTGGCGAGACGTACGACAGCGAGGGGGTGCCACTCCGTTACAAAACGGTGGAGCATCTCATCGATCATGCGCCGGCGTGCACTCTGGAGTACAGTGGGATCTGTCTTTCTGCTGCAGAGGAGCCCGCGTCAGTGGAGGAAGCGCTTGATGAACCTGCCTGGCGGAGTGCGATGGAGGCGGAGATGGACTCAATCCGCTGCAACGACACCTGGGTGCTGGCCACACTGCCCGTCGGCCACCGTGCCATCGGACTGAAATGGGTGTTCAAGGTCAAGCGCGACCCGGACGGCAAAATTATTAAGCACAAGGCTCGTTTGGTCGCGAAAGGATATGCACAGCGACAGGGAGTGGATTTCGATGAGGTCTTCGCGCCTGTCGCCCGTCTGGAGACGGTGCGGCTATAGCTGGCCGTGGCGGCGCACCGGAGCTGGGGCGTGCATCACATGGATGTTCGCTCGGCGTTTCTGAATGGAGATCTGCAGGAAGAAGTTTACGTCCACCAACCTGCAGGTTTCGTTGACAGCAACAACGCGCACTGCGTGCTCAAGCTGCAGAAGGCTCTGTACGGTCTTCGTCAAGCTCCGCGTGCATGGAATGCAAAGCTGGATGCCACACTTCACTCCCTTGGGTTCGAGCGTTGTCAGCACGATCATGCTCTCTACAGGCGAGGTAACAAAGACAGTTTTCTGTTGGTTGGTGTCTATGTGGACGATCTGATCATCACAGGGACGGCTGCTGACGAAATTGATCACTTCAAGAAGCAGATGAAAGATTTGTTTCATATGAGCGACCTCGGCCTTCTCAGCTATTACCTGGGAATTGAGGTGAAGCAGGAGGAGGGTGTGATCACAGTGTGCCAGTCAAGCTATGGGACCAAAATCTTGCAGGATGCAGGCATGGAAGAATGCAATCCCTGCAGCACGCCGATGGAGAATCGGCTGAAACTGAAGAAGAACATCAGTCAGGCAGTGGACGCAACAGAGTACCGCAGCTTGATTGGCAGCCTCAGATATCTGGTAAACACCAGGCCTGACATTGCATATGCGGTTGGAATTCTCAGCAGGTTCATGGAATCACCAGGCAAAGAGCACTGGACCGCAGTGAAGCAGCTTCTGCGATACATCAAAGGCACTCTTGGGTACGGATGCATCTTCAGAAAATGAGAGAAAGAAGTGCTGACAGGCTACAGCGACAGTGATCATGCTGGTGATCTCAATGATCGCAAGAGCACCACAGGAGTCGTTTTCTTCCTTGGATCAGGTGTGATTACTTGGTCCTCCACTACTAGAAAAAAGGCTATTAGTGGCGCACCAGTTTTTGCTATTAATGACGCACTATAGGTGCGCCACTATTAACACGCCACTAGTAACAAATAGTAATGGCGCACATTTGGTGCGCCAGTAGTATCCCAGATAATAGTGACGCATCACATAGTGCGCCATTACTATGCCTAGAAGTACGCCATTACTATCTGACTTAGTAATGGCGCACCACATAGAAGTGCGTCATTACTAACAATTTTTTTTCAGAAATTTTTTTTTCAAATTTTTTTTTTCAGATTTTTTTTTTGTTTTTTTCTTAATCTCGGGTCACTATGGCTTAATCTCGGGTCAATATGCTTAATCTCAAGTCATATCGCACTCCGTGGTCAAACTTCCCGGAAGGTCACCCATCCTCACACTACTCCAGCCCCAGCACGCTTAACTTCTCAGTTCTATCCAACCCCAGCACCAGCTCACTTAACAGGCACTTGTTGATATATCTATCATATCAATCCTATTAAACATTGTTGATGTCTAGGACTTTGTTCATGTTATGAGTGTGATGAAATCTTGAAAAAATATTTCAAACTTCCCGGTCATATTACGTATCATATTTGGAATATTTTTTCCAAAAAAAAAAATTTCGAAACCAATTTTTTTTTCTGTTACCAGTGGCGCACCTAGCAAATGGTGCGCCATTACTAAGTTTGAATTTTTTTCCATTTCCCCCCCTTAGATCTTAAAAGCCCCGTATCTTTTATTCTGTTAGGTTTTTGGGGATTCTAAAAATCTTCAACAGAGTTTTCCCCAGTTGAATTCGGATATAACTTTTCAAGTAGATGATTTTTCATATAAAAAACTTTTTCATCGGAGTTCGTATGCAAAAGTTATGCCCATTTTACAAATTCTCGAGAGATTTTGCAAAAATGTCGAAAATTCATGTTTGTAAATTTTGCTAACAACTAGACCACATATCACATGGGAATCTTATTTTTTTTTTTGACATTTCTATCATTTTCTTTTATTTTTTTTGAAACTGAAAAGGCGGTCTTGGGGGGGGGGGGGGTCATTTGGTGAATTTTTTGGCCACCTCAGAAAGTTACTAATGGCGCACCTCCTAAGAATGCGCCATTGGTAACCAGGGTTACTAATGGCGCACCTGGTGTATGGTGCGCCATTACTAGTTTTGAAAAAAAAATTTGTTAGTAGTGGCGCACCGTGGGTGTGGTGCGCCATTACTAGTTAAAACTAGTAATGCGCACTATCCCCAGGTATTACTAGTTTTGAAAAAAAAAATTAAAAAAATTTTGTTAGTAGTGGCGCACAGAGGGTGTGGTGCGCCATTACTAGTTAAAACTAGTAAGGGCGCACTTTCCCCTGGTGCGCCATTACTAGTTTTGAAAAAAAAAATTGTTAGTAGTGGCGTACCGTGGGTGTGGTGCGCCATTAGTAATATGGCCATTAATGGCGTACCTATATCTGGTGCGCCACTGCTATATAGCAGTGGCGCACCACATACATGGTGCGCCATTAATGTCCATATTAGCTATAGCCATTTTTCTAGTAGTGCTCTCAGAAATAGAAGATCGTGGCTCTGTCGTCATGCGAGGAAGAATACATAGCAGGAGCAACAGCAGCTACTCAGGCCGTCTGGTTAAGCAGGTTGCTTGCAGAAATGCTTGGAGAAGAAGTTAAGAAAGTGAAGCTCAAGATTGACAACAGATCGGCTATTGAGCTCAGCAAGAACCCAGTCCATCATGAGAGGAGCAAACACATTGATCTCAGGTATCATTATATTCGAGAGTGTGTTGAGCTGGGCAGGGTAGATGTTGAGCACGTGAGGACGGGTGATCAAGTCGCGGACATCCTCACCAAGTCGCTGGGCAGAACACAGTTCAGTGAGCTGCGAAACAGGCTCGGGATCACACAGGTGCAGCAGATTAGGGGGTGATTTGTTAGATAATCAGCTGCACTTGATCTGCTCCAGCAAAGTTCAGAAGATTCAGTCAGTTCAGTAAGTTCAGTTAGCTGAATAAAATTCAGTCTGTCAGCGTGTGTGTGTGCACGTACAGATGCAGTAGTTTCAGTTAAGTAGTTAGCGAGTTTGTAGCTCGTCCAACGCAGCGCCGTGGGATGGCATGGATCACGCAAGTCGTGGCGAGCATGTAGGGTTCAACCATGGCGAGCATCGTGGGATGGCACGATCTGTAGGCTCGTTCGTGGGCGACCATTTCATCCTCATTTTCAGCAGCTCGTTGGAGCTAGCTTAATAACAGAAACCCCGAAAAGCTGCAGAGGAAGTTGGCAGCGCAAAACCATCGTCTCCTACCTTTTGCACTCTCGCTCTCTCTTGCTTGTTCTCCGTCTTGATCGCCGGCATCTGCAACTTCATGGGAATCATCGATCTGCAGCGTTTTGGCATGCCGTGTGACAGCACTGACCTAGCTCTCTTCGATGCCTCTGCCGTTATCACCACCGGAGATGGAGCGAGACTGAGAGGTGTTGGCAATCCAGATGGCCGAATGACAATGCTCCGCGCGATATAGCTAGCTCCTGATCTTTTCCTGCTTGCTCGCAAGAAGAATATCCCTGTCCCATCTGCCATCGTCGAGGGGACTTGGATGGTTGGCCTGCCGCGTATCTCCAGTGCTTTGCAGCTTCGTCAGTTCATTGGCTTGTGGCTCCTTCTCCGTGATGTCCAACTTTCTGTCGAGCCAGGCAAGGCCTCTTGCCGTTGGACTCCCAACCTGCAATACAGCGCTAGTTCTGCCTACCTCCAGCAATACACGTGATGCTATGCGACTACAAAGTTTCAGAAACTGTGGAAAGATTCCAGCCTAAATGCCGTTTCTTCATGTGGCTATGACTTTTGGGAGAGAATCCTCGCCAACGACAACCTACAAAAAAGAGGTTGGCCAAACAATGGGGAGGGTAACCTTTGCGATCAAGAAGAAACCCCAGGTCACCTGATCCTGCACTGCACCTTTGCCCGTCAGGTATGGCTACTGATCACGGAGTGGCTGGCTCTGCCGGCCGCGCCCCTCCTGCAGAATGACTCCAGATGCTCCCCGGCATCTTGGTGGAATGGTGTTGCCTCCCTGCTCCCCAAATACCACACTTCAGTGGCAATCTATGGTTGTTGGCACATCTGAAAGAGCGTTTTTGACAACTCCTCCTGCACTGCCGAGCAGGTTCTCGACATGATCAAGGCGGTTATGGTAGCGGCTCATTCCTGCATGCATGGGATACCTTTGGCGAAAATGAGCCGGAGCCAGAACCGGATTAGATTTGGCAGTCTCAGTTTTTCCCTTTGGCATTTGGGAGCCACAATCCCATCTCTGTAACTGAACTTCACTGCTTCTCTTTCTGAAATGCATCGGCAGTACACCTGCCTTTTACCTCAAAAAAAAAAAACTGAGCACCAGATATGAAACTAACAGCCTATGGAGGAAGATCCAGAATAACATTTCGACAAAAAAAAAATGCGATGGGTAACTTTTCAGAAAATGATGGAGTGCATTCCTGTCAGACAAAAGAATTCCTTCACTCAAAGAACATGACCACGAGTGAACAACAGCCATCCGGAGTACTAATACTAGCATAACAGACAGATACTCACTGTTCAGAACATTAGCAAACTGAAAGTAAATTTGGGCAACAGGAGGGAACATTACAGAAGTTACAGTAGTAGCATACTAGATAGATACTCCATAGTTCAGAGTAGTAGCATGATATGATGTTCCAGATGACCGTAGTGCTGATGCAACCATCCAAAATGTCCGGTTCAACTGCTAGTAGTAACAAGTAAGTACCGAAGTTCTTTCTTTGGTCATAGGGAGTACTGAAGTAACAAACATACACAAATCTGTGTTAATTAATAAAGTGCTAGATACATCAATTTGAGCGACAAGTAATTCTGGACGGACGGAGTATTACTTTAGGAGTTATGGTCGAATTGCACACTGAGCAGCAGAGATCAAACTAACAGCCTATGAATCGAGGAAGAGATCCAGAATAACATTTCTACAACTAAAAATGCAATGGGTAAGTTTTAAGGAAATGATGGAGTGCACTCCTCTGAGACAAAAGAATTCCCTCATTCAAAGAGCATGACCAAGACTGAACAACACCATTCGTAGTAATAGTACTAGCATAACAGACATATACTCCATATATCAGAGAATTGGCAATCTGAAAGCAAATTTGGGCAAGAACACTACAAAAATCATTATAATAGTAGCATACTAGATAGATACTCCATAGTTTAGAACATTAGCATGATATGATGTTCCAGACATGATAACAAGCACCAAAATATGACGGTGTGGTGCTACTGCGACCATCGAAAATGTCCGGTTCTACCACTAGTAGTAACAAGTAAGCGGAGCTAAGATATACTCCAACGGGACAACAAACGAAGGTTGAAGAGCATTCACGCATGCCCTGTGGAGAATGGAGGCTCCCCATCTTCTCGCGTCCCATGGAACGGAATTGGAACAATGCTCTCTTGAAGACGATACGGAGTAAGCTCCATATGGCACAGTATCTTTCTGAAGTTTGCCATTCCTACAAGCTTGCCATGGACGTCGTAGTGTGACACATATTCATCGCAAAACTGGACCAGCAGTTCACGGTCATTGAGCACGTTCATTCCACGGAATATTGCTGTAGTTGACTCCAGTGGGTGGGTTGTTCCCTTTTTCTTGTCCTTCAGGATCCAGTTTAACACAAATGGCCGTGATGCCGCCATGGCTGCCACGTCAATCCGGTACTTGAGGTCCCAGATTTCGGCCTCGTAGTCCTCCATTGCCCAGACATCCAAGGCGGTCAATCGGCAATCGTAGCTGCACAAAGCAAGCTTCCCCTCCATGTCGAACAACTTCTCGAGATGCCCGGGACTGCGCATACTCCGGAACGACTCGGCTGCTGTGTCAAACACAATGATGTCTGTGCCGCCTCCTGTCACGTCACAGACACCATCAGGATTCCAGTGCATGTTGCCACAGCGGTCGACCGGCGGACGGTAGAAGCACAACCGTGCCTTTCGAAAAAAGATTTTTTTTCTTCCACAGAAGTATAAATTTGCTTCTCGTGGAGGCACATATACTTCCGCGAGAAGCACAGTTGTGCCTTTCGGAAAATAAAAAATACGTGTTTTTCTTTCTTTCACAAAAAACACAAATTTGCTTCGGCGGGAAGCACAGTTGTGCCACTTGAAAAGAAAAGAAAAAAATTGTTTTTGCTTTCATGAGAAGCACAGATTTTCTTGTCGCGGAGGCACAAATTTGCATTCGCGAGAAGCACTGAAATTTTCTCAGCGGAGGAAAAAAACAATTAGGCCTGGGGAGCAGCCCCGATAGGTGTTAAATATATCCAGTGATGGTGGAGCTAAATCAGCAGGTTTTATATATGGATCCCAAGGTATATACTTATATCAGACAGTACAAAATAACCCTGCGTATTCTAGAAAAGCAAAATAACCGTACACATGCGACTTAGAATTCTCATCAGAAAATGGTATTACTACTTCAACCAACTTGTTTATGATTTCACGTTTCAAAAGGGATTTCAAACCAAGACCGCTATGTGAGAATCGTTGAATCCTGATAGCGAAGTGAGCTTTGTGACTTTTAGTAGGGTTGTATCGTCCGTCTTCAACATTCATCCATAAGACTTATTTATTCGATTCATTGTATCTCGAACAGAGGTAAGTCTAGCTTCCTCCTCTTTTCTTTCTTTTTGTTAGTGGCTTTCTCTTTTTAGAAGTCGAACTCTTGACCAGGCAAAAGTCCTATCCTTTCTTGTAGCAGAACTACGTCCTAATTGATTGTATCATGCTCTTTTGGGTCGAGGCACGTCTAATGTAATCTTTGTCCACAAGAAGGAGGACTTTCACAGAAAAACAAAAGTTGTATGCCAAAAAGAGCCAATGTGAATTTAGGTTCCGAAGGATCACACCCACGATACCCAATAGTGTCAGCCAAACCAAGCTAGTACACCATCCAGCCAGAATAAAACGAAGGAAAAGAAATAGGACATACCTCTGTCTTTAAGTAAATATCTCACCTATCAGACTCAAGCAAGAGTGGAACCGCTAGTTTTTTGTGGCCATGGGAACCGGCTGGGACAGTCAAATGAGCTAAGCTCCTGTGAATGAAACACCTGTCCTGCTAAGCCCAAACTCTAATGTGCTTGACTTGGAAGTAGGCCACTCTTTCATTGTGAGGGTCCGAACAATTGTAGGATTATATGGATATCAGTGCCTTTATTCAATTCCCGCTGGTTAGATGCGTGGGGCAGAGGGCTCGTAGTACCCCCCCCCCCTCTTTTCTTGATACAACCTTTTCTTCGCTTTGGTAACCCGTCGGTCGTTACGTGCCAACCCCAAAAAATCGGGGTACGACAAAAGTCCCCGTAGAGTGCTTCGAAAGGTGCCATTCCGATGATAGATTGGTAGGAGTTGTTGTAAGCAAACTCGGCTAATGTATCTCTATGCCTATTTAGTAGGCCTGCTTATTGATGCTCTTCGGGCCGACTGTATCGGAGCGAGCCTAGCTCGGGTCAGCATAGAATGGTGGGGGGACCTAATGTTATGTTGGCCGGGTTGCAGGCGGATAAAAGTGGATATGGGGACTCGGGTCGGGACACAACGTATACTAGTAGAAAACAGGGCTTTGGTTGAGGCCAGGATAAGGGCATTAATCCCGGTTCACTCACGAACCGGGACCAAAGGGGGCGTCAGTCCCGGTTCGTGAGGCCAGGGCGCCGGCCGGGCCTCGGGGGCCATTGGTCCCGGTTCGTCTGACTCCTTTGGTCCCGGTTCCAGACACGAACCGGGACCAATGGTCCTCGCTCCTGGCCCACCACGTTTAGTCCCGGTTGGTGGCTGGAACCGGGACCAAATGTTGCCCTTTAGTCCCGGTTTTAGCCACCAACTGGGACTAAAGAGAGGCCTATATATACCGCCGGCCCTGCCCGCGAGCAGAGCCACTGCTCTGTTTTTTTGGCCGGCCGTGGGAGAGCTTTGTGTTGCTCTAGCTCACCTCCTATGCACATGAGGTGTTCGATGAAATGCCCGAGCCACACTTAAGATTTCTCCTCTCGAAGCTCCTTGTCCAAGCTCAATTTTCCTCAATATTTGTCTAGGTTTGGCGGTCCGTCTTGTCCCGTCCCCGTCCTCACCGCTGTCGATCGCCCGCGCCGATCTCGTCGCCGGCACCACCGTGGTGAGCCTCTTGTTCTTATCTTCTTTCTAAAAGAAAAAAATTCTTACTTGTATGATTTAGGTAGATACTTGTATAATTTTCTTACTTTTATTATTGTTTGTTATTATATAGTGCGATGCTTTTGGTATCCGCCCCCGTCGGCCCTCGTCCTGTCTATGATTCGGATGTGGTATATATTATCTTTTATAACTATTTGTTTCATTTAGTGTTTATGACAATTATGCCAACCAACGTGATATAGATGTTTTTATCTAGGAGGTATGTGAACCGGAAATTCCAACTGACCCTCTTGTCGAGAGATTAAATTTAGTTGAAAAAGAAAACAATTACTTGAAGAAAAAATTTAAAAAGAATTGAGGACGAGAAGATGGAATTGGAGTTGCATGTTGCGGATATCGTCGATGATCACAAGATCAAGATGGATAAAATGCGCTTGAAGAATAGAAAGATTAAAAAATATGCCATTCATACTGAGGCTTGGTATCATTATGCCGTTGGACCAATGGTTACCTTAGTTGCGATTATGATCACATTTGTTGTTGCATTGAAATGGTTTACATAGTTTCAATGTATGTTTTAATTAGATGCTCTAGAGAGCTATATGTTGTTCAATGAGAACTATGTATGGACTTTATTTATTTATTTTTCAGTAATAACATTTGATCACTACTGTACTTTGGTTTTAATGTGATGATGAACTTCTATTAATTTGGTCACTTCTCTATTCATGATGTTCTGTAATGGGTTTTGACACACATAATTATATATAATGCACGCAGATGAACCGGCAATGGATGTACGGTGACAGACGCACCTCCGAGTACATTAAGGGCTTGCATAATTTTCTCGAAGTGGCTGAGGCAAACAAGCAGAATGGTTTTATCTGTTGTCCATGCCCTATCTGTGGGAATACGAAGGCTTACTCTGACTCGAAAACCCTTCACATACACCTGCTTGAGAAGGGTTTCATGCCACACTATAATGTTTGGACCAAGCACAGAGAAAGAGGGGTTATGATGGAAGACAACGAAGAAGAAGAGGATGATGACAACTATGTGCCCCCTGAATACGGTGATGCTGCAACGGGGGAAGCTGAAGATCAAGAGGAACCAGACGATGTGCCCGATCATGATCTTCGCCGGGTCATTGTTGATGCAAAGAGACAATGCGAAAGTGAAAAGGAGAAGTTGAAGTTCGATCGCATGTTAGAGGATCACAAAAAAGGGTTGTACCCCAATTGCGAAGATGGCAACACAAAGCTCGGTACCACACTAGAATTGCTGCAATGGAAGGCAGACAATGGTGTATCTGACAACGGATTTTAGAAGCTACTGAAAATATTGAAGAAGAAGCTTCCAAAGGATAACGAATTGCCCGACAGTACGTACGGAGCAAAGAAGTTTCTTTGCCCTCTAGGATTGGAGGTGCAGAAGATACATGCATGCCCTAATGACTGCATCCTCTACCGCGGTGCGTACGAGGATTTGAACACATGCCCGATATGCGGTGCATTACGGTATAAGATCAGACGAGATGACCCTGGTGATGTTGACGGCGAGCGCCCCAGGAAGAGGGTTCCTGCCAAGGTGATGTGGTATGCTCCTATAATACCACGGTTGAAACGTCTATTCAGAAACAAAGAGCATGCCAAGTTGATGCGATGGCACAAAGAGGACCGTAAGAAAAATGGGAAGTTGAGAGCACCCGCTGACGGGTCGCAGTGGAGAAAAATCGAGAGAAAGTGGGGGGACTTTGCAAGTGACGCAAGGAACGTATGGTTTGGTTTAAGCGTGGATGGCATTAATCCTTTTGGGGAGCAGAGCAGCAATCATAGCACCTGGCCCGTGACTCTATGTATCTATAACCTTCCTCCTTGGCTGTGCATGAAGCGGAAGTTCATTATGATGTCAGTTCTCATCCAAGGCCCTAAGCAACCCGGCAACGACATTGATGTGTACCTAAGGCCATTAGTTGAAGAACTTTTACAGCTGTGGAATGGAAAAGGTGTACGTGTGTGGGATGAGCACGACCAGCAGGAATTTGACCTACATGCGTTGCTGTTTGTAACCATCAATGATTGGCCTGCTCTCAGTAACCTTTCAGGAAAGACAAACAAGGGATACCACGCATGCACGCACTGTTTAGATGACACCGAAAGTATATATTTGGACAAATGCAGGAAGAATGTGTGCCTGGGGCATCGTCGATTTCTTCCGACCAACCATCAATGTCGAAAGAAAGGCAAGCATTTCAAAGGCGAGGCAGATCACCGGAAGAAGCCCGCCGTCCGTACTGGTGATCACATACTTGCTATGGTCAATGATTTACATGTAATCTTTGGAAAGGGTCCCGGCGGACTATCTGTTCCGGATGATGCTGTGGGACGCGCACCCATGTGGAAGAAGAAATCTATATTTTGGGACCTACCCTATTGGAAAGACCTAGAGGTTCGCTCTGCAATCGACGTGATGCACGTGACGAAGAATCTTTGCGTAAACTTGCTAGGCTTCTTGGGCATGTATGGGAAGACAAAAGATACACCGGAGGCACAGGAGGACCAGCAATGTGTGCACGAAAAAGACGGCATGCCTCCAAAGCAGTATGAAGGTCCTGCCAGCTACGCTCTTACCAAAGAAGAGAAGGAAATCTTTTTTAATGCCTTCTCAGTATGAAGGTCCCGTCTGGCTTCTTGTTGAATATAATGGGAATAATAAATATGGCAGAGAAAAAGTTTCAGAACCTAAAGTCTCATGACTGCCACGTGATTATGACGCAACTGCTTCTGGTTGCATTGAGGGGGCTTCTACCGGAAAACGTTCGACTAGCCATTATGAAGCTATGTGCATTCCTCAATGCAATCTCTCAGAAGGTGATCGATCCAGAAATCCTACCAAGGTTAAGGAGTGATTTGGCGCAGTGTCTTGTCAGTTTCGAGCTGGTGTTCCCACCATCCTTCTTCAATATCATGATGCACGTCCTAGTTCATCTAGTCGACGAGATTGCCATTCTGGGCCCTGTATTTCTACACAATATGTTCCCCTTTGAGAGGTTCATGGGAGTCTTAAAGAAATATGTTCGTAACCGTGCTACGCTAGAAGGAAGCATCTCCACAGGCCATCAAACAGAGGAGGTCATTGGGTTTTGTGTTGACTTCATTCCTGACCTTAAGAAGATTGGTCTCCCTCAATCGCGGTATGAGGGGAGACTGACTGGAAAAGGCACGCTAGGAGTGGACTCAATAATATCTAGGGACGGGCATTCTTGGTCTCAAGCACACTACACAGTTCTACAGAATTCTACCTTGGTGACCCCGTATGTCAATGAACACAAGAATATTCTGCGCTCCAAACACCCGGAGCAGTGTGACGACTGGATTACATGTGAACACATCAGGACTTTCGGCAGTTGGTTGCAAACACATCTCATGGGTGACAACACTGTTTCTGATGAGCTGTACTCGTTGGCCAGGGGACCATCTTCGACTGTATTGACTTACAAAGGGTACGAGATAAATGGGAATACACTTTACACGATCGCCCAAGATCAAAAGAGCACCAACCAAAACAGTGGTGTCCGCTTTGATGCAGCAACCAAGAGGGGAAAGGACACATATTATGGTTACATAGTGGACATATGGGAACTTGACTATGGACAGGATTTTAAGGTCCCTTTGTTTCAGAGCAAATGGGTCAATCTGCCAGGAGGCGGGGTACAGGTAGACCCATAGTACGGAATGACAATAGTGTATCTGAACAATCTTGGGTACACAGACGAACCATTCGTCCTAGCCAATGATGTGGCGCAGGTTTTCTATGTGAAGGACATGTCTACCAAACCGAGAAAAAGAAAAGATAAGGAAGCGAATACATCATATGATGAGCCAAAGTGCCACATAGTTCTTTTAGGAAAAAGAGACATCGTGGGAGTGGAGGGCAAGACAGACATGTCTGAAGATTATGAAAAGTTTCATGAAATTCCTCCCATCAAAGTCAAGGCTGACCCAAGCACCCTGTTAAACGATGAAGATTATCCATGGTTACGGCGCAATAAGCAAAGGACACAAGCGAAGAAAAAGCGAAGACTTTCTCTCCACAACTATTATGATGATGCCTTTGATCAAGAATATCACTGCAGTTACATGTGAAGAAATGAAATGCCTTTTGTACCAGATGAGTTTTCGTATGAAACCCTGATACTTCGAAAGAGATTGTCCATTTTGTACACGAAGTGGATCCAGTTTTACTCGTAACCCTCTCAACTTTTTAGCACATGCTATGTGGGTGAAATGATGATACCATGCCAACTTTCAACCTTTTCAGAGTTCATTTGTAGTGCTTTTCAATTTCAGGGTCATTTAGCTCAAAAAAATCAGTAAATGCATGAAAAATACCAAATGAAGTCAGAAAGGGTTGAAAATTGATGATGTGGCTTTGAATGGTGCATTTTGAACACACAAAAAGTCTGGAGTTCAAATAAGTTCAAAAAAATGAAATCCCTTTGTAACAGATGAGTTTTCGTCCGAAACCCTGATACTTTGAAAGAGATTGTCCATTTTGTACACGAAGTGCATCCAGCTTTTGCCGTAACCCTCTCAACTTTTTAGAACGTGCTATCTGGGTGAAATAATGATACCATGCCAACTTTCAACCTTTTCAGAGTTCATTTGTAGTGCTTTTCATTTTCAGGGTCATTTAGCTCAAAGAAATAACTAATAGCAAAAAGAATGAACTACAAAACTTTTATGAAACTCTAATAGCAAAAAGAATGATCTAAAAATAATCAATTAAAATATTCTATTATGATCAACTAAAACAAAACTATAATATTCTTCAATAGCAAAAAGAATTAACTAAAAAGCTTTTATAAAACTCTAATAGCAAAAGAATCAACTAAAAAGATTTTATAAACCTCTAGTATTTTTTAAACTAAAATTATATAAAATTTATGCAACTAAAATTATCAAAGTATTTTATTCAAACATTAATATTAAAAAGAATTTTCATAAAGAATTTTTTGTTTGAAACTTTAATAGCAAACTAAAATAACAAAATCTGTTTTTGATTAAAACAGACATTTAAAATAACCTAAAAATTACCAAATTGAATATAATGATAAAACTAATGGCACTAACAGAAAGTTTATAATTTTTGTGACCTAAAAGCAAAAAGAATCATTGAAAAACTGTAAGTATTTAGCTGTAAGTAGAAACAAAAGAAAATAAATAAAGCAAAAAAAAAACAAAAAAACTAGAAAAAATTTAAAAAAAATGCCGCCTACTGGGCCACCACAGCCTGAATACGACTAAAAACCCAACCAGCTAGTTGGGCCAGGATTCAGGCCCGCAGAAGGTCCAGTAGGCCCACAGGCAGAGAGACACGTTTAGGCCAGTAGGCGTGTAGTTGAGAGGAGCTCGAAGTGGCTGGCGTAGCGGCGCATATAAACCACTCCGAGCCCCTCTCAGCTAGCGAGGTGGGACTAAATTTTTGGCCCCGGGCAGCACCCCCCTTTCGTCCCGGTTGGTGGCACAAACCGGGACCAATACCAACCTTTGGTCCCGGTTCGTGCCACCAACCGGGACCAATACCCACCTTTGGTCCCGGTTCGTGCCACCAACCAGGACCAAAGGTCTCTGCTTCCCGCCCTTTGGGCTGCTGAAAACTGACCTTTGGTCCTGGTTGGTGGCACGAACCGGGACCAAAGGTTGTTGTATATAAGGCCACACTTAGAAAATTTTCACCAAATCTCCCATTCTCTCCCCGACGGCCGAGGCATAGCACGACGCCGCCAGGCTGCTGCGCCGGAGATCGCCGTCGCCTCGCCGTCGCCGAGCCCTGCCCCGACGCCGCGCACTGCCCCGACCTCGCCAAGCCCTGCCCCGACCTCGCCGCGCCCTGCCCCGACCTCGCCGTCGCCGAGCCCTGCCCCAAAACCGTTCCCGCTCCCCTGCAACACTGTGAGCCGCGCCTCGCCGTTCCCCTCCTCTCCTCCTTCCCCGCGCGCCCCAACACCGCCGCCCGCTCCGACGCCGATGCCGCCCGCGCTCCGGTCGCTCCGACGACCGCCCCTCTTTTCTTTTTCTTTTTTTTCCTTTGTTCATGTTGAATTATGTAATGGAGATTATTGGAGATTATGTAATGCTCTATATATGCTCTGTATATGCTCTTTTTGAAATTTTAGGTATATGCTCTTTTTTGCATTTTTAGAAAAATATTGGAGATTATGTAATGCTCACAAAAAAAGTCTATTTTTTGTTCATAATTTTTTTATTTATGTATGTTCATATATGCAAAAGTTACATTTAAGAAAAAAAAGTAAATGTATGTATGTTCATATGCAAAGAATATGCAAAAGTTAGAATTTTTTATGTTCATAGAATTTTTTTTGGTGATATTGTAGAATATGAACATTTTGAATATGGATGGACGGATGGATGAACATTTTGTTAGATAATTTTTTTTGTAGTAGATGATGATGATATATGAAAACTTGGTCAATTTTTTTTGTAGTAGATTATGATGATGATGATGATGATGATGATGATGATATGATGATATATATATGAAAACTTGCTCAATTTTTTTTGTAGTAGATGATGATGATATGATGATATATGAAAACTTGGTCAATTTTTTCTGTTGTAATTTTGTTCGATGAATGTTTCCTGTTAAAACTCATATTAAGTTTGTTCGATGAATGTTTCATGGGAGAGAGGGAGTAAAAACTCATCAGACATGAGGGGGGAGCAGTCCCCCTCCAGTTCATCTGTCCGAACATTCCCGGATGTTATCCCCCTTCACCTATATATCTTGTAGTGCCGCGTTAGAACACCCCTAACTCTCTCGGGAATTCAACATATATTCAAAATTTACCAAGTTACTAAGTTAAAATTTTCATATATTCAAAATGAGTTAAAAGACTCATACATTCAAAATTTACTCCCGGTCCGCTCGCCCGACCAACTCTCGAGGCCACCCAAACCCTAGAAGAAAGAGCGTTGTCGATCTCCTACCCCCTCCCGCCCCTTCCCGATAACTTCGACATGAGGGGGGACGTCGGACATGCATGAGAGAGGCGGTCCGCAACTAATCCATTGCTCATATATGCATATGATTCCTTGTTGTGATATTAGCTAGGTCTATGTTTGCCACTAATATATCCATCTGTCATGTTTGTATATTGCCATGTTGTAATATTTGCAGAAACTATGGACAGAGACTTAGAACAAGAAGAGTTGTTGGGGGATATAATCCACGGTGGTGGTGATCCCTTGTCGTTTCTCAATGACACCGATGGTCAGAAAGGAGAGGATGACGGCTCCGGTAATCCAACAATGGAGGAGGAAGGAGATCATGACGGCTCCGTTGACCGAATGGAGGAGGAAGAAGACCATGATGACGGCTCCGGTGACCGAACTGAGGAGGGAGCTGTTGCAAAGTCCGGCGAGGTATATATATTAATTAAGCCTGTGTTGACTTGATGCATTAATTGTTTTGGTATGTACATATATTAATGCTTCTTTCTTCTTTTATAGCCCTCCGGATCGAGCCAAACTTCCGTAAGGAGACAAGGCCCGAAGAAAAGGTTGCGCCAGGATGAAAGGTTCACGATCACAGCAATCGCGGACGATGGCCAACCGATTGAACCCAAGCAGACCAAGGACGCATTTGTACATCAGTGCGGAGCTATTGTTAGGGACAGCGTCCCGATCAGCGTCCAGCAATGGAATAAGAGTAAGGACGACCTTGAAGTTTCTTATGTCCAGGATAGACTGAAAGGTGATCTTTGGACCTCGCTGATGGCAAATTTCAGCCTACCGCCCCGAATAACCCAGTTATGGAGCCAAAGGTCAAGGCGTTTCTCTTAAGAAGATGGCAGATCTATTCAGGAACTGGAAGAAAGGGTTGAACACAAAGTTTGTCGACAAAGGGAAGACTCCAGAATTCACCGGCCGATATGAGAAGATAAGAGATCACTGGCCCGCATTTGTGGCCTACAAGAAATCGGATAATGTTAAGGAAAGGTCAGAGACAAACAAGAAAAATGCTGCAAAGAAGAAGTATCACCATCACACGGGGTCAGGTGGCTACTACAAAGTCCGGCCGTTGTGGGACAAAGCTGAGCAAGACCTTCTTGCTAAAGGGGTCCAACCAGCGACATTGAACTGGCCAGATCGGTGTAGGACCTGGTTCTTTGGGGTTGGGGGAACTTTGGACCCAAAAACAGGGGAGTGTCGTTGGACGGACGAGCAACTTGCAATACCCTTCAAGAAGCTTCAGCAATATATCAGTGCAGCGCAGGAAGGGACGTTCATTCCCGACAGAGAGAAGGACGAGCTGACTGAGGCCCTCGGGAATCATGAGCACCCTGGATGAACACGAGGCACACCAGGCTCCGTTTCGTGGGTGGTTGGGTTTCCCGGCAGCGGTGGTTACAGAAGCCGAGAGAGAAAGAGGAAAGCGGAAGTGAGCGAAATGAAGAAGCTCAATGCAAGAATAGCAAAGCTAGAGGAACTTGCAGCTGCCGGCCAACCATCTCAGCGACACGAAGATCCTTGCTTCGACGCTGCCCCAGAAGTTACCCCACCATCTCAGCGGAGAAGCAGCGTGGCTTCCACGGAGCTCGTTCAGCCTGATTTCACGGCTCCTCGCCATCCCGTGGGTACTATCACGGAGGCTCAACATTGCGAGCTAATGACGAAATGGCAGAACCTCACTTTGAAGGCGGCTGTCAGCTCTGTTGCACCTCCTCAAGCTGACGGAACTTTTCACTGCAGTCCAATTCCACATGGCTATGCTATTGTGACAGTGGATGAAATAATGGAGCGATTTCAGGAGCTGGAGCTTGACCACCCTACAGGTGGAGGGGAGAATCATCTAGTTTATGCTTTGAGGAGTACCTGTCTATGGAGGAAGGAGTACATCAAGCTTCCAAACTGGACGCCTCCTCCTCCTCCTCCTCCAGCGAGTCAGGGCACTCCGACTCCTCCTCCGCCTCCTCCTCCGGTGAGTGATCAGGGCACTCCGCCTCCTCCTCCGTGTGAGGGCACTCCGCCTCCTCCGGCGCGTCGGAGCACTCCACCTCCTCCTCCGCCAACGTGTCAGCGGACTCCGCCGCGTCAGCATCATCGGAAGAGAGATGGCGCCGCTCCGGTGGCTAGCAGTACAAGAGGACCCGGCGGGAAGAGATTCAAATACAGTCTAAGCCTCAAGCCTCTGGAAAAGTTACCATATGAGAGGACCGACGAGGAAAACACGAAAATAAGTGCTACCGAAGTGGAGGCCCATTTTGCACGGAAATCTCCACCTCCGAAGGAAACAATAGAACAGGTGAAAGTGAAGCGCACTCTGCGTGCCCTTAAGCGACCACCACCGTCTCCGCCGCAATCCAACTATGAGCGCATTATTGAAAGGACATATAAGGAAGCGAAGCGGTCGGGAAGTACTTGCAGTGCTGCAAGAGAAGCAAAACGAAGAAGTGGGAAAACAATTCCCCAGCTCGGCGAACAAGCGAAGCAATCGTGCCCCCCGCTCAAGGTGTCTAGCGATATCGTCGCTAATCATCCGGGGCTACTGCACGGTACCAATCCTGCTGATTACCTAGCCGATGATGTACAGTTTGAAATGTTAGAGGTAGTAGATATCTTTAGATACGAGTACGGGAAGCCTTTCGTCAAACCCGGTCATCCTCCTCTAACAACGATGATGCGAAGATTGCATGAATGGTACATGGATACTTGCAGGAAGTCTGGGAAGAATAGTTTGATGCTGGCAATTAAAGAGGAGCACGACCTCGTTGGAACTGAGGTGATGCCTGTTGAATTTGTGGAGTTATTGCAGTTATTCAATCAAGATGCCCTCGACAAACAATTCATGACTTGCTACTGTCTGTAAGTATTACTTCTATAATTAAGTCTCTATAGCTCAGCTCTTTCATTGCATGTATATATAATTATCCTCACTATATTATGCAGACTGAAGATCGTCGAATGCAAAAAAGCACAAATCTATGACATTGGGTTCATTAACCCAAATACCATAAATAAATGATCGGTTAAAAACAGAGTCGAAGATACCGAGGACAACTTGCTACAATTGTTCTTTGAAATCAAAACAAAGGGAAAAAAAATACTCTTTTCTTACAATTTCAAGTGAGTGTTACTGTATTGTGCATATTCGGTTTCGCTTACTCGAGGTTATAGTAATGTAATTGATGAGTTATGCATGCGTGCGCAGCTTCCATTTTATTCTGCTAGAGATTAAGCTTGACCGGGGAGTAGTAACTGTCTTAGACTCGAGACGAAAAGATCCCAATACGTATGCGGACATGACTGCAATGCTCCAGAAGTAAGTTTAATCGATCATTATCGCTTATTGGTGCGCACCATATCATATCGGCAACTTTGTTCATTTCCGGATATCAAGTAATTATTTTCTTTGTCTGACAGGGTTTGGAAAGAGTTCACCAGAATTGTTCCGGGACTGCCAAGGGAGCTGCGATTTACACACCCGAAAGTAAGTAGTACTAGCTAGTTCCGCGCATCTCCCATTGATTCTAGTTTCATCAATACCATTTATCATGCTTGATTATCAGTTTGATTGAACTCTATTCTCGTAAAGTGCTTGTGGCAGGAAGGCGGGAATAATTTATGTGGATACTACGTTTGCGAGTTCATCCATAGCGCGACCTCTCAGCGGGGCTACTCTGACAAACAATATGAAGTACGTAAACAATAATATTCACAATTTTATTTTATTACCATCAATTGTGTTGAGTTTCATTCATATATATATATATATATATATATATATATATATATATATATATATATATATATATATATATATATATATATATATATTGACCCCCTTCTTTAAATTAGATGTGGTAGATGCGGGATGAACTCCTACCACATGATCGCATACGAGCAATTCAAGAGGAATTGGCGGGATTCTTTCTTGACCACGTCATACATAAAGATGGAGAATACCATGTGGAAATTGAAGCTGACTTTCGGTAGATGATGCCAGGGATCGTAAGATATGTTATATTGTATATATGTAGTAGCGTCGGATAGAAATACGAAAACTTGTTGTTCGACCAATCTCATTGAAAGAGAGCTCACTTCTCTCTGTATATGTTTATGACGATCTTGTGTAATTAATGGTTCCTTCATTTGCTTAGTAGCGTCGAGTTCTCTCTATATGTAGTAGCTAGCGTCGACCAAGCATGGAGAAAGAGAGGTCACTTCTCTCTATATGTAGTAGCTATTGTTGGGAAACGTAGCATGCAATTTCAAAAAAATTCCTACGATCACGCAAGATCTATCCATGGAGATGCATAGCAACGAGAGGGGGAGAGTATGTCTACGTACCCTCGTAGACAGAAAGCAGAAGCGTTTGACAACGTGGTTGATGTAGTCGTACACCTTCACGATCCATCCCGATCAAGTACCGAACGTACGACACCTCCGCATTTAGCACACGTTCAGCTCGATGACGTCCTCGCCTTCTTGATCTAGCAAGAGGGGCGAAGTAGTAGAAGAGTTCCGGCAGCATAATGGCGTGGTGACGGTGTTGATGAAGAACAATTTCCGCAGGGCTTCGCCAAGCACAACGGAAACTATGACGGAGGATAAACTAGAGGGACGGGGTTGCCGGCACACAGCTTGGTGTTACTTGATGTGTCTTGGGTGCTAACCCTGCCCCTCTATTTATATGTTGAGCCTTGGGGTCGAAACTTGGAGTAAAAGCCTCCTCAAAGTCGGTTTTGCCCGCAAGGAAGAGTCCTTCTCGGACTTCCAGGACCAGACGCCATAATCCTTGGCGTCTGGCCCAGACGCCATGGTCCTCGGCGTCTGGCCCAGGGCCAGACGCCAGGGTCTCCGGCGTTTGGCTCCCTGGCCTCCGCAAAACTCCTTTTGCACCGACCTAAAGCCCCGTGGGCTTTCCCCCTTGGCCGAACCATATCATCCTATATATCAATCTTTACCTCCGGACCATTCCGGAGCTCCTTGTCATGTCCGTGATCTCATCCAGGACTCCAAACAACATTCGGTCACCAACATACATAACTCATATAGTACTATATTGTCAACGAACGTTAAGCGTGCGGACCCTACGGGTTCGAGAACTATGTAGACATGACCGAGACACCTCTTTGGTCAATAACCAATAGTGGAACCTGGATGCCCATATTGGCTCCTACATATTCTATGAAGATCTTTATCGGTCGAACCTGACGACAACATACGTAATACCTTTTGTCTATTGGTATGTTACTTGCCCGAGATTCGATCGTCGGTATCTTCATACCTAGTTCAATCTCGTTACCAGCAAGTCTCTTTACTCGTTCCGTAATACATCACCTCGTGACTAACTCCTTAGTCGTTTGCTTGCAAGCTTATGATGTGTATTACCGAGAGGGCCCAAAGATACCTCTCCGATACTCGGAGTGACAAATCCTAATCTCGATCTATGCCAACCCAACAAACACCTTCGGAGATACCTGTAGAGCATCTTTATAATCACCCAGTTACGTTGTGACGTTTGATAGCACACAAGGTATTCCTCCGATATCCGGGAGTTGCATAATCTCATAGTCGAAGGAATATGTATTTGACATGAAGAAAGCAATAGCAACAAAACTGAACGATCATTATGCTAAGCTAACGGATGGGTCTTGTCCATCACATCATTCTCTTAATGATGTGATCCCATTATCAAATGACAACTCATGTCCTTGGTCAGGAAACCTTAACCAGCTTTGATAAACGAGCTAGTCAAGTAGAGGCTCACTAGGGACACAATGTTTGTCTATGTATTCACACATGTATTTAGGTTTCCAATCAATACAATTCTAGCATGAATAATAAACATTTATCATGAATAAGGAAATATAAAATAACACCTTTATTATTGCCTCTAGGGCATATTTCCTTCAGTCTCCCACTTGCACTAGAGTCAATAATCTAGATTACAATGTAATGATTCTAACACCCATGGAGTCTTGGTGCTGATAATGTTTTGCTCGTGGAAGAGGCTTAGTCAATGGGTCTGCTATATTCAGATCCATATGTATTTTGCAAATCTCTATGTCTCCCTCCTTGACTTGATCATGGATGGCGTTGAAGCGTCTCTTGATGTGTTTGGTTCTTTTGTAAATTCTGGATTCCTTCGCTAAGGCAATTGCTCCAGTATTGTCACAAAAGATTTTCATTGGATCCGATGCACTAGGTATTACACCTATATCGGATATGAACTCCTTCATCCAGACTTCTTCATTTGCTGCTTCCGAAGCAGCTATGTACTCCGCTTCACATGTAGATCCCGCCACGACGCTCTGCTTGGAACTGCACCAACTGACAACTCCACCATTCAATATAAATACGTATCCGGTTTGTGACTTAGAGTCATCCGGATCAGTGTCAAAACTAGCATCGACGTAACCATTTACGACGAGCTCTTTGTCACCTCCATAAACGAGAAACATATCCTTAGTCCTTTTCAGGTATTTCAGGATGTTCTTGACCGCTGTCCAGTGATCCAATCCTGGATTACTTTGGTACCTCCCTGCCAGACTTATGGCAAGGCACACATCAGGTCTGGTACACAGCATAGCATACATGATAGAACCTATGGCTGAAGCATAGGGAATGACTTTCATTTTCTCTCTATCTTCTGCAGTGGTCGGGCATTGAGTCTTACTCAACTTCACACCTTGCAACACTGGCAAGAACCCTTTCTTTGACTGATCCATTTTTAACTTCTTCAAAACTTTGTCAAGGTATGTGCTTTGTGAAAGTCCAATTAAGCGTCTCGATCTATCCCTATAGATCTTGATGCCCAATATATAAGCAGCTTCACCGAGGTCTTTCATTGAAAAACTCTTATTCAAGTATCCTTTTATGCTATCCAGAAATTCTACATCATTTCCAATCAACAATATGTCATCCACATGTAATATTAGAAATGCTACAGAGCTCCCACTCACTTTCTTGTAAATACAGGCTTCTCCGAAAGTCTGTATAAAACCATATGCTTTGATCACATAATCAAAGCGTATATTCCAACTCCGAGATGCTTGCACCAGTCCATAGATGGATCGCTGGAGCTTGCACACTTTGTTAGCACCTTTAGGATCGACAAAACCTTCTGGTTGCATCATATACAACTCTTCTTTAAGAAATCCATTAAGGAATGCAGTTTTGACATCCATTTGCAAGATTTCATAATCATAAAATGCGGCAATTGCTAACATGATTCGGACGGACTTAAGCATCGCTACGGGTGAGAAAGTCTCATCGTATTCAACTCCATGAACTTGTCGAAAACCTTTTGCGACAAGTCGAGCTTTGTAGATAGTAACATTACCATCGGCGTCAGTCTTCTTCTTGAAGATCCATTTATTCTCTATGACTCGCCGATCATCGGGCAAGTCCACCAAAGTCCACACTTTGTTCTCATACATGGATCCTATCTCAGATTTCATGGCCTCAAGCCATCTGTCGGAATCTGGGCTCATCATAGCTTCTTCATAGTTCGTAGGTTCGCCTTGGTCTAGTAACATGACTTCCAGTACAGGATTCCCGTACCACTCTGGAGCGGATCATGTTCTAGTTAACCTACGAAGTTCTGTAGTAACTTGATCTGAAGTTTCATGATCATCATCATTAGCTTCCTCTCTAATTGGTGTAGGTATCACGGGAACGGTTTTCTGTGATGAGCTACTTTCCAATTCGAGAGAAGGTACAATTACCTCATCAAGTTCTACTTTCCTCCCACTCACTTCTTTCGAGAGAAACTCCTTCTCTAGAAAGGTTCCATTTTTGGCAACAAAGATCTTGCCTTCGGATCTGTGGTAGAAGGTGTACCCAATTGTTTCCTTAGGGTATCCTATGAAGACGCACTTCTCCGATTTGGGTTTGAGCTTATCAGGCTAAAGCCTTTTGACATAAGTGTCGCAACCCCAAACTTTAAGAAACGACAGCTTAGGTTTCTTGCCAAACCACAGTTCATATGGTGTCGTCTCAACGGATTTAGACGGTGCCCTATTTAACGTGAATGCAGCTGTCTCTAATGCATAACCCCAAAACGATAGTGGTAAATCGGTAAGAGACATCATAGATTGCACCATATCTAATAAAGTATGGTTACAACGTTCGGACACACCATTACGCTGTGGTGTTCCAGGTGGCGTGAGTTGTGAAACTATTCCACATTGTTTTAAATGAAGGCCAAACTCGTAACTCAAATATTCACCTCCACGATCAGATCATAGAAACTTTATTTTCTTGTTACGATGATTCTCCACCTCACTCTGAAATTCTTTGAACTTTTCAAATGTTTCAGACTTGTGTTTCATTAAGTAGATATACCCATATCTGCTCAAATCATCTGTGAAGGTCAGAAAATAACGATACCCGCCGCGTGCTTCAACACTCATCGGACCGCATACATTGGTATGCATTATTTCCAATAAGTCATTAGCTCGCTCCATTGTTCCGGAGAATGGAGTTTTAGTCATCTTGCCCATGAGGCATGGTTCGCAAGTATCAAATGATTCCAAAAGCCCATCTGCATGGAGTTTCTTCATGCGCTTTACACCAATATGACATAAACGACAGTGCCACAATTATGTTGCACTATCATTATCAACTTTGCATCTTTTGGCATCAATATTATGAATATGTGTATCACCATGATCGAGATTCAACAAGAATAGACCATTCTTCAAGGGTGCATGACCATAAAAGATATTACTCATATAAATAGAATAACCATTATTCTCTGATTTAAATGAATAACCGTCTCGCACTAAACAAGATCCAGATATAATGTTCATGCTCAACGCTGGCACCAAATAACAATTATTCAGGTCTAAAACTAATCCTGAAGGTAGATGTAGAGGAAGCATGCCGACGGCGATCACATCAACCTTGGAACCATTCCCGACGAGCATCGTCACCTCGTCCTTAGCCAATCTTTGTTTAATCCGTAGCTCCTGTTTCGAGTTACAAATATGAGCAACCGAACCAGTATCAAATACCCAGGTGCTACTACGAGCATTAGTAAGTTACACATAAATAACATGTATATCAAATATACCTTTGTTCACTTTGCCATCCTTCTTATCCGCCAAATACTTGGGGTAGTTCCGCTTCCAGTGACCAGTCCCTTTGCAGTAGAAGCACTCAGTTTCAGGCTTGGGTCCAGCTTTGGGCTTCTTCCCGGGAGTGGCAACTTGCTTGCCATTCTTCTTGAAGTTCTCCTTCTTTCCCTTGCCCTTTTTCTTGAAACTAGTGGTCTTGTTAACCATCAACACTTGATGCTCCTTTTTGATTTCTACCTCCGCAACTTTGAGCATTGCGAAGAGCTCGGGAATTGTCTTCTCCATCCCTTGTATATTATAGTTCATCACGAAGCCTTTGTAGCTTGGTAGTAGTGATTGAAGAACTCTGTCAATAACACTATCATCTGGAAGATTAACTCCCAGCTGAGTCAAGTGATTATGATACCCAGACATTTTGAGTATGTGTTCACTGACAGAACTGTTCTCCTCCATCTTGCAGCTATAGAACTTGTTGGAGACTTCATATTTCTCAACTCGGGCATTTGCTTGAAATATTAACTTCAACTCTTGGAACATCTCATATGCTCCATGACGTTTAAAACGTCTTTGAAGTCCCGATTCTAAGCCATAAAGCATGGCACACTGAACTATCGAGTAGTCATCAGATCGAGCTTGCCAGATGTTCAAAACATCAGCATCTACTCCTACAGCAGGCCTTTCACCTAGCGGTGCATCAAGGGCATAATTCTTCTGTGCAGCAATGAGGATAATCCTCAAGTTACGGACCCAGTCCGTGTAGTTGCTATCATCTTTCAACTTAGCTTTCTCTAGGAACGCATTAAAATTCAAGGGAACGGTAGCACGGGCCATTGATCTACAACATAGATATGCAAATACTATCAGGACTAAGTTCATGATAAATTAAGTTCAATTAATCAAATTACTTAAGAACTCCCACTTAGATAGACATCCCTCAAGTAATCTAAATGATACGTGATCCAAATCAACTAAACCATGTCCGATCATCACATGAGATGGAGTAGTCATCAATGGTGAACATCTTTATGTTGGTCATATCTACTATATGATTCATGTTCGACCTTTCGATCTCCAGTGTTCCGAGGCCATGTCTGTACATGCCAGGCTCATCAAGTTTAACCCGAGTATTCCGCATGTGCAAAACTGTCTTGCACCCGTTGTATTTGAACGTAGAGTCTATCACACCCGATCATCATGTGGTGTCTCAACACGACGAACTGTCGCAACGGTGCATACTCAGTGAGAACACTTATACCTTGAAATTTAGATAAGGGATCATCTTAGAATGCTACTGCCGTACTAAGCAAAATAAGATGTATAAAAGATAAACATCACATGCAATCAAAATATGTGACATGATATGGCCATCATCATCTTGTGCTTTTGATCTCCATCTCCAAATCATCGTCATGATCTCCATCGTCACCGGCTCGACACCTTGATCTCCATCATTGCGTCGTGGTCGTCTCGTCAACTATTGCTTCTACAACTATCGCTAACGCATAGTGATAAAGTAAAGCAATTACATGGCGTTTGCATTTCATACAATAAAGCGACAACCATAAGGCTCCTGCCAGTTGCCGATAACTTTTACAAAACATGATCATCTCATACAACAATGTATATCACATCATGTCTTGACCATATCACATCACAACATGCCCTGCAAAAACAAGTTAGACGTCCTCTACTTTGTTGTTGCAAGTTTTACGTGGCTGCTACGGGCTTCTAGCAAGAACCGTTCTTACCTACGCATCAAAACCACAATGGTGATTTATCAAGTTCGCTGTTTTAACCTTCAACAAGGACCGGCCGCAGTCAAATTCGATTCAACTAAAGTAGGAGAAACAGACACCCGCCAGCCACCTTTATGCAAAACTACTTGCATGTCTGTCGGTGGAACCGGTCTCATGAACGTGGTCATGTAAGATTGGTCCGGGCCGCTTTATCCAACAATACCGCCGAATCAAAATTAGACATTGGTGGTAAGCAGTATGACGATCACCGCCAACAACTCTTTGTGTTCTACTCGTGCATATCATCTACGCATAGACCTGGCTCTGATGCCACTGTTGGGAAACGTAGCATGGAATTTCAAAAAAATTCCTACACTCACGCAAGATCTATCCATGGAGATGCATAGCAACGAGAGGGGGAGAGTATGTCTACGTACCCTCGTAGACCGAAAGCAGAATCATTTGACAACGCGGTTGATGTAGTCGTACACCTTCACGATCCGTCCCGATCAAGCACCGAACGTACGACACCTCCGCGTTCAGCACACGTTCAGCTCGATGACGTCCTCGCCTTCTTGATCTAGCAAGAGAGGCGAAGTAGTAGAAGAGTTCCGGCAGCACAACGGCGTGGTGACGGTGTTGGTGAAGAATAATTTCTGCAGGGCTTCGCCAAGCACAACGGAAACTATGATGGAGGATAAACTAGAGGGACGGGGTTGCCGGCACACAGCTTGGTGTTACTTGATGTGTCTTGGGTGCTAGCCCTGCCCCTCTATTTATATGTTGAGCCTTGGGGTCGAAACTTGGAGTAAAAGCCTCCTCAAAGTCGGTTTTGCCTGCAATGAAGAGTCCTTCTCGGACTTCCAGGACCAGACGCCATAATCCTCAGCGTCTGGCCCAGCCTTTTGGTCCCGGTTGGTGTTACCAACCGGGACTAAAGGTCCTCCTACCTGGGCGCCCCGCAGCGGCCACGCGGAGCCCCTTCTGTCCCGGTTCGTAAGTGAACCGGGACCAAAGGTTTTGGGCTTTAGTCCCGACCCTTTAGTCCCGGTTCCAGAACCGGGTCTAAAGGCCCTCTGGAACCGGGACTAGTTCCCTGTTTTCTACTAGTGGTAACTAAGAGAGCCATTCCATTTTGCGATTCTTCCTACAGAGGCACTACTGGCAAAGAATAACCTTTCCACCAGTGAGAAAAAGAGACAGAGGTCCCTAGCTCGGTTCTTTTAGAACCAATTTCCATCTTTCCATTGACAGCGGGGAAGAGCTCCCCTTCAGTAGGTATGGTTTTTTTGGTTCGTAATGGTGGTCTAGGAATTGAAGGGAACTACTATAGAGAGTGGAATAAGCTACAAGGCATAACACTACGAGCTTTTCTTTTGATAACCTTAATCACACCAGCTTTTCCTCATGACCAGCTAGCGACCTGTGACGACCCCGGCTTAATCGTGCACTAATCATACACGCAAATGCACACGATCAAGCCTAGGACTCACTTGAAGATATCACAACACAACTCTAAAACATAAATAAAGTCATACAAGCTTTATATTACAAGCCAGGGCCTCGAGGGCTCGAATACATAGCTCGATGGCATACAGGCATCAGCGGAAGCATCAGATATCTGGGTACAGATATAGCAGAATTACAGATAGGCCTTTAGAAAGGCGGGGCAAAATAAAATACTACGATCGAAAGGCTTAGCCTTCCTGCCTAGGACCCTCCGAATCCTACTCCTGGTCGTCTGTCGGCTCCTCGTAGTAGTACTCGCCGGGAGGGTAGTAGTACTAGCCGTAGTCGTCGACGGGGGCAACTAACTCAGGGGCTCCGTCATCTGGCGGCGTCAATTGGATATGGGGAGAAAAAGAAAATAAAGCAAATGTGAGTACTCATCCGAAGTACTCAGCAAGCAAGGATCTACACTACATATGCAACATTTTCAAAGGAGGGCTGTATATGTGGACTGGGCTGCAGAAATGCCAGAATAGAGGGGAGAGCCTAGTCCTATCGAAGACTAGCATCTTCAATCATCTTCAGCGGTCTTGCAGCATTAGAAGAGTGCAGATTAGCATAATGTAATGTAGTAGTAGTGTTAACAACCTCGCCTAGAGATTCTTCCTCGACTCCCTGCGAGAAAGCAATCCCAGAGCCGTACTATCCATTTCATCTCAAGTCACCAGTTCTAGTTGTACCGATCGGGATACAACTCCGAGTGTCCGTTACCGTAGGACAGGCTATCGATAGATGTTTTCTTCCCTGCATGGGTGCACCAACTTACCCACCACGCTCGACTAACACCGGCCGGAAACACTTTTCTGGGTCATGCCCGGCCTCGGCCAAACGATACGCCGCAACCCGACCTAGGCTTAAAAGAGAGGTCAGCACGCCGGACTAAACCTATGCCCCCAGGGGTCTTGGGCCATCGCCCCGGGAACTCCTGCACGTTATAGGGCCACCGAGAGCAGACCTAGCAACCCCTTATACAAGCGCGGTTGCGTTCCCAGTCCAACTCGGATAGCCGCTCCTTACTGACGTCAAATAAGCTTCGGCTGATGTATACGACGCAGAACGCCCATACTATGCCCACGTGATGGTTAGTGCTATCAGGCCAGAGGCCCCTCGGATCAAATATCCAAACCGTTAGTGTGTTGGCAGTGCGGTAACGAGCAGAGACTCACGAAAGATGTGACCCTGTCGGCCCGTCTCGAGGACTTGCGGCAAGGGCTAGGAATGCCCGGCCACACCTCGTATTCAATACTCGGGCACCGTTCAGGTCCACCCGACTCCACATCACTCTCATCATAATCTCGTGCGGGTACCCCTCAGGGCCGACCCGTCTTTATCCAGAATAATCAATATCAGCAGTAATCTAAAGGCATCCGTGTGGCTACCACATCAAGAAGGAATCCGAGGCGTCACCCTCGTTGGATTCCCACCTGACGTAAATGTCAAGGTGAACTAAAGAGGCATCACCCTCGAGGTCCACACTTGAACAGTTGCACGACAATGTCATTTTCGGGGGTGGTGTAGGAGGAATCACCCTCGCTTACCACGACCGAATAACTATCTACAAGGTTATCATCAGAAGTGCTGGCGAGGTATCACCCTCGGCACTCGATATTAACCCAGTAGTGTCGAGCAGTTAAGGGGGAAGTGATGTGCAATGTCGGGGCCTGGTCTTCGATCCCGTTGATCGGGTCTTCTGAGAATCCAGCGGGGCAGTCGGGATATAGTGGGGTCTTTGCTGGGTCTCTACCAAAACTATACTAAACAGTTTAGGATAACAGATAAGTATCAACAGCAGGTTACAATTAAACAGGCTATGCAGCAGATTTAGGACAGCAGTAGCAGCAGCAACTTCTAATGCAAGCATAAGAGAGAGAAGAGTAGGCGATATCGTAATGCTCAAAAGGGGGTGCTTGCCTGGTTGCTTTGCAGACATCATCGGGTCTTCGGCGAGGTAGACGATCATCGGGTCGTCATCGGTCTCAGGATCTACCGGAGAGAAGAGGGGAAGGAAACAAATAAATACACGGCAATAAAGGCAAACACATAAACATGGCATGGCAGCACGTTATTCGAGAAGTGCCCTAATGCAGTGCTACGCAAGTTAGTAGGAGTGGGAAATTAAGCGGGAGTGTTCTCCCAGCTCTGGGTGATTATCGGACAGATGGAACGAAGGGGAAAGTTCCATGTTCATTATGCTAGAGGCATGTGACAGGTATGAGGAGGGCATATTCGGATTCGTCTCATTTTTCTGATCATTTTTTATATATAAAGTTTTTTGATCTGAGCTACGGTTTAATTTCTATGAATTTCTAAAGATTTTAGCTATTTTCTGGAATTGTTTAAATTAACAAAAATGTTAAAATGGGAATATGATGTCAGCATGACCTAATCCTGACGTCGGCAGTCAACAGTCCAGTTGACTGGTCAATTCTGGCAGGTGGGACCCACCTGTCAGCCTCAGTGGGCTTAAGAGAGAAATAAAATAAACTAACAGGGTTATTTAGTAGGTGGGGCCCTACTGTTAGTGAATTAGCTAATCTGACTGGGTTAATTATTTAGTCAAAATAACTAATTAGTCGCACGGGCCCACATGCCAGCGTCTACGGTGAACAGTAATCACGTGTTGACTAAGTCAACTGAGTCAAAAGATGGCAGGGGCCCACTGGCAGCGACCGTGGGCGGGCCCCACGCGGTGCCTCGTCAACGCCGGCGCCGGAACAGGCTCCGGTGAGCCGTACGCAGCGGCCGATCGCCGGCGAGGCTCGGGTTCGCTCCAGAGGGCACCAAATCGAGCGTTCTCGGGCTCGTTCGAACGAGTGATGTGCGCTGCATCCATCTGGGCTGGTGTGAGGGCTCGGGGTTGGCCGGAACTTCGCCGGCGACGAGCGTAGGCGGCGGCGGTTTTGGGCTAGAGCGGGCGCGCGGCTACGGCTTGCGTTCGAGCGCGTTCAACGGCTAGGCGGTCTCCTGGGGATCCCAGAAACACGGTAGCATGCTCAGACGCGAGCTTTGCTCGCCATGGCTACAGCGGCGGGGTGTACGGCGGCGGTGAACTTTCGGGCGCGGTGGCAGGGCTAGCTAGGGAGAAACATAGATCAGGGGAAGGGGGAAGGATGCGGGAGCTCACCGCGCAGGCACAAGGGGGCGCGTTGAAATCCGGGAGCGCAGGACGAGGCGGATCGGCAACGGCAGAGCTCGTCGGTGCCGAGGAAGAAGAGGGGGTTGGGGCAGCGTTCGGGGGTGTCCGGCGCATTGCAGCTCGTCGAGGAGGCATAACCGGCGGAGGCCGAGCGGGTGGGCACGACGATGTGGCTGGGGGACGGCAGTGGTCGCAGCTGTGACGAAACGCGGCGGCGGCGGAGCTCGGGACAGAGAGGAAGAGGGGGCGAGCGTGAGCGAGAGAGTGTGGGGAGAGCGGGGCGAGTGGGGAAAGGCGACCAGGGGGGAAGGGCCTGGGGTCGCCCTTGTCCCCTCCAGCCTCCTACCTCGTCGCGGTGGCGAGCGGCAAGCGGTGCGGCGAGCGCGGCCATGGAGACGGCGACACGGAGGGAGGAGTTGGTGGAGATGGGTTGGGCCGGCTTGGCCCGGTAGCCAGGTAAGTGGCCTGTCGGCCTTTTTCTTTTACCTTTTTTTTTTCTGTTTTCAGTTTTGTTTCTGTTTTGCAATTTGAGTTAGGCCACCATTTAAATTTTGTAAAATAGGTGATCTAGTCAATCAAATACAAGGCAATATCTAGCACTGCCACAAAATGATTTGGAGTCCAGATCTTTTCATTTGGATTTTGTTTAAATGATAAGGGGTTAAATCCTCCTGTCTTGGTACCGTTTCTTGATGTTAGAGCCACTTATCTAATTTAATTCATATTGCTCTTATTTTTATAGTTGCTTTGGCAATATTTGCAATAACATGAACATTTTAGTTTTGCTGTTTGGATGATTTTTATCTTGACTTGCATTTTAAATTTGAATTTGAGTTGGACTTGGGACAAGTGGCATTTTGACTTAGTGAAATATGATGACTTGGCAATTTAATTAGCTTAACAACAGGATGAAGATCTGGGGATGTTACACGACCAGAGAAAACGAACAACCTCAAAACAGGATTGGAGCTACCATGTTTAATTGTAACTTTATTTTTCAAAGTAGAGAGTCGAATAGAGATGCTCATAGTCTAGCCAAGTTTGCATATTCTTTAGGTCAAGGGCGCCATTTGTGGCTTGGTCAGCTCTGATCCGAGATGTATTCCACTATCTGTGGTTTTTGATCAATAAACGTCGTTCTACCCCTAAAAAAAGATTTATCTCAAGAAAAAAAACCTTAAAAAAAATCAGAAAAAAACGAACCGGCTGCCCCTTTGCTTGGACGAACCCGATGAAGAGGAACCCTACCGGCCGACGCTGTCGTGCCCCATTGGCCCCTTCCCGCGGCGACCCGGCGAACCCGTTGGCCCTGCCCAGCTCGTCCCCTGGGATGCCCTTTTGCTGCTGGCAGTCCAGCCCTTCCTGGCTGCCCAGCCATGTCCGGCGAGGGCGCGTGGCGGCAACCCCGGTGAGGCTGCATGAGTGCAGGCTGCACCGCGGCGGGCGAGGAGGTGACCCCGGCAACGCGACCTTACACGGAGAGGAAGAGCGGCAGAGGCAGTTTATGGCAGAAGCAGTTTCCGTCGAAGGTATACTCCATCCAAATGCTAAATTTTCTTTCTAGATGCCACTGTATGTTTGATGATAATCTTTAATTCTTATTGCTTTCCACTTTTCAGCATATACATGGAAATCAATTTAGACATTTAATAATTTTTGTTGCTATATAATTTTACAGGAAGGCAAGATGAATAAAAGAAGCAAGACATTGACATCTTCTTTTCATGTTCAAACCACGAGATCCCGAGAAGCAGGACCTTCAACTCGAACAACTGATAATATCCTTTGTATTGCAGCTCAACTCAAGCCAGGTGGTATTGAACCAGACCTGGTAAGAGGACATCAATTGATGATTTGGACGCGGACATTAGAGATCTTGCTACAAATGAACTAACTAATTATGCGTATGAACAAACAAACGGTACATCAGTATCAAGACTGGATTGAGGAACAAGATGGATGTTGGTTGGATTAATCATATAATGGTATTTTACATTCGGCGAGATATATTTGTTAGTATTGAAAAATAAAAGATCATAGAGTGTTTTCAAGGTTATCACACACGCAAAGGCACTTTGCCTTGTCCTAGTGGTAAGTTCCACATTTTGCATATGTTATTTACTATTTTACTTGCTATTTATGCACTGATTTTCATTTCAAAATTTATCCTTGAAGGTTTAACTTCTTCTAACATTGAAGATGTAGTTATAGGAGGCTCAGATCAATCAATCCTTTAATTTGATGCCATCTTTTGTATCCTCTAGCTATATATTGTCTTTTTATATGTCTTGCTTTATTAGTTGACCCATCATTGAACAAAATACTGACATTGAATATTGTGTTTAGGTTCTTATTACATATATAGCTTCAATTTTGTATGCCTTGAAACTGGTTTTTTTGGTGGTAATTTTTTGGCCCTTGGTTTCCCACTCGGTGAGTCACCCAATCCTGGCTTCGCCATGTATAGTACGCCGCCGCCTGTGACGTCGAGACCTTCTTCCCTCCGCCTGCTCCTCCCCACCGGTAGTCCGCTCGGCTGATCCATGGGCGAACCTCGTGTCACTTCCTGGCCTTGGTGGCTACTTGTGGGAGTTGTGGAGGGAGTACTTCTGGACGGAAGGAGTACTTTGTAAATAACATTACAAAGATTTATAGGCCTAAAATCAGAAAGTTTAGACAGATTGTCCACCTTTGGAATTAATACAATCAAAGTAGTGTTTGCCCCAACTGGTATTATAATTGTTTGGAAAAACTCCTTAATAGCGGCATTTACTTGACCTTTCAATATACCCCAATGCCTCTGGAAGAATCTTGCCGGAAATCCATTCGGGTCAGGTGGTATTAGTGGACCAATTTGAAACAAAGCATATGAAATATCCTTCTCCGAAATTCATATGCATAAGCTCCCCCAATTGATTACGAGATTTCTGCAATTCTTTATTTATGCTACCAAACTTTTTCCGGCTGCAATCAACAACTCATAGTGCTGCCAAAAGCGTCCTCCACATCGCCCAAATCATGCATATGACCAGCCGCTTCCCAAGCTGTTGGACCATCGCATACAGCGTCGGATCCCTCTCCCACATGATTTCAAATGCCGAATTTCTTCTTAACCAGCTGCACCTCGTCGCCCTCCCCGTGCGCAATAAAGAACAACACGATCAGAACAAGGGGAAACAACATGCATGTGATGCTGAACTGAAGGGAAATAATTAAGTCACACCATGATGCAACGTCCCAGTTCAAACAAACCTTGACTCTGTAGCACCGGCCTGTTTGTTATCGCATGTGTGAAGCACACATGCAAAGCCAAGGTCAGTCAAAGCACAGAGCTCAAGAATGCCCCTAAAGGCCTCCATTTGTGGTTCTGCTTTCGGCGTCACTGAAAAATGCTCAAAACTCCACATGGCCTCATTAAAATCGCCGACAACTAACCATGATCCTGACGCGAGTGTAAGCCAATCAGTCTAGACCACATAATTAAGGTGCCGAGCCTCCACTCTTGGCTCCCCAAAAACACAAGTTAAACGCCATAAGGAATCAGAATCAGCCATACGAACCTAAGCATCAATAAACCGGTTAGATTTATCCAACACATCCACATGCAAGGACTCATACCAGTACAAGGCTAAACCACCACTCAATCCATCACTGTCAACACTAGTGAAACCACAGAGACCCAAACGTCCCATCCCCATGCTCGGTATGAAGATTACCGGTCATCCACAAGAAGCACAATAGTTAGGGAGACGTTCATATTTCACCAAAAATATCTGCCGCTTGCTGTCCATCACTTGGTGGCCTTGTACCGAAGCGGGACTCTATCTTGATGGCTGCAGCGTGCGTGAGCATGCTGTTGTTCAGGAATAGGGGACGAATCGCCCACCAACAGAATTAAACTGGTTCGGCAACAGTTATTTTGTGAATGAAATAAAGCATGCTTTGCTATTTTCATGTATAAATCGAGAACAACTGAATGCACTGGGTCTTTTATGGATAGAAGTAGCTTGAGTAGGCTGTACCTGAGGCGCATTACTAGTAGAGGATTCTTTACCTGGGGAAAGATGTTTACATTTTTTTATTGCATATCCAATGTTCCTTGCTGTGACGGAAGCTCGGAATGGAAAAATATATATTTGCCAGGCACTCAATTTAAATCTGAACAGAGCACAAATCCAGCATGTGGTAGTACGAGGAAATTCCAGTAGTGAGTAGGTATCTAAAAGTATCAAGAAAGCAGCTTTATTTACCTACAGATGCTCAAGTGCTGTTCTTTAGAAAGTATGCAAGACCACTATTTTGTCAGCTCAGATGATCTAACCACACAACATCCTTCGTATATAAAATAATTTCGGAAAATATCAAAACTTTTCTTGAAAAAAATGTGAACAATTTGCAAATGCCGAATATGTTTGGAAAAAGCAAATAATTTATGAAACGCTAATTTTTTTTAAAAAGAATAATTTTCGAAATTCAAAACCAATTTTCTAAAAATGTGATGGACTTTTGGGATTCCGGAGATTTTTCATAAAATTTCACCAGTTTATAAAAATGAAAATTCCAAACTATTTAAAAACAGAAAAAATAATAAAAAACAAGATTTCTTTTGAAAAACACAAACATTTTTTGAAAAACAATTAACAAACTCCGACCATTTGGATTTGTGAAAATTTTAAAGTGGGAACATTTTTTTAAATCCCATTTTTTTAGTTTTTGAAAAAAATTGAAAATAAGAATATTTTTAGCTTCTGATTTTTTTAATGTGCGGACATTTTTTATTTTGCTGAACATATTTTGAAATTACAAACAAAATTGGAAAATACTAACATATTTTAAATTTGAACAAAAAATATAACATGAATAATTTTCTAATTTCCGAACATTTTTTGAATACATGAACAATTTAAAAAAAATGCAAACAGTTTTAAAAATTACCAACAAGGGCCTCACAGGTGCGATACAGTCGCCTAGTTGGGCCAAGGCCTAAGCGTTTTTTTTCTATCTTTTCGTTATTGTTCCCTTTTTTTGTTAATTCATTTTTCTCCTTTTTGAACTTTATTATTATTTTTTAAAATAGTTCTAAATTTGAAAATATTGTTTGGAATACCAAAATAACACTTTTAAGGAAATGTCCTAAATTATGATTTTAAATTCTTTTTTCCATCAAACATTTATTCAATGCTTTTTTTAAGAAAAATGTTTACTGTTTTCAATTTTATCACTTTGTATTTATTAATTATGTTAAAAACCTAAAATAATAGTTTTAAGTGCCTGTTTAAATTATTATTCTAAATATTTTTTTCTTTTAAACCTTGCATGAATGAATACTATGGGCATGCCTCACCTTCTCGCAAGTTGTGATCATTTCAAGAATGTTCCAAAAAACACCATGTTCATCGTAAGGTGTCCGGGTATGCCAGAAGATTCCGTTTGGGAGCAAGTTGTATCTCAACATATGCCAAATGACCCCAATTTTTTCATTGATTTGTATGACAAATTCAAGGCGGGATGCCAAGTTTTGGTTTTCGACAATTTTTTCATTTTCTAGAGTTTTCTTGGTAAAAAACGACCGGTAAATGATCGGATGTGTCGCAACTTGCCTACGGCGTTAGAAATCGTTTAAACCTGGCATGAATGCATATCATGGCTATGAAGGAAGATGAGAGACCTTTTTAACAGAGGAACTAAGTTGTAAATGCAGATAAAAGTTTTAGGCCTCAATATGCACATCACTTCTTAAATCATCATTTCCACACAATTGATCCGCAATAGTCAAGTAGAGTAGTTCTTAAAAATTTCAATGAAATTTTGGTGAAATTTCTGAAATTTTGCATATTTCAGTGGGGTTCAAAATATTTTTAACCCCGAAATTTTGAGGCAAATTCGAATTGATTTCAGAATAAATTTAAATTATGTTATCATTCATTAAAATTAAGTGAAATTTGAAAGCTCAAAATCCGAAATAATTTTTGAAATATGCAAAATTTCAAAAATTTCGCATATTTCAGTGACATCTGAAATTATTTTGTTTCTGATATTAAATCCTTGTTATCAATACACATAAATTAAAGAACTATTGATCAATCTCCAAATCTGCATCTCTACCTTTGCATCTGTGATTCTGTATCGACCACCAAACAACAATCTAAAAAGAAAGTAATATGGAGAAACATGCCCCTGGGGACCTCAACTGAAAGGCTCTATTTAGTCTTGCAATTTCAGTTCATTTTCTAATCTTACAAGCTCTCTTTGTAGATACTCCAGTAGTGCTTTGTCAGACATCATTAGATTGACCTGTGCATTTGTAACAACCTCCTTTGCGCAAGTCGCAAACAGAAGTGTGTTCCTGGATTGCTCAATATGAGTGTGTGCAGGGTTGGCGAAGAACCTTTCCCAGTGTTAGCAGACTTTGATTAACCTCATACCAGCTGAAGCAGGAGATCGCCTTCCTAGCATGCTCATCTCCTAGCATATCTTGCTTCACTATTAGTAAGAAGACTATGTGATGCTAAATCCTTGATACCTCTCAACGGGAGAGCACCTTTCATCAGCTTTGTTTCCACTACATTGACAGCCTAGCCTTAGTACATAGTCAGGAAAATTTATTTTCCATCTTTTAGCTGACATAGTATCTTAGTTGACAGATTGAACTGAACTGAAAAGAACTTTGATCACAGTTGTGACAATACAATCAGAAAAACAACAAATGGCTGAGGAACATAGATCAGGTCATCTGGCTGCTCACGCAGAGTACATTATAGTAATTCAGATGCAATTAACAACAAGGAGATCTAATTAGTATAGACAACAGGATATACCAATCTTTCGACAGATTAACAACGGTCACAAGTTTTTGACTGATTAATTCATGCAAAATTTTGTCTAAACAAAGGACAGATCCCAACATGTCTTGCAGTAGACCTTTTTATGAAGCACAATCTACATGATTTGATTTTTCAAGAGACAACTCTTAGAGAGATAAAATAGAATAAAACGTTATAAGGTCAAGCAAGCAATGAGCTACTACTGACTACTCGGTAGCAAAAATAGCAGCAAGGACAGGTGCGAGTTGGCACCCATCTGATGATCTGATGAAGCTCCTATGGCTCTATTTGTTTAGAGAAGTAGCTGAGAGTGAAGGGCCACCCATGGATGATAATGGAGAATGTATCCTGATTTTGTCAAATATCCCTGAGAGAAGTCAATTGTTACATCTATTTTAATAGTGGTGAAATTTGATGCCTGGAATGCACTATAATGTCAATTTGAGGTAAGAACACATATGGTTTACCAATTTCAGGTAAGAACATTATCTACGTGGAAAAGGCAAACTGCAACTCTAATAGTGATAAATGATAACCTATGCAATAATAGTACTTGTTTCGGCAAAACTAGCAGGGTGACCTACGCATTGCGTGGCTAGATTTATTTTACTATTATGTATATTTTTTTACTTATTTAATATATAAAGTCTGATTTGTCCACAGCATTAGGTGCACTTCTAGTGGGGAGCTTAATTATTTGCAAATAGTGGACCCAAGGCAATGTAGTCTTTAACTTGCAAGCTAAACCATATCTCATAACAATTTCTAGTGGTAACTAAATATTGACATTATTGGCTTACATGCAAATCTTATGATATTTTCCTCCGCTGGCCTTCTTCCTAGATTTTGTATCGGATGCTTCCGCACATGCTTTTACCAATTATATAAGTTACTTACCCATATAGGACAATATAATTATATTTTTTGCGAGAAAACCTTTTAATCTATTCATTAAACATGATGACAATACAAAGAAGACCAGAAGTGAAAACATTATTTCAGTCAACCTCATCGTAGCATGTCTATATTTAGCTTCTATTTGTTGTTAAACATGGTTAATATGAGTTATTGCACTTAAACAAATTCTTGCTTCAAACCTCCATTATTATACCAACAACAACCTTTTCCCTTTTTAATATGATTAGCTCACTTTTACATGTAATGTGTTGGCACTGATATGGGTTTCTTCACAGCCAATATGATCCAGAATATCGAAAGTCAATCAAAACTATCATATCAGTTTAGGGTGAGTTATATAGGTTTTCTAGAATGTTATTAGAAGAGCACTAATTACCTAGTTACAATTAGGTTTTATTCCTCATATTATGTTTTCTTGTCTCACTCGCTTCTTGTTTAAAGAGCATTAATTATGTATGTACGATTAGTTTTTATTCTCTCCCTTAGAAAATATTAGTTGTTATTCTCTGCATTCTCTTTTGTCGCTCTCATGTTCATACAGGGCATATTCCATCTGCGGGAACGACTATGCATGGAATAGCATCAACTGCCTCACTTGTTTTTTTCTCTTTTTATTTACTGCTGCCCCGTGTACTTTATTCTTTTCTTCTCCAGTCTGGTGGAGGGTGACAAATCGGACTGATCAATAGGTACTGGCTGTTTGATTGATTTTCTCTTTTTTGCGGGGGATTGATTTTCTCATACTACAGATATAAACGGAAACTGAGTATGTCCGTACAACCCACGTGATGATGGTATGTGTCCTTCCATACGCCATTCTGATTTACACTTCTCAATCCTAGACATCTAGGTGACAAAGTTTGTATGTGCAAAACAATACATGCGTGTGTCACATATTACGTGATGAAATTCTGTTAGATCTTGGCCATTATAATTTTTTAGGACCCACAACTTGTTTCTCTTTCTTTGCTAGGCTGGTTACTTAGGAATGTATGGGGCGATACATAGCCGTATTTATTTTTTGAACAGGTATATGTTCGCATAGGAATTGGACTCTAACTCATCGCTTTGATTGGCAGGTCGGAAACATATAGGATATGGAGACATTAATGCGTGAATACTTCTTTCTAGCAAATCACAGCCATTCTTTTGAACTGTTCTTTTTCTATTGTTACATCTAAGCCATTCGTTTTCTACCGTTTTAACAATACAATAGATAACGACACACAAGCATACACACTAATATTGCATCGGCCACACGCCAACAAATTAGTGAGCAGGATGATAGAACTGTACATAAGTTTCCCCTTCTGATGATCCCACAAAATAAATAGTGGCAACTGACGTTTTAATATTGTCATTACCCCATCACAATGTTATATAATTTGTTTTATAAAATGCAATTCAGGGAGTATAATATGTATATCTAGTCTAGCTTAATTTTATTTTATATTTGTTCTACAAAGACTGGAACTCATATCCCCAGCAATCAGCCAAACCTGGATCTTCACTGGGACAAATAATGACCGTTGTTCGTTATTTTGCACAATTTACATGAATAAGATCATAAATCCAGTTATCATAGTTCAGATTCATGTCCCGATTCTCATCCTACGAATTGCAATAAGAGATATAAGCTATAAGGAAACATGCAAGACAAAAATGTCATAGACTTATCACACAAATTAGAATCTGCTCCTGTACTAAACTTTTGGTTAAAATCATGGCAGTTTGAAAAGAATTACAACTACAACTCATGGGCTTGAAATGCTTCTTATGAAATAATCAGAGTGATCTGTTGTAGTTACTATAAGTACAAGTCATCCTAGTCTGTTGACTTCAAGAAAGTCCAACAGACAAGCATGAAATCTGTGATCCTTGATTAGAACCAAATCTGTGCTGGTGGATGTTCGACTTGGTACCATGGAACAGACAGAAAAGTTTGTAAATACATAGTACATTAGACCCCTAATATATATAACTTGCATGTCACACTTGCTGGCCACATATCGATAAAGCAGTATCATCAAACTAAGTGAATTCAGCAAGTTTATACATTGCTTTCACATCATTACTCAAATAACTCATACAGTACATAGTCACACAATATACACCATTTTATTGTGCCGCATATTTCATTTGATTTCGAAGCAAAAAGTGATCTGCATATTTCATTTCAATCAACTATGGTGCTCAAGGACTAATCATCTCAAAATCGCTAAAATAAAAGAACTCGTTAAGCAATCTGACCTTGTCCTCAGCGAGCGGGGGACCTGCACCTGCAGTCTGCAGAGAAAAAGAGATCAAACAATCCATATGGGCATACCATCGAGTAGATGGTGCACCGTGTGCGTATCTGGAATTAGACATCCAATTATCAACTGACTAACTACCAATAGTAAGCTAGTGACTTGAGGGAAAAAAGATTTAGGACAGCGACCGAGGGACATTTCCTTTCAGCCACATTTGATAATCACCAATTTTCAATCATGCACAGTATTCAATCAACAATAATTAGAGACCAGCGCGCTTGTTAGCAGGCATCATCCTTGCTAACAAACAAACATCGTGTGTAAGATCAGGCGTAACTCTTGGATTACCTATAAAACAAGGCAATTTGTAATATCTGCTCATGGCATGTGTTCTCTCTCAAGAAAAGGAAGACTAATTATGTAGTGAGTTTCAAGAGTTTCAATACCAAAAGAAAATCATAGTCAACACCACCTCTTGAAGCAATGTACATTGCAAAAAGGTGTATATTGTTCGTGTAAAGAGAAACATATATGGACACATATCTTTAAGGTAAGAACTCAATTACTAATCAATACTCAGTAGTATAGAAAAGCTTATTTGATAATGTTCCGAAAAAGGAAGATTCACTTATTTTCAAAGAAAGACCAGCATCAGAGTTTTATAAGAAACTAGAACATCTAACACATGCAAGCATAAAGCATATATTGAAATTGCACTTAGCAACACACTAAAAAATCAGTAGCATTTTAAATGTTAGATTCTTAATACATATCCAATGCAGAAACGGGCATAAAATCTTCCAGCCCGATTTGTCCAAACAAATGAGAAAAAGGTCCAAGAGTTTTATAATGAGGGGAAACAATTATTAGGCTCATTAACCAAGAAAAGTAGGCCATTTTTAGGGGGGGGGGGGGGGGGGGGGTGGGGGGGGGGGGGGGGGGGGGGGGGGGCGGGAGGGGCCTTTTGTTCGACGACTTCATCATTAAATGAGCTATGTCAGGCCATATCAAGCTCACCCGGATCCCAGAACATCCTGAGGATTTACATATATGTTGCATCAAATATTTTCGATTTCCAGAATGCGATAATTCATGGGTTGATGAAGAATAACATAAATAATACTTCAATGCATATAGGGTGCATTACTACTATATACTTGTTCTTACCTACCTCAGCAATTTTGGGTTAGGATAAAATCATTGGGTTTTCCCAAAATAAAACAAAACAGGTCAAGTAAGAAAGAAACCGTAAGAATTCAAGCCTATCAAACAATCAGGCACTTCAGTTGGCTTGTCAACAATCAGACATAACAAAACCTACATTCTTCATTTTTTTTCCTCTACATAATTAACTATGGAACACCTGTGTGTGTATGTGCGCGCGGGGGGAAAACAAACATAATCTTTATGCCAGCAGTGCATATCAGAAGATCAAAATGCGCCTCGATTTCCGTTGCATGTGCATACTATGTTACGCATATGTTCCTTGCCCGGAATTAGATCTAACATATGGCACGCATCCCGGTTCCTAAAAACAAAACAAACAGTAAGCTGGTATGCCCCCATCCCAACTCCTCTTTTCTTATTTATGTTACATGGAGAAATCTTTTGGAACAAACAAAAGCAGTGAGCAGGGGAATTAACCAAATAAGACCTACATGTCCTGCATGGTGCTCTATCATGAGGAGCACAGTTGCCTTGGCCGTGTCTCCGGCAACAATGTCATCAAGCAATAGGGGGACCTCTTCAGCAAGTTTATCTTCACTAAGCTGCTGCATATATATTACAAGAAGATAATTCAACAGACCATCAAAATTAGCAAGATACTGAAACATAGATAAGAAAAATTGCTTAATTAGGTACACACATCATTGTGAGGCACTTCCAGTGTGCAGTTCCCCTCCCATATGGGCTGTGAAGCGAACAAGGACCTGGCGAAGAAGATCAGCCACAGCCAGTACTACCAGTGTTAGTTAGGATGGATGCTACACTATGTACAGCATATCAGAATATTATGATTTCCGAGAGTCGAAATATCTAACAGCACTGATACAAATAAAAATGTTCAGAGGCGGTTGTTGTGTGCCAATTTCTAAAATTAGAGAGCTACAACAACACAATCAGTATAACTGACAAATACTCAAGCAGTTAGCTCCAATCTAGAATAAAAAAAATCATACAATTTCTTCTACAATTCATCAAACGATTGGTGTGCACAACCAAAACTGGCACATACAATCTCCGGAGATGTCATGGCAGTCAGCCTCTGCCACCTGCGAGGGATTTCACTGTCTCAAGCTCGAGCTTAGTCGAGAGGGATGGTGGGGTAGAGGCGCAGATCAAAACATGGAGGAAACGAACTGAAGACAGCGGCTCAAATCCACAGCTGGGCGTCACCGGAACCCATGACCGGATGCCGCGCCAGTCCCCCGCCGCGCGGTCCCCAAAGCCCCCGCCAGCCACACGACACCGCGGTGCCTGCCCGAACCCGGGCCGCATACCGCCGACGTTGCAGCGCGGACGGGAGTGCTGGACCGGCGAGGCGAAGAGATTCGGCGTCGCAACCACTCGGGGGTGTGGATCTCCGCCAAGGGTCGGGCCTCCTCATCGCCGTCGTTTTCCGTGTGGCCGCCATAGGAGATTTAGGAGCCACGAGGCGATGAAGCCTTCCCGCCGGTAACACACACACTATTCCTAGCCGCCGCCGCCGCCTCCATGCTGCAGGAGCCTCCTCTGCCGCGCCTGCCCTGCAGAAACCTGTGTGCACCGAGACAAGGGGAGAAGGAATGGGCGGAGGCGCCATGCACGAGCAGGAAAGGGCCCATATATATTTGTAGAGGAGGAGACATGATGCGAAGGAGAAGGAGATGAAGTGACCAAATGAGACAAAAAAAGAGCGCCAATACGCAACGAGATTTTCTCCACCGACTAATGTTCCTCCACCGAGGTTGACAACGCGAGAGTGCGCCCTAGTCATGCGCCTTATTGTGTTTGATGTCTTCCTTCTAGTTTATTGATTTTGCTTTCCCGAAAAAAGTATGTCTGATTTTCTACTCCCTCCAACCGAAAATACATGTTTGAAAGTGGATAAAAATGGATGTATGTAGAATTAAAATATGTCTAGATATATCAATTTATCAGACAAGTATTTCCAGATGGAGGGAGTGTTATTTTATTTCAAAAATATTTTTACATATGTCCTTAGTAGGATGCCTCTTGTGCAAAATATGCAAACCGTCATCTTCACAATTTTTAACGGAACAAATATATTCGTTTATGAAACTGATTAATCTAGATCATCTGGTATTGAAATTTAGAGACCACATCTAGATCAAGCAATAGTTGATGCACAAGAAATAATTTTCAATACATTACTATTCTCTTTTTCTTTAGCATCGTCAGTGCCAGTCAAATTATTGTAACCTAGCAACCATTGGTAAGGAAAATGTACTGCGTATACCTAGTACTTCCATGTCCAAAAACCTCTCTCTATAAGTTTGGATTTTTCCAAAAGCATCTGGTGATATGGATAGAACATGTGTGTGTGTGTGTGAGTCATGTGACAAGATTCTAATCTAAATTCGAAACACATATCAAGACAAAAAAGACAAATCTCATTATGAATAGTCGCTAATCGGATTAAAACCGATAATTTGATCCATCAACCATATTAACTCTAGTTTTTTGTTTTTTCTGGGTTGTTTAGATGTAAGATTTTGCAGCCTAATAAATGCACATGTAGCATAAGTAATTTTTTAAAACAAGTTCAAGTAATTTTAAGATGTGCCCACAAACAATAGAGTACCATGCTGTTGGTTAGGTGGATAGTAGGGGTGGCTGTATCGTCAGCCCACCCGGAATGAAACGACTACTTTGGCATCATATGTGTCTCATTAAAGCGGTTATGATTTCGCTGGTAGGTGATGTGTCGTCAACAGTGTGGTGACAGTAGTGACTTTTTGGACACTGTGATTAATTTTGATAGTAGATGTCGTGAGAGTCCACTGGTAGTTTGTTAGTGCTTTTTCTATGTTGCTCAAACATATGGAAAGGATGTTTTGGCTCACGGGTGCATTTGCTCCTGCATAAACAGTAAATTCAAAAAAATAGTAATAAACTTTAAAAAAATATATTTTTTTGTAGGTGTTCGTTTTAATGTCGCAAGCATGCTTGACAAATTGGTTGGCTGACCGAATTGGTGCCACAACTGATGAAGTATAGCGAGGGTGCAACCGGAGAGGGACAATCTTGGGGAGCTGGGGTTCAGGTACGGGAAGGGGCAGATGCATTTATCTCTGGAAACAAGAGAAGGTTATAGTACTAAATTTCCTTTGCTAGGTGTTATATTCGTCACTTTAGTTACATGGACGAAACAGTAGAATTGCGGAGTTCCAGTTTCATATCATCATTGGAAGGATTATCTACATGTGAAGAATTATTGACGAGTCTTATTTCGGCCGAACTGAGCAAGGAAAAATCCTTAGCTAGCTATAATGAACCAATAACCGGCACACCTATCTTGCTCCAGGGGAGCACATTTTCAACTCGTTTCTACCTTAAAAGTACCAAAAACACTGGTTAAAAAAAAAGCAGCAGCAAATTGCTACCGAAGTACATGACCAAAGTACCAAGTTTCTCTTTAATCATATCAGCACTGAAGTAAAAATCAAGGACAATTTCAACAACAAAAATTGTGTGCTTATTACGGGGTATAATGTACACAGCTAAGCAAAAGCATAGCAAGTAGGAGTATTACTCTGATAGCTTTGACCAAATTGCATTCCCAAAAAAAAAAAAAAAAACTTAGTACGACCCGAGTGTTTGCACCAAATTTCGTTCTGAATAACAAAGATCAAAATACCTGCAGCCTGGAAAGGTGAAATACTGAATAACCATTTCAATGACTAAAATGCAATAACAAACATATATAGATGGAAATATGTGAAACAGAAGTAAAATTTGGAACATCGATGAACAGTATAAAAGGTTTCAATAACATATATAGATACTCCATAGTTCAGAGCATTAGGAAGATGTTCATGGCATCATAATTAATAAGCAGCAGCTGATGACAGCAAACTGCTACCGCAAGTCCTCAACCATCCAAAATGGCATGTTCTTCTGGTAGCACTAAGTAAGAAGAGCTAAGAACAAATGACATGCATGTCCAAAATCCAAGGATAAAACAAACCAGAAGTCACAAACATTTAGACGTGCCCTATGAATGGAGGCAGCTCGTCATCTTCTTGTATATCATTGGAGGGAATTGGAATAATGCTCTCACAGAGGCAGTACTGGGTGAGCATCATGCGATATTGACTCTTCCCAATGTTCACCATACCTAAAAACTTACCATCAGTGTCGCAGCGCAGCACATGTTCTGAGTTAAACCTTATCAGCAGCTCACGCTCGTTGAGCAGAACCACATCGTTGAACCATTGTAGTGCTGAATGAAGTGGTGTTTTCTTTTTCTTTTTGTAAGAAGATAGATATAATTGTCGTGATGCCTCCAACGTTGAGAGGTCAATCCGGTACTGGAAACCCCATATTCTGACCTTGTAATCCTGCATCACCCAGACATCGATGACGGTTAAACCGATATTCGAGCTGGAGCATTTGCCGCCCCAGAAAGCAAGTTCTCTCTTCATCTCAAACAACTTCTTATCAGAGTATGGCTGGGCAGGAGTGTGCATCCATCGGAATGACTCGGCTTCTGTGTCAAACACAATAATGTCTCCAATGCCTCTGGGAATATCACCAGCACCACAAGGAGGGCACCAGTGTAGGCTACCACGGTGCTGGACTGGTGGTGGACAATAGGACCCAGGGAGCAGCCTAACCAGGAACCTATGTTCCACATAAGATGACAGGACGATTGGCATTTTCACTGTGACATGTCTCGGCTCTGTAGATCCAACCGTGATGACATATAATTTGGATTTACCCTGAGATGGAGTTGAGACCAAGATCACCCTGTGTTCTCCGGTTGGATGGTGCTGGTAGAAACCGCTTACTCGGTTGTAGGCTTGCCCAGTTTGACGCTGTGGTAGGAGAATATGTTTGCGGATGACCGGGTTGCAGACGTATAACCGGGATCCCCACTTGACGATGATCAAGCCATCACAAGTCCCCTGGAGGCAACTATCTGAATGGAATCTGGTGCCTGGGTTGAATGGCCACAGCTGTTGATTGGAGGAACTGGTGCCGGACTGGCGGAAGAGGACGAAACTCGCAGGCCAGCCCTGCCCATTGATGATGGGGAGCGACGGCTGGCGGTGATGGTGTTCAAGCATGAATTCAGTCGTGGACGACTTGCTGACGGCACGGCAGCGGCCGACGTCCTTGGACGGCAACATGACGAGTATGCTGTCAATAAGATCCTTGGGAAGGTCCCCGAGCAGGGTGTTGCCTGTCCAGTCCGGCATTGTGCTCCGTCGGACTAAAATAAATCCGAAAGATTTAGTAAGTACTCGTCCAAGCCAAGAAACCAGGTGGAGGGCGGAGCGTCTGCGTCCACAGCTAACTGCTCCGGCGAATGGCTTGAATTAAGGAAACACATTAGGAAAGTACAGGTGGAAGGCGAAGCCGGGTTTACCTGGGACTGGAGGCGCGCAGATCCAGCGACGACGGCGGTCGAGCTATGCCGGCATCCCGAGCGCGCGTGATCCGTCGCCTCTCTGCAGGAATACAGACGAGATCTGAGCGCCAACGGAGATGAGGGAAAAACGAAGAAACCGGACCGGACAGGAGAGATCTGACTGCGACCAGTTTGGGCGGAGAAGCTGATCACCGTACCTTGCTGTGTTGGGGAAGAAGGCGCTCCGGCGTGCTTGATGCCCGTCCCAGGAGAAGATGGTCTTGGTGGCGTAGGCGGAGCGGAACACGATCCGGAAGCCAGGACCAGATGGTGTCGGAGTAAGGAGGCGAACACGATCTGATGAGGCGGGTGGACGTGAGGAGCACCGGCGAACTTGATCCGGAAACGAAGAAAGAATTAGGGCGCTCCGGCGTGCTGGTGCTTCTGCTTCATCGCCTTCCCAAGAGGAGAAGCTCTCGCGTAGCGGAGGCGACACTACCGGAGACCCAGGAGGAGAAGTTTTCGCCTTGGGGAGGCGGACACGATTCGATACGGCGCCAGCGAGATCTGAAAATGAGAAACAATTAGGGCTCTGCACTCGGCAGTTCCCAGTTGTGGGAAACGGGAGATTAACTCCGCAGTGTTTTCTTATGACGAGTCTACCAATCCTTTTTTTTTGCCGGTTGAGTATACCAGTCCTTTTTTTGCGGGTCAGTCCACCACTCCTCTGGACCAGCATTAATTTGTTGCCGGAATAAGAGAAATTATATCAAATCAAATAGATAATACTTTCTCCGTTCCTAAATATATGTCTTTTTAGAGATTCCAATGCGGACTACATACGGAGCAAAATGAGTGAATCTACACTCTAATATATGTATACATATATTTGTATTTAGTCTGCATTGGAATATCTAAAAAGACTTATATTTAGGAAGAGGGGGGGGGGGGGGGGTATTTTGCAATGACTTCACTTTCTCAATACTGGAATTTCCTCATACGCCGAGTGCCTGGCTCCTCGCCGAGAACCAAACCACGGACACTAAACAAAGCGTACTAAGCCAAGAGGATTCTCGACAACAAATGCTACTCGGCAAAGACATGCATTTACCGATACCATGTGCAAAACACACTCGGCAAAAGGGCAGAATTCGGCAAACTCTCATTTTGACAGGTGCCAGATAGTGAACCCATGGCAAAGTGGTGCCACGTGGCACATCCAGCAGTGGATAACGGCTCGGTGACGGTGGCAGTGCTTTGCCAAGAGCCCGTGACTTGGCTTTCAACAAAGAGTTGTTTCCCTTGCGTTATTGAATTGAATTTTTCTGCCTATGTCTGTTAGAGCTGAATTTAGTCCCACCTCGCCTAAGAACGAGCAGCAGGACCGGTTTACATAGTCGGATAGCCCAGATGCAGTAAGCTCCGGTATTCATTACACTCTTGTTAAGGATATGGACTGTCACTATGAATCTTCACCTGTTTAGGGTGGAGGTCCATAGTAACAATCTATATTCCAAATGATGGATTCTGGCGCTTTTTGTTAGGGACAATTACATTTGAGCCCCTAGTTGTGTCACACCCGTTTGATTTGCCCCTAAATTCAAAAAACTCTCGTTTCTATCCAAGCTCGTTCGCTCCTCTTATGTTTTTGCACATTGACCGTTTGACTGTTACTTTGAAAACTTCATAATGAATTCGTACTAACTCAGAAAAATGCAAACAAGATATCAAAATGTTCAGAAAAACATCACCTATATGTGCATGTCATTTGTTTTCATGACATAAGTGTTGCAAAGTCCCCATCTCATTTTGACCTCATATGATGTCAGCATGAACAGTAATATCTGAAAAAATTGTAAACAAGTTCAAAAAAATCTGAATATTTTTGGTGGCAAACATTGACAAATGTTTTGAGTGATTGCCAAGTTTCATTTGGAATGTCATTCGTGGAAGTCGTGGCACAAAGAAAACAAAATTGATGCTGCAAAACAAAAGCATTTTGGAGTGCTGATTTTTTTTTTGTTATGACTTCCACGAATGTCATTCCTTGATGAAACTTTATAAGAGCTCAAACCATTAGTCAATGTTTGCCACAAAAATAATTTAGAATTTTTTTGAAAGTTTTATAAATTTTTTTGGATTTTATTGTTCATGTTAAGATCATATGAGGTCAAACTAAGATGTAGACTTTCTAGAACTTTTTTCACGAATGCAAATGACATGCACATATAGGTGTTGTTTTTCTGAACATTTTGATATCTTATTTGCATTTTTCTAAGTTAGTATCAATTCGTTATGAAGTTTTCAAAGTTACGGTCAAACGGTCAAAGGGCAAAAGCATAAGATGAGCAAACGAGCTTGGACAGAAACGAGGGTTTTTTGAATTTAGGGGCAAATCAAGCGGGTGTGACACAACTAGGGGCTCAAATGTAATTGTCCCTTTTTATAAATTCAATTATTATTTTTAGTTTTTCGTCTGTGTGGGAGCAATGATCCAACCGTTTAAATCGACGAAAAATCATATGATGCCGGAAATCGGCACGTGTAGGTTGTGGTAAAAGTTTGTGCGTGTTTGGAAGAGGCCTCACATCAGTCCGCTTGTAAACTGCACCATCTCTGAGGTAATCTCTGGGTATCAAGAGGGAACATGTCGGGTTTGTGAAGGAAGTGCGGGTCCTGTTGCTCCATTGGCCTCAAAACTTCTCGTGCTCTCAAAGAAGGCCATCGAATGACACATCCCAGGCTCCCGTATTTTTTGGACCCGCCTGCAATATTTGAGATATTTATCGCACTGCTAGGGTTTTGTGACGCCCCCGACTCAATCGTGCACTAATCATACACGCAAACATGCACGATCAAGCACAGGGTATCACTGGAAGATATCACAACACAACTCTAACACAAATAAACGGAGATCCACAATATTACAGACCAGGGATCACGAAGATCCGAATACATAAGTCAGTCATACAGATTTTATCTGAGTACAGACATAGTTAGACAGGTTTTTGCCTTAAGAAGGCTAGCACAAACAACGACTCTAGATCGAAAGGCGTAGGCCTCCTGCCTGGGAGCCTCCTATCCTACTCCTGGTCGGCTGGCTCGATCCAGTAGTACGTGTCGTCTAGACCCTCCTGATAGTAAGCTCCTGAGGAGGCATCTGACTCCGGGGCTCCATCGTCTGATGTATCATCAAAGTGGGGTATGGTGAAAAAGAAGTAACAAAGCAACCGTGAGTACTCATCCGAAGTACTCAGCAAGCAAGGATCTACACTACATATACAACATTATCAAAGAGGAAATGCTGTATGTGTGGACTGGGCTGCAGACATGCCAGAATAGAGAGAAGGCCTAGTCCTATCGAAGACTAGCATCTTCAAACATCTTCACAAAGCCACCATCTTGCAGCAATAGAAGAGAGTAGAATAGCATTTTATTAAGCAAACATGTTGAAGCAAGCCTAGAGATCCTTCCTCGACTCCCTGCGAGAAAGCGATCCCGAAGCTTCAATTAAGTAACAAGTATCCAGTTCAAGTAGTAGATCGGGATACACAAACTGAGCATCCTTTACCGTAGGACCGGCTATCCATAGATCATTCATTCCTACAGGGGTGCACTACTGTTACCCAACACGCTTGATCAACTCTGGCCGGACACACTTGCTAGGTAATGCCCAGCCTCGGGAGATCAACACGAAGCAGCGCCCTACCTAGGCTCAGCAGAGAGGTCAGCACGCCGGACTAACCTATGCACCCAGAGGTCTTGGGCCATCGCCCTGGGCACCCTGCGTGTTGCGTGGCTGGCCGGGGTGCAGGCGCGACACTGAACTCGTCAGTGAAGTATCCAGCCCAATCCCGGCGATCAGCCCGCACGGTGAATCATGACGTCTGATGAGCTTTCGGGAGGAACGTACATCGCAGAGGGCCCCATAACCATTATCCCGCGTGGTGGTAGTGCGTATAGGGCACGTCGACCCACTCAGATCACAAACCCAAATCCAATAGGCACATTTAGTATCACGCCGAGACAATCAGAGTTTCTGAAGCTCCGCCACCATATCACACTCGAGTGCCCTTCAGGCACACCCGACATCATAGATCCCCTGCGGGTACCCACCAGGGTCGACCCGCCTGTAACAAAGGTCAAAATAACTGTGTGGTCATAACATCAAGGGGGAAACCCGAGGAATCACCCTCGGAGGATTCCACCTGATGAAATCATCAAGGTTAACGTAGGAGGCATCACCCTCGAGGTTCACACTGAGGGGTTGCACGACAGAGTCGTATCGAAAGTGGAGAAGGAGGAATCACCCTCGATGACCACGACCGAACAGCTACACTGCAGAGTATTCATCAGGAGTGCGTTACGAGGTATCACCCTCGGCACTCGATAGTAACTATGCAGAGTCGTACAACTAAGGGGGTGAAGTGATGTGTTGGTCTCTGGTCGACGATCACACTGATCGAGTCGGCGATGATCAAGCAGGGGCAACAAGGATAAGGTGGTGGGGTCACTGATGGTTCACTACCAACCTATACTAAACAATTTATCATAGGCAGGTAAGGTAACAAGGAACAAGTTACGAAAGCAGACTATGCATCAGAATAGGAGCAAACATTAACAGTAGCAAAATCTAATGCAAGCAGGAGAAATGGAATGGGCGATATCTGGATGCTCAAGAGGGGGGGGGGGGCTTGCCTGGTTGCTCTGGCAAGAGAGAGGGATCGTCAACGGGCTGCTCGTCTGTAGCGTAGTCGTACCCGGCGGCAACGTCATCGGTCTCGGCGTCTATCGAGAGAGAAGGAGGGGGAGGGAAACAATAAATTCATGGCAATAATGCAAACAATATGTATGACATGCCTAAATGATATGCCGGGGTGTTCTACTGCCTAACTAAATGATTTAGTTAATTTAGGAATTTAACTGGATTTAATTAATTAAAGTTGGGCACTATTCATTTATTGGAAACGGTCTAAAGGTTCCATGTTCATCTAGCTAGGGGCATCTGACAGGAATACGGAGGGCGTATTCGGGTTCGTATTGAAATTCTGAGCAACTTTCATATATAAATTATTTTCATCGGAGTTACGGATTATTTTATATGATTTTCTAAAGTTTTAATCATTTTCTGAAATTAATTATTTATTTAAATTTGAATTATCCAAAACAGTGAATGATGACGTCAGCATGACATAAGCATTGCATCAGCACTCAACGGTAGGGCTGACCAGGTCAAACCTTACATGTGGGGCCCACATGTCATACATAGTGACCTTAACATAGGGGTTAAAATTAACTAATTGGGTTAATTAATGGGTGGGCCCAGTAGTCCGTGTCTGTTAGTTTAACTAATTAACTTAATTAACTAATTAGTAGTTTATTTATTTATTTAAATTCGTTTATTAGGTGGGGCCCGCATGTCAGTGAGACAGGGGCGGCCACATCAGCAGTTGACCTGGTCAACAGGTCAACTGGGGCCTAGGGGGCCCACTAGCCAGTGGCCCTAGGGGTGGGGCCCAGCTGGCCACGTCGGACGCCGGCCGGAGAGCGCTCCGGCGAGCCCGAGCGAGGCAGCGAACTCCGGCGAGCTCGGGTTTTGCCTACGGTGCACCATTTTGGGCGGGGTTTGGCGCGTTCGATCGGGCGGTCCACGCTGTGTGCATTGGTGGTGGTGGCGTGGTCGGAGACGGCGGCGAGCACGTCGGCGGCGACCGGACTCGGGTGGCGATAGCAAACGGCGATGCGGTCACGCACGAGTCGAACGAATGGGCTAGGAGGCACCTACGCGGCACGGCGTGCACGTTGGTCACACGCGGGTGACCAAATGGTCATCGGAGAAGCGCCGGCGACCAAACTAGGCGGCGGTGGGTTCGGGCTTCGTCGGGGCAGTGGCTACGGCTACGGAGAGCGCGCGGGGAGAGGGGGAGGGGGTCGAGGTGCTCACAGCGGTGCAGAAAAGGACCGGGGAAGAACGGAAGAGCTCGGGCCGGCGCGAATCGACGGCGGCGACGCAGGCGGCCGTAGGGGAAGAAGATGACACAGGCCGGCGATGTAGAGGCGTTCGGCTCCGGCTCGTTGGCGCAGGAGGCGTAGAGGAGCACGGCGGAGCTTGTGGACACGTCGGCGGGCCGAAAAGGTGGCGGTGGCCGCGAGCTTCAACGGAGGCCGATCATGGCGGCGCCGGGCGAGGTGGGGAACGAGGGAGAGGGGGCGAACGGGGCGGCTAGGGTTTATCAGCGGGGTCGAGGGGCGGCCCTTGTAGGCGCCCGCGACACGCGGCGCGCGCTGTCGAGCGTAGGCGAGGGGGGGCCGGGTGTGCGCGCGCGTGCGCGTTCGATAGCGAGGGGGGGATGAGCAGTGAGTTAAGGGACGGCGCCAGGTGGGCTGGGCCGGCGCTGTAGCGGTAGGTCGAGTGCACAGTAGCGCCTTTATGCCTTTTCTATTTTCGCCTTTTCTGTTTCTTTTCTTTTCTGTTTGCTAAATGTTTGGGCACTAAATGAATTTTGTAAAAAGTGTGACCTAGTCCAAAATTAGCAGTGCATTATACCCTAACACCAAAAACTAGTTTGGGAAAAACATAATTTCTTATTTAATTTAGATTAAATAAAAGACTATTAAATATTGTTTTCAGCCACTGTTAGAGGATGTTTGAGTTACTTAATTAATTTATTAAATGTTGGTTACAATTTTAGAATAGTCTCTGGAATATTTGTTATTTATTGAACATTTTAGTTTCTGCTTTGAATAACTTTATTTTCCACTTTGAATTTAATTGGAGTTTGAACTAGGAGTTTGAAATGCAATATGATGCAAATGATGGTTATGCACTGTTAATCTTGCTGACTTGTCATTATCAAAAGTGATTACTGTGGCTAATGACATGGGGTGTGACAATTCTCGTCATCTATCAAGAATTCTCGTCCCGAGAATTAAGAGGAAGACTGAAAGAAAGCGGGGTATTCTTCACGAAGACGATCCTCGCGTTCCCAAGTGGCTTCATTGTCAGAATGATTCGACCACTGAACTTTGAGGAATTTAATAACCTTCTGACGTGTCCGGCGTTCAGCTTCATCAAGAATACGGATGGGATGTTCTGGATAAGACAGATCTTCCTGTAATTCAAGCACTTCATGATCCACAGCTCGAATAGGAACCTTGAAGCAGCGGCGGAGTTGGGATACATGAAAGACATCATGTACTTGTGAAAGATTTGGCGGTAATTGCAACTGATATGCCACTTCTCCTCGACGGGCAAGAATACGGAACGGACCAATGTAGCGAGGAGCTAACTTGCCTTTGATTCCGAACCGATGAGTGCCTTTCAACGGAGTGACGCAAAGGTAAGCTTGCTCGCCAGGTTGATAGACCATTTCCTGGTGCTTTCGGTCATAGTTGCTCTTCTGACGCGACTGAGCAGTTTTCAGATGTTCACGGACAATGCGGACTTGTTCTTCAGCTTGCTGAACAATGTCCGGTCCGACGAGTGAGCGTTCCCCAGTTTCTGACCAATTCAGAGGGGTTCGACACTTACGTCCATAAAGAACTTCAAATGGTGCCATCTTCAGACTAGCTTGATAGCTATTGTTGTAAGAGAATTCGGCATACGGGAGAGATTCCTCCCACTTCTTACCGAAGGAGATGACGCAAGCTCGAAGCATATCTTCGAGCACTTGATTAACTCATTCAACTTGACCCTGAGACTGAGGGTGAAAAGCGGTGCTGAAGGACAGGTGAGTTCCCATAGCTTCTTGGAAACTATTCCAGAATCTGGAGGTGAAGAGGCTGCCACGATCAGAACTGATCTCCAAGGGAACACCGTGGAGTGACACAATTCGGGAAACACACAAGTCTGCTAGTTGACTAGCAGTGATTGTCTCCTTAACTGGCAGAAAGTGAGCAACCTTTGAGAACCGATTAATGACGACAAAAATAGCATCATGACCCTTCTCAGATCTGGGAAAACCAGTAATGAAATCCATTTGGACCTTGTCCCATTTCCATTCAGGAATTTCAAGGGGTTGCAGAGTTCCAGCAGGCCTTTGATGTTCTGCTTTAATGTGGCGACAGACGTCACACTCAGAAACATAACGGGCAATGTCTCGCTTCATATTAGGCCACCAATATCTCTGACAAATGTCACGGTACATCTTTGTGCTACCAGGATGAATTGACAGAGGAGTGTCATGAGCTTCTTTCATAACGTGTTCCCTCTCATCCTTGAATTTAGGTATGAAGAGATGGCGTTGGAAGAATAGGATCCCATCATCATCAAGATGGAATTCCGACGGCTTTCCTTTTTCGAGGTATCGCTTGATCCTTTCAACTTCAGAGTCATACCGTTGCATAGTCTTGATGCTGTGTTCTAAATCTAGTTCAACAACGAGGGTATTGAGATAACCCTGTGGAACAATATGTAGGTTCAGTCTGCGAAGCTCTTCATGGAGAAGAGGTTGCGTTTCCTGAACCATATGGTTGCTGCAATAAGCCTTGCGACTCAAAGCATCGGCCATTACATTAGCCTTGCCAGGGGTATATGAGATATTCATATCATAATCGGCGATTGTTTCGAGCCATCTTTGTTGACGAAGGTTCAGATCTGGTTGAGTATATAGATACTTCAAACTTTGGTGATCCGTGTATATCTCGCAACGGTTACCGAGAAGGTAATGTCGCCATAGCTTCAGGGCATAAATAACTGCAGAAAGTTCAAGATCATGCACTGGATAATTTTCTTCATGAGGACGCAATTGTCGAGAGGCATAAGCAATCACTTTGCGCTCTTGCATTAGGACACAGCCTAATCCTTGACGAGATGCATCACAGTATATCACGAAATCCTTTTGGGAATCCGGGGATGCTAGCACTGGGGCAGATGTTAACTTATCTTTTAGTGTCTGAAAGCTTTCTTGACATTTTTTTTCCACTCAAATTTAACACCTTTGTGGAGCAGATTCGTCAATGGTTTTGCAATCTTGGAAAAGTTCTCAACGAATCAACGACAATAACTAGCGAGTCCGAGAAAACTTCTGACTTGCTTGACATTCTTCGGGGGAGTCCAATCAAGAATAGCCTGAACTCGCTCAGGGTTAACAGCAATGCCATTTTTGGAAATCACATGACCAAGATAGGTCACTTCAGATAACCAGAACTCACACTTGGAGAATTTAGCATACAACTGATGTTCTCGTAGCTTCTCCAATACAAGCCGAAGATGTTCGGCATGTTATTCTTCATTCTTGGAATATATAAGGATATCATCCAAATAAACCACGACGAATTTGTCGAGGTAATCCATGAAGATATAGTTCATCAACCGGGAGAAGGTTGCTGGAGCATTTGTTAAGCCAAATGACATGACGGTGTACTCATAAGAGCCATATCGAGTAACAAAGGCAGTCTTCGGGATATCCTCTTTGCGAACACGGATCTAATGATAACCCAACCTCAGGTTGAGTTTCGAGAAGACAGAGGATCCAGCAAGCTAATAATAAAGATCATTGATCCGGGGCAGTGGGTATTTATTCTGGATTGTGGCTTGGTTAATGGGCCGGTAATCCTGAACCAATCGGTTAGTTCCATCCTTCTTCCTAACAAAGAGCGAAGGTGCTCCCCAAGCAGAGGAACTAGGGCGGATGAAACCTTTCCTAAGTGACTTGTCGATTTCTTCCTTAAGCTCGAGGAGGTGGTGTGGAGGCATCTTATAAGGACGTTTCGCAATAGGCACAGTGCCAGGCTTCAAGTCAATGACAAACTTGATAGCTCTAGCCGGGGGTATTCCTGGAAGTTCTTCTAGAAAAACGTCTGGAAAATCTCGAATGACAGGAACGTTCTAGATTCGTTCCAGAGGTGAGGCGTTCAAAGCATTCTGAGCATATATCTGAGCTTCAGCATCTTGAGTAATTCGGGTGGTATAGTTCACTATCTCATCAGAGGGGTGAAGAAGTTGGATAACTTTAGTGGCACAATTGATCGAAGCAATGTGAGCTTTCAACCAATCCATTCCGAGTATGAGGTCTATGGTGGAATACTTCAGGATAATGGGCGAAACAAGGAATTCCAATTCCTTAATTTCTACGGGAACATTGTGTGCCATCATAGTGGTTTGACACTGGCCTCCAGGGGTGCGGATTACTACTGGCAGATTCATCTTTTGAAAGGCAATGTCATGCGATAATGCAAATGCTTCTTACATGAATGAATGCGATGCTCTTGAATCAAATAATACAGAAGCGGGTACTGAGTTAACGAAAATGGTACCCATCACGGTAGCAGGTTGATCCTGGACTTCTTCAATATCAATGTTGTAAGCGTGTCCACGACCATGTGCAGCAGAACCAGTATTATAGTTGCGGGTCTGATTGTTGCCACGACTATTGCCACGGCCAGTACGAGGAAAAGCCAACTGATTCTGAGTCTGGCGGCAGTCTTTAGCAAGGTGACCTGGTTTGCGGCACTTGAAGCAGAGACCATCTTCAGGACGAAGAGGAGCATTGTGTTGAATAGCTTGAGCTCTTGGCTGCCTCAGTGGTGGAGGAGGCAGACGTGGTGCAGCATAGTTGTTCTTTGGCGCAGGGGCAATTGGACGGAACACATTGTTGGGAATCCAGACTCGATGCTTCTGTGCTGAGCTCGAAGATGAGCCAGCATCACGATGGCGCTTCTGCGAGTCCTTGTGTTTCATCTGAGCGGTCTCAACAAGAATAGCCTTGTTCACAAGAGTAGAAAAGTCGTTGAAGTCTTGAGCAGCAAGGACAAGCTCGAGGTCTGGGTGTAGTCCATTACGGAACTTCTCTTGTCTACGAGCATCTGTGGCGATGTCTTCTTCAGCATAGCGGGAGAGGTCAAGAAATTCCCGCTGATAAGCTTCGACAGTCCTGTTGCCCTGAGTGAGGTTGCGGAACTGGGTCTTCATCCGTTCCATAATTGCTTGAGGAATATAACGGGCACGGAAAGCAGCCTGGAACTCATACCAGGTAATGACTGTTCCAGCAGGCAGTGTACACTTGTGGGTGTCCCACCATTGAGCAGCGGGTCCCTTTAGGAAAAAGGACGCGAAGGTGACAAAGTTGGCAGGGGCGACATTAGCAGACTCCATCTCATGAGTGATGTCGCGGAGCCAGTCATCGGCATCTAGTGGCTTGTCAGAGTTGCAGAAGTGAGTGGGGTTAAGTCGCATGAACTCCGGCAGAGTTATTAAAGGAGGGTTCTGGTTCTGGTTGTTCTGATGCGGAAACTGAGCCATGATCCCAGTCATGAACTGACGGTTGAGCTCGAACTGTTGCATCATAGCTGCCATATAGTCCGGCGGTGGTGGGTGTTCAGGGGCACGACCATGACCACGACCACCTGGTCTAACCATCCTGCTAAGTATCAACAGGGGGTAGTTTAGTAAAAGCAATTGCGAGTGTTTAGCGACAAGCATGATGTAACTCGACAACAATTAAGTAGTGTAACAGATACATAACAGTAGTCAATTAAGACATACAGATCCATACACAGAGTCGGGTACATGCGGACAGCATAACGGCGCGAATTTAGAACTAGACATACTAGGCGGCACGCAGGCACGCGGTAAGGAAGTACACAACGAGACATAGCAAAGGCTACATCAACGTCGGGGAAAACCACTGTAACGGGGTAACTGCGAGTGCGGACGACGAATGTTCGTCGCGGTAGGATCCTGCGCTCCATGTGCACTCTGATGCAGATCCCGGTCTCGAGCTGTAAGAAGAGGTCCACGTGTAGATGTGTGACCTCCAATAGCAGGCCAATCAATACCAGCATACATCTGAGACCTGCGCGGATAAAGGATGTGCTCCGGCTGTATCCCTGCACAAACAGCGGGTAGCAACTGCGTCATAGCATCGTAGAGACGTGCTCGAGTGGCAACCAACTCGACGGCAAGAGCCCGAACAGTGCGATCCAGAGCCTGAGTGCACTGAATCAGAACGCGCGGGTCGTAGCAACGAGGCTCGTGCGGGGCACAGATAGCTGTGTAGTATCCAGTAGCATCTCCAGCAGGGGCATACGGAATGTATCAGAACTCAGAGTCATCCAAGATATCGCTGACCTCTGCTCGGAGACGTGCAACAGCAGCGTAGGCGGCATCATGTACTGCCATCTCAATCGTCACGCCGATACCGTGGAAAAGGTGCAGCTCAGTATCTGAGTCATTTTGTTGATCATAGATACGAACATCAGCATGGTACTGCTCCTGGTTGAACTCGCGGTAATCCTCGTAGACCATGTACTCGGGGTACCAACGGTAGCCAAGTCTGGTCAGGAGGGTGATCAGAACAGCTGGAAACCCAGGGGCATCACGAGCCCAAGTGCGAAGCACAAGCTGTGTCGTAGGACGTGGTGGAAACAAACGATCCATCTGAAACAGAGGAAATTCAGGTTTGTCAAACGACAATGAGAAGTTTAACACAACTCGGAGAGAAAGGTTAAACAAAACAATGGAAAGGAAAATGATTATCAGAATAATCAGATCAATGACAGGGAAATCGCACAGATATCCAGCTCTCCCCGTAGACGGGATTCACGAGATCCTAAGTGTCGACGTTAGTAAAATTTATTTAACCTGAATAGAAGAGAGATCAGAATCCCAGAGTATAGACGAGGAATAAAATATCCTAATACCACCCAGTTGGCGACGGGGGCCCGTAAGCCACACAACCAAGTTAGTAAATTAGTTTTTCGGTTTCTAGACTCAATTTCGGCCAAGGAATTGGAAAGGGGCTTCCTACAGGCAGTCGGCTCAGATACCAACTTGTGACGCCCCCGACTCAATCGTGCACTAATCATACATGCAAACATGCACGATCAAGCACAGGGACTCACGGGAAGATATCACAACACAAAACTAACACAAATAAACGAAGATCCACAATATTATAGACCAGGGATCACGAAGATCCGAATACATAAGTCAGTCATACATAAATTATCTGAGTACAGACATAGTTAGACAGGTTTTTGCCTTAAGAAGGCTAGCACAAACAACGACTCTAGATCGAAAGGCGTAGGCCTCCTGCCTGGGAGCCTCCGATCCTACTCCTGGTCGGCTGGCTCGATCCAGTAGTATGTGCCACCTGGACCCTTCTGATAGTAAGCTCCTGAGGTGGCATCTGGCTCCGGGGCTCCATCGTCTGATGTATCATCAAAGTGGGGTATGGGGAAAAAGAAGTAACAAAGCAACCGTGAGTACTCATCTGAAGTACTCAACAAGCAAGGATCTACACTACATATGCAACATTATCAAAGACGAAAGGTTGTATGTGTGGACTGGGCTGCAGACATGCCAGAATAGAGAGAAGGCCTAGTCCTATCGAAGACTAGCATCTTCAAACATCTTCACAAAGCCACCATCTTGCAGCAATAGAAGAGAGTAGAATAGCATTTTATTAAGCAAACATGTTGAAGCAAGCCTAGAGATCCTTCCTCGACTCCCTGTGAGAAAGCGATCCCGAAGCTTCAATTAAGTAACAAGTATCCAGTTCAAGTAGTAGATCGGGATACACAAACTGAGCATCCTTTACCGTAGGACCGACTATCGATAGATCATTCATCCCTGCAGGGGTGCACTACTATTACCCAACATGCTTGATCATCTCTGGCCGGACACACTTGCTGGGTAATGCCCGGCCTCGGGAGATCAAGACGAAGCAGTGCCCTACCTAGGCTCAGCAGAGAGGTCAGCACGCTGGACTAACCTAGGCACCCAGAGGTCTTGGGCCATCGCCCTGGGCACCCTACGCGTTGCGTGGCTGGCCGGGGTGCAGGCGCGACACTGAACTCGTCAGTGAAGTATCCAGCCCAATGCCGGCGATCAGCCCGCACGGTGAATCATGACGTCTGATGAGCTTTCGGGAGAAACGTACATCGTAGAGGGCCCCATAACCATTATCCCGCGTGGTGGTAGTGCGTATAGGGCACGTCGACCCACTCAGATCACAAACCCAAATCCAATAGGCTCATTTAGTATCACGCGGAGACAATCAGAGTTTCTGAAGCTCCGCCACCATATCACACTCGAGTGCCCTTCCGGCACACCCAACATCATAGATCGCCTGCGGGTACCCAGCAGGGTCGACCCGCCTGTAACAAAGGTCAAAATAACTGTGTGGTCATAACATCAAGGGGGAAACCTGAGGAATCACCCTCGGAGGATTCCACCTGATGAAATCATCAAGGTGAACATAGGAGGCATCACCCTCGAGGTTCACACTGAGGGGTTGCACGATAGAGTCGTATCAAATGTGGAGAAGGTGGAATCACCCTCGATGACCACGACCGAACAGCTACACTGTAGAGTATTCATCAGGAGTGCGTTACGAGGTATCACCCTCGGCACTCGATAGTAACTATGCAGAGTCGTACAACTAAGGGGGTGAAGTGATGTGTCGGTCTCTGGTCGACGATCACACTGATCGAGTCGGCGATGATCAAGCAGGGGCAACAAGGATAAGGTGGTGGGGTCACTGATGGTTCACTACCAACCTATACTAAACAGTTTATCATAGGCAGGTAAGGTAACAAGGAACATGTTACGAAAGCAGGCTATGCATCAGAATAGGAGCAAACATTAACAGTAGCAAAATCTAATGCAAGCAGGAGAAATGGAATGGGCGATATCTGGATGCTCAAGGGGGGGGGGCTTGCCTGGTTGCTCTGGCAAGGGAGAGGAATCGTCAACGGACTGCTCGTCTGTAGCGTAGTCGTTACCCGGGCGGCACATAGTCGGGTCTCGGCGTCATCGAGAGAGAAAGGGGGGGGGGGGGGGAGGGAAGGGGGCGCGGGAGGAAACAATAAATTCATGGCAATAATGCAAACAATATGTATGACATGCCTAAATGATATGCCGGGGTGTTCTACTGCCTAACTAAATGATTTAGTTAATTTAGGAATTTAACTGGATTTAATTAATTAAAGTTGGGCACTATTCATTTATCGGAAACGGTCTAAAGGTTCCATGTTCATCTAGCTAGGGGCATCTGACAGGAATACGGAGGGCGTATTAGGGTTCGTATCGAAATTCTGAGCAACTTTCATATATAAATTATTTTCATCGGAGTTACGGATTATTTTATATGATTATCTAAAATTTTAATCATTTTCTGAAATTAATTATTTATTTAAATTAGAATTATCCAAAACAGTGAATGATGACATCAGCATGGCATAAGCATTGCATCAGCACTCAACGGTAGGGCTGACCAGGTCAAACCTGAAATGTGGGGCCCACATATCATACACAGTGACCTTAACAGAGGGGTTAAAATTAACAAATTGGGTTAATTAGTGGGTGGGCCCCAGTAGTCAGTGTCTGTTAGTTTAACTAATTAACTTAATTAACTAATTAGCAGTTTATATATTTATTTAAATTCATTTATTAGGTGGGGCCCGCATGTCAGTGAGACAGGGGCGGCCACGTCAGCAGTTGACCTGGTCAACTGGTCAACTGGGTCCCAGGGGGCCCACTGGCCAGTGGCCCTGGGGGTGGGGCCCAGCTCGCCACGTCGGACGCCGGCTGGAGAATGCTCCGGCGAGCCCGAGCGCGGCAGCGAACTCCGGCGAGCTCGGGTTTTGCCTACGGTGCACCATTTTGGGCGGGGTTTGGCGCGTTCGATCAGGTGGTCCACGCCGCGTGCATTGGTGGTGGTGGCGTGGCCGGAGACGGCGCGTAGCGACAGCGGCGAGCACGTCGGCAGCGACCGGACTCGGGTGGCGATGGCAAACGGCGATGCGGTCTCGCACGAGTCGAACGAATGGGCTAGGAGGCAACTACGCGGCACGGCGAACACGTTGGTCACGCGCGGGTGACCAAATGGTCACCGGAGAAGCGCCGGCGACCAAACTAGGCGACAGTGGGTTCGGGCTTCGTCGGGGCAGTGGCTACGGCTACGGAGAGCGCGCGGGGAGAGGGGAAGGGGGTCGAGGTGCTCACAGCGGTGCAGAGAAGGCCCGGGAAAGAACGGAAGAGCTCGGGGCGGTGCGAATCGACGGCGGCGACGCAGGCGGCCATAGGGGAAGAAGACGATGCAGGCCGGCGATGCAGAGGCGTTCGGCTCCGGCTCGTTGGCGCAGGAGGCGTAGAGGAGCACGGCGGAGCTCGTGGACACGTCGGCGGGGCGAAAAGGTAGCGGTGGCCGCGAGCTTCAACGGAGGCCGATCATGGCGGCGCCGGGCGAGGTGGGGAACGAGGGAGAGGGGGCGAATGGGGTGGCTAGGGTTTGTCCGCGGGGTCGAGGGGCGGCCCTTGTAGGCGCCCGCGGCGCGCGCTTTCGAGCGTAGGCGAGGGGGGAGGGGCGGGTGTGCGCACGCGTGCGCGTTCGATAGCGAGGGGGGGATGAGCAGTGAGGTAGGGGACGGCTCCAGGTGGGCTGGGCCGGCGCTGTAGCGGTAGGCTCGAGTGCACAGTAGCACCTTTAGGCCTTTTCTATTTTCGCTTTTTCTGTTTCTTTTCTTTTCTGTTTGGTAAATGTTTGGACACTAAATGAATTTTGTAAAAAGTGTGACCTAGTCCAAAATTAGCAGTGCATTATACCCTAACACCAAAAACTAGTTTGGGCAAAACATAATTTCATATTTAATTTAGATTAAATAAAAGGCTATTAAATATTGTTTTCAGCCACTGTTAGAGGATGTTTGAGTTACTTAATTAATTTAATAAATGTTGGTTATAATTTTAGAATAGTCTCTGGAATATTTGTTATTTATTGAACATTTTAGTTTCTGCTTTGAATAACATTTATTTTCCACTTTGAATTTAATTGGAGTTTGAACTTGGAGTTTGAAATGCAATATGATGCAAATGATGGTTATGCACAGTTAATCTTGTTGACTTGGCATTATCAAAAGTGATTACTGTGGCTAATGACATGGGGTGTTACAGATTTCAGCGCCAGAAATTATAGATCGGCAAGGCGGCACATGAAATCATGCCCGTAAGTGGCATGGAAAATTCTATGTGATGTCTTTGCGAGATCCATAGTCCTTGTGGAGATGAGGGAGGGGCAGGCCTAACATCATGGGGGAGGGGGCGAAATTACCTCGGCAACATGCCTAATCCATCCGTTTAAACCCTCGAAAAATCGTACAATGCCGAAAATCCTTGGAGCTGGCACGACGTTATCACATGGCCACTGTAGGGTGTGGTAAAAGTTTGGGAGCATTTTTGTATAAGACTCATCTTGGGTTGCTTTTAAACTACACCATCTCCAAGGTAGTATCTCGGTATCAAGATGGAACGTGTCGGGTTTGTGAAGGAAGTGCGGGTCATGTTGCTCCATTGGCCTTTAAACTTCTCGTGCTCTCAAAGAAGGCCATCGAATGAAATGTCCCAGGCCCCCGCATTTTTCGGACCTGATTACAATATTTGAGACATTTATTGCACTACTAGGGTTTCACCTGTGGAAATTGCACACGTGCAATATTTGAGATAACAATATTACTATTATATATGTTTTTGCTGCAGAGTTACATGAAAAAAGAGGCATAAATGATGTTCATTACTCATCTTCGCCGAGAGTCGCACTCGGCATCCTTACCTTTTCCGAGAGCTACACACGATAAAAGTTATAACCTAGATCTAGGTTTTGGGATCTTTTTCGAGTGCCCCATCGGCAGGCGCTCGAGAAAGGCAGCGTGAGACAATTAAGTGAAATTTCTCGCGCGCTCTCTCCTCCCCCCTTGGCACGGCCGCCTCCACTGACGCGCCCCCAACGGCGCCCACTCACCGGCCGCCCGCACTATCGCCCCTCTCCCGGCGCCGCCGCCCCCACCAGCCGTCCCTTCACCGGCGCCCCCCCTCAGTCGCCCCCTACTGTGAGCATTTTTTTGTTTTGTACTAATTTTTATTTGTTTATTTTATGCAATTTTGTAGTAGTTTTAGGTAGGTAGTAGTTAGAGTTTTTAAGTAAATCTTTACTTAGTGTATTAGTTTATTTTATGTTGTTTTTGTAGTAGTATTAGTTTTTGTAGTAGTTTTAGTTATGTAGTAGTTCTACTGTTAAAGTAGATCTTTATTTAGTCTATTAAATTTTGTAGTGGGTTTTGTGTATGCGGCATGTGTCTTGAGCGAGTGTCCACCATACCGACTCTTGTCATAGGGGGCGCGCTTCCTCTGCCCCTCCTTTGAGATCTTGTTAAAGCAGGAGGAGCATAAAAAGAGCGACCATCACCGACAATCGATGAGAGTTGTTCTTGGAGGAAAGAAATTGACTTTTGACGATGACGGTCGATCTGTGTGAGTTCTTCCAGTGATATACCTTTGTAGGGCATGATGGACTTGCCCAGCTCGACCATCACCGAAAGTCAAAATACCTGTGAGAGAGTTTCCACCATATATAGAACCACCAGAGAGATGAGAGTTGTAAGAGATGTCCGCGAAGATTTTTTTTTGACTTTTCACGATGACGGTCGATCTGTGTGAGTTCATCCCGTGATACCTTGGGTACGCAAGATGAGCTCGACCATCATCAAAATCAAAATACCCATGATATTTTCCACCATATATACAACCACCTTTATAAATTTTCTCAGAAATAATCTTTGATGTTTGATTCTTATGTTATTTTTCATTGCGCGATGAAAGGTGTTAGCACCAATCGATCTCGTGGTTATGGCTTCCTCCGATAACGTAGCTTTCGTTAGGGCCAACTCCGCAGCCAAGGAGAAGCATGCCAGTGAGGACCCCTTTGCTGCGCTCATTGAGGAGAACCTGCACTGATCCTAATAAAGTATTTTGCGTATCTGGGTAAGAGGAATCCACCAACTAAGTAGAGCGAGCCCCGCTCCCCCCCCCACATAAAGAGAGTGACGACCTGGTGCCATTGAGTCCACCGACCATCATTCCCGATGACGCTTGGTCCTCCACTATGGGGGATGTCCCCACATGCTCTGACTCCACGATCACTGGTTTAACCGAGTACACCTCAGAGTAGTCCGCTTAGAGAGTTTGACGTTGATTTAGTGATATAGTGATGTAGCTACTCATGTGGACTTGGATTACCATTTGTGATGCTTTTGGGTATATGAGTGATGACATCTTTTTTCAAGCCTTACACCCCCACCATAGCAGCCCCCCCCCCCCCGCATTTTCTCGACGACAACTCGCGGATGCCCTCCTGCGTCCTATCATTGGGCCAACCGGCACCTGTAATTGCCGATTCTCTACCGCGCTGCTTTGCCACCTTGTCTTGCAGCAAGATACACCCCTTTATACCTGTAAGGGTGCATGCCTTTATTATGATATATCAGTGCCCCCATCCTAATATAATCTCGTCATCGTGAAAAGGAAACCCTAACACTACACCATCGTCTCCACAGGCAGCGGACCCACATCATAACTGCCTCATCTCTCCAACAACTAGCCCAAGAACCATGAATGGAGTCACACCGTCAGGAAGGCAACTAATATTTGCTAAATTCTCGGTTGCTTCAAAATGATAGTTTCTTTCCTAATATTTAAGTAGGGTTGATACACTATATTATCGTTTTATGTGAATGGAAATTGGAGGCACGCACCTAATTTTAAAAAGAATGAAGCTGCGTCCTTGTTATCTTGTTTTTCAAAGTTTGAGGAAATAAATTCAGCCGTCACATATATAGTATTGCTCAGAATCTATCTATCTATCTATCTATCTATCTATCTATCTATCTATCTATCTATCTATCTATCTATCTATCTATCTATCTATCTATCTATCTATCTATATATCTATATCTATATCTATATCTATATCTATCTTTATCTACGTCTATATCTATATCTATATCTATACTAATTGGAGACTCCCTAGAAATTACCATGTTTATTAGAAATTTGGAGCCATTCATATCATGGGACAGAGTTATTATGGGTGGAGATTAATCCTGATGACTCCTTTCACCCTAATCTCCCCCTATAGTTCAGAATGCTGTCAAATTACCAATATGTCCCGACCTCTCTTCTTTATCTCTTCATGTCACGTGGATGCCCTCCTCTCAATATTTATCTAATTTGCTCTAGGCTTAAGCCATTGTCTTCACGGGAATCCCAATGTCCTCCTCATGCTTTCTCTCCCACGATGTAGCATGATTGTGGGGTTAGAGAAAAACACATCAGATTCGCATGTGTTGAGCGGCAAAGATCTGGCGAACCTTTGATTAGTGAAGCTGCACATGGATGTTCAAGTCGATTAGACCTTCAACTAGAGAAGCTGCATGTGCATTTTCAGGTTCATTAAGCTAGGTTTCTATGTTCGGACCTCAAAGGATGAACTATACCTAGCTTCATGCAGGATTGCGTCTTGAAAGAATCTAGCAATGGGCGTCGTCGTGGCAATGCTGCCGGTGATCTGCGACCAGTATCCGAAGGAAATATGCCCTAGAGGCAATAATAAAGTTGTTATTTTATATTTCTTTATTCATGATAAAGGTTTATTATTCATGCTAGAATTGTATTGATCGGAAACTTAAATACATGTGTGAATACATAAACAAATGCCGTGTCTCCACTACAACAAATATGTCAACTTGTGACCTTCTGTCAGTGACCCTGGAAGAATTGGTCATAAATCTACGACCATTTGAGACCAATTGGTCATAAGCTGTTCGGGGGGCTCCAAACCCTAAACTATAACGACCATTTTGGTCAGAAAGGTCGTAATTTCCTTACACGAAATGGTCGTAAAGCAAACAACACTGGTCCGCTGCCTTATTTCTAGCTGATCATGACCAATATAGATGGTCATAGCCTTGTAAATTATGGTTTATTGCTATGACTAGACGCCACCTCATTAGTTTTGCCTATGTGTCAATTTTTGCCCTAGGTTGTGAAGCAGCCCATATTTCTGTCATTCCCAAAAAATTGGGCATTCTTTACTATTCAAATCATTGCCTCATGACAAAATTTAGATCCATTTTCCTAGTAAATCTTCCTCGGCAAATTTCCAAAGTTTCTGTTTAGCTAGAACCATTGTGAAGGAAGTACTAGCTAGGCATATCCTAATGAGCTAAATTTTTGCCACATCTTCTATATTCCCAAATCATAGCTCTCCACAAAATTTGAGACCTATCTAACAATCCATGTGAGCTCAGCATCCAATCTTTGTTTCTGGTAATATTTTTAGTTTGTGAAGCAACTATATTTTATGTTAATTTATAATTGCTGAAAATTTACCAGGACATGACCCTACCCATATAACCTCCCTCCACCAAATTTTAGCTCATTTAATCTAGCCAATTTTCCTCAACATTTTTCCCAATTTTTTGTTCAATGGAGAGCACTGTGAAGGAATTACCATTTTTATTTACCCAAATGGTATTAAATTTTTACAGTGCCTTCATATGCCCAAATTATCATCCTCCTCAAAATTTCAAATCAATCCATTCATTCATTTGAGTCCAGCTTCAACATTCATATTTCTGTCCAGTGTGGTACTTTGCAAAGCAAGTGACTCCTAGGCTCCTCCATTTGAGCTGAAAATTTTCCAAGACAGTGTCCTTAGTAGATGATCATCCTCGGCCAAACCTCAGGCCCATTGTCCATGTGCGTTTTCCCTACCACTAATCAAACACTTGGCTGCTAATTCATGTTGGAGCTTAGTTCAGTCTTGTCGTGAGATTCTTCTATTGCCTTCTTCTTCCTGACACATACCGGGGGAGTGCCCAACCCACTAGACCTACCTAAGCCACCCAGAACGCATGGCAATGCCATGGTCAAGCGGTGACCACGCGGTCGGCATGCGAGTTTACGCGCTCCGAAGCTGGGGCCCTCGGCCACCGTCCAAACCTCAACGTATCGCCACCAAACCATGTATTTCTGATTAAATAGATACTTATGTACCTCGAAATGATTTTTGGAAACAATAAAGAGCAAACTATAAGCTAGCTGCAGTTCAAATTTGACCCACTTCCTACTGAATCGGCGGAAATTTATATAAAAGCTTTTGACACCCAACCATTTTGTCAATTGTACTTTAAATATGGCCTCATATTTTAGAAAATTGATCTGGTCTCATTTTGCAACAAATATATGGTAGGTCCTTCACAAAAAAAACTTATTTTGGGCACTCAAAAAATGGAAAATGAATTTTTCGTCCAAAGAAAATGAAAACTTCCTTAGGCAACATTGTTTTCCATTCCAAGATATACCCTTGTACACAATATGAGATCATTTGAACAAACTACGCCATGAATGTGGCCATAAGGTTGATCATTTGGCTTGAAAGCCATGAATCTTCACACATGATAGCTCATTTCTGAGAACACTTTTTTAAAAGAATTGCCGTATTACAAGTTTATTATTTTTCCTAGTAACTTGGTCACATATAATGACACAATCTGAAGGTTTTCCAATTTTTTGGTTTTTTTGAATTTTTCATGCCCGTTTCAAAATGCGGTCAAAATGGCGGTCATGACCGTTCCTAGCTAGTGGTTGAATCTTGGAAAACTTTTGGTGTTTCTCTGATTAAATAGATACTTATGTACCTATAAATGATTTTTGGAAAAAATAAAGAGCAAACTATGAGGCAGCTGCAGTTCAAATTTGACCCGCTTCCAACTAAATCGGCGGAAATTTGCCTTTTTCACCAGAGGTGGATCAAATATTTTGACACCCAACCATTTGGTCAATTGTGCATTAAATATAGCCTAGTATTTTAGAAAATTGATTTGGTCCAATTTTGCAACAAATATATGGTAGGTACTTTACAAAAAACTCATTTTGGGCACTCGAAAAATGGAAAATTGATTTTTCGTCCAAAGAAAATGAAAACTACATTAGGCAACATTGTTTGTCATTCCAAGATGCATCCTTGTGCACAATATGAGATCATTTGAACAAACTATGCCATGAATGTGGCCATAAGATTGATCATTTGGCTTGAAAGTCATGAATCTTCACACATGATAGCTCATTTCTGAGAACACTTTTTAAAAGAATTGCCGTATTATAAGTTTACTGTTTTTCCTGGTAACTTGGTCACATATAATGACACAATGCGAAGGTTTTCCAATTTTTTGTTTTTTTTTGAATTTTTCATGCCCATTTCAAAATGCGGTCAAAACGGCGGACATGACCGTTCCTAGCTAGTGGATGAATCTTGGAAAACTTTTGATGTTTCTCTGATTAAATAGATACTTATGTACCTATAAATGATTTTTGTAGAAAATAAAGAGCAATCTATAAGGCAGCTGTAGTTCAAATTTAACCAGCTTCCAGCTGAATCGGCCGAAATTTGTCTTTTTCACGAGAGGTGGATTAAAAGTTTTTGACACCCAACCATTTGGTTAATTGTATATTAAATATGGTCTAATATTTTAGAAAATTCATTTGGTCCAATTTTGCAACAAATATATTGTACGTCATTCACAAAAAAAACTCATTTTGGGAACTAAAAAAAAACTATGATGGGCATTTCTAAGGACACTTATTTTAAAGATATTTGTCTTATTACTAGTTTGTTATTTTTTTCTTCTAAAAACTAGGTCACATTTGATGACACGATGAGAAGGATTTTCATTTTTTTTAATTTGTTCGAATTTCTCATGTCAAGAAAATAGCTAACACGATTTAACATCTTATTTTTAAATCTACTACCACTACTGCAGGATGGTCCAAACGCGACAGTCGAATCAGAGACCCTTCGATGAAACTGTGTGTGATGCATCAATCACAAACGATGATGTAATAAAACCGTAAAAAAAATGCAAAACGTTTGCGATGGCGGTGACTTCAAACACGGTTCATATTGGAGTTGCGTGTGCGATGCGTGGCAAACGGTTAATCCAGAAAAACTGTTTGCGATGAGGCAGAACAACAGAAATGGGCATCCCGATGAGGGTGTGTGCGATATACAGCATACAGTTCACTAGGATGAACTGTGTGTGATTGTGCAACACAATAAAAATGGTTCAACTGAATAAGATGTGTGTGATACGCGGCAAACAGGTCCGTAATCAGAAATGTGTGCGAAGACCAATAATAACACAGACGATTGCTGCTAATAAGCCATGTGATTTGCTCTGTCTACAGAAGAATAACATATATATATATATATATATATATATAACTGAAATAAACATGCAATTATATAAGTGACTATATAGATCATTCACACACACCTCAATAAACAATTGTATGCGTTCTAAACTAGGAGAAACGATCGTCTAGTCATCTACTTCTTGTGACGCTCCCGCCACTGCTCTCTGGCTCCATCCCTCGTCTAGGGCAGGAAGAAGACACTCCCTCATGTCAACGATCCGCATGTACATCTCATATCTTGTGTATGCGTCCTTGGCCGCATACTTGACGTGTTGTTCATCCAGTCTCTCATGCCAGACACTGTGCCAGGTGTTCTTGTCCTTCTTACTCTCATCCTTCATCTTCATGCAGTAGGGGTCGATGATGGCCGAGGTGAGGTCAACCAGGGAGTTTTGTTTGTTGTTGTCGCTGCCCCAGACCTCGTAGTGGTCATGGATGTTGACAAGATTCTGGCATTTCAATCCTGAAACCTTGAACGCTTTTAGATTGTTGGTGTTGTCCATCGTAGCGAAACTATAGTCGGAGCTGTTGATAAACCTGGAAAACGCTCGCAAGGCCTTGTGGCTAGGTGGTAGTGGTAGACGAGGACGTCATGTCGCACGCACAACTGGGCGACGACAACCTTCTGATCATGCCTGGCACGACCGATGGTGTACTAGAGGTTGAAGCCGACCACTTGGTACTTGTCCTCGGCAAGCAACTGCTCCATAGTTTGGATGGAGCTCTCCACTGACACCGGCTCGTTCGTGTACACCACCGAGAGGGCCTTCCCCCTCACGTGGGTGTCCACTACGTGATGCGTGGTGAACTGCCCGCCATTGTTGTCGTCGGCCGCCGGGAGCGCCGTTGAAGCCACGGGGAGTGCCATTGGAATCGTTGGATGTCCTCTCTGTATGTGTCGTCATGGGTGTGCTTATTGTGTCGTGTGACGTGAGAGATGAAGGTAAATGGCCGCAGGAATAAATGGGGGCCGGGTGGCCTGGATTCTCGGCACGTCTGCATGGCAGTTTTGCAGTGGGTAACTGCATCATGGCGCCGCGCCCGGCGCAATCGCATGCACACGAACATGCGTGATCGTGCGCCGGCCCCAAACACTGGCAGTGCGCGTGGAGGGACGAGGGTAGAGCGCCCGGAGGGACACGAGAGCAGAGCGCGCGCGGTGGGACGCGAGCAGAGCGCGCCGCGGCCGCCTCAACCGCAAGCAACCACACACATAGAGCAGTTGAACACGCAGGAAATGATCGTCTACAAGCCGGCCGGCAGTTGCGTCGCTGCGTAGAGAGCGGCCGTGTGCTACTACCGCCGTCTTGGTCTATTAGTCCCATTTATATTATGTGCCATATTTTGACCTTAAATTTAACCAACAAAATGTTAATGCATGTCACAAAAATTATATAATTGGAAACTATGTTCAAATACGAATCCAACGATATAATCTCTGGCGACATGCATTCGTATTTTATTAGTTAAATCTCTAGTCAAAATTTGGCACAAAAATACATAGACGACTTATAAACCAGGACGAGGTAGTAGGTAATTTAATCGCAAACGTTTTTATTTTATTAACCATATGTGTACGTGTCCTTTCGTCCTCCTCTCGCACGTGTTGTCACCCCGCTGCCGCAAACGGCTTAGAGTGCAAGCTTGAGCAGCGCGCGGGGGCGTTCTTTTGGCCAAACGGTGGTGAGCCCGTTCCCGCGCAACCGCGCAGGATCCTGCGCAAGCTTCCCGCCCGAATCAGTGAAATCCCCCAAAATCCCAATGCTTACCGGCCTGCTATATAAACCCTCACGGCCGGCGAGTCCTGCGTCGCATTTTCCCCTCCCTTCCTGTAGCTTATCTCGTCTGCTTCTCTTACAATCTCCAATGGCACCGGTCCGTCGTCGTCGCTCAGCCACTCCGCCGTCATCAGAGGGCAGCTCCAGCTGGGAGGCTACACCGCGGCGGCGGTGCAGTCCCCGGCCTAGTGTAGTGCGCGTGGCGTCCATGTTGGGTGCGCGCGGAACACCCACCACACGCTCCGCCGTCACTGCCCGTCGGCAACTGTTGCCGGCTGCCATTGCCGCCACCCCACCGTCTGCCGCCGTGGCCGCCACAACACCGTCGAAAGCCAGGGCCATCGCCCGCTCCGCCGCCACCACCCCATCGTCGGCCGCCGTTGCCGCCAGCCCACCGTCGACTGCTGGGGTCATCACCCGCTCCGCCACCGCCGCCCGAAGGCGGGAGACGGAGGTGGAGGCCCGCACGTGCATCAGCGACCTTGCACGCTACATCGAGTTCCTGCGGGAGGAGGAGCGCCTCGTCGGGCACGCAAAGAGCCTTACCGCCACTGTGGCCGTAGCACACGCCGCCGCAGAGGCGAGGAATCAGGAGATCTACGAGGAGAACCACTCCTTCGAGAGGGGTCGTCTGGAGCAGCAGAGGGCGTTCGAGGTGCGCATAGCTGAAGGTGCAGCAGCGGCAGGCACCGTATTGCAGTTGTCCACCTCGTCGGTAGGCTCCTCCTCCTCTGCCTCTTACTGAGCGCACTTGGCAGAGGAGAGGCTGCCGGAAGTAGTACAAAGCCCCTCCGTAGTAGTAGTATTTAGGGGCCATTTTGTTCAGTTCATCTGACTATAGATGTGGTGGAACTGTACAACGTACTTAAAATTTGCTAGTATATATAGTTGAACTAGCTATTTCAGTACGTGGTTGGCAACAATTGGGGAAAAGTCGGTTCAGCTGTCGAGTTGAACTGTTTGTATAAAGAACGACTGCTTAATCTATGAATGAAATCTATGCTTAATTACTGAATTTTAGTTGCAAAAATAAGATAGTACTAGTGATTTTTAGCTGCATATTTTGACAAATCGCAGTGTTACAAGGTTGAAAAATGGCAATGTTACTCGATCAACAAATGTCAATCTTTCCAGCTTGACAAATGGCAATATACCCAATATGACAGATGCAAATCTTACCAAATTGTCTATACGTGGTTGCACACGGGTCATCCAAAACAACCTTTTTCGTTGAAGGGATGTACAAATCCTGCTCAGCACATTTTCTCTTGGCTTAGCGTCGAAGTCTGGCTTTGCATACTGTATTCAATCTGAACCGTTTGCGTTGAAGAGATGCACAAATCCTGCGCTACGAATTTTCCCTTGACTTACTAGGGAAGACCATAGCTCTCACTTTGCATACGGGTGATCTATCTAAAACGTTTGCGATCAAGAGCTGCACAAATCCTGCTCGGCACATTTTCCCTTGGCTTCCTGGGGAAGCTGTCGGTTTGCATACATGTGTTCTAACTAAAACGTTTGCAATGAGTGTTTTATATTTAAAAACCATTGACTTTTTTTTAAAGAAAATCGTTTGATAAGTCCGTACATTAAGAGAGAAAAACGCAAGTTCGCTCAAACCATATCTTTCATTCAGTCACACTGCGAATTTATATTCATATGATCGAGATACTGTATTAAACCAAAAAAAAAAACTATTTCCGGCGGCGGCAGAGGTGGCGTGCCATGCCGGCGTTGTCGTCCTCCGGGACACCGTTGTTGAAGCCTTCAAGGTAGCGCAAAATGTTCTTCACTTCAAAATCAAACATGATGTCGTCGCGCGATCGACGGGCGGGGCGCGGGAGGACGACAACTGGCGGCGCTCTGAGGTAGCGGTCGACAGCTGCGTCCCGTGCCACTGAGGGGGGCGTGCGCACGGGCACAGGGCCGGCGGGTGCAGGCAAACGCATGGGGACCTGCGCTGCGGTGGGTGCAGGGGCGCGCACGGGCACGGGCGCTGTCGCTGGCAAGTACACTAGCTCGTGCGGGTCCGTGGAGACCTCGCTGACGCCCGCGGCTTCCAGCTCTGCGATAGTGCTCAGCGATCAGCCCGTCAATGCTACGGGCATGATTGCTGGCGCGTGCGCGGGGATGTGAGCTGGGACGGGCGTGGGGGCAGCAACCGCCGCGGCCAGCTCGTTCAGGGCCATGTCCATGAGACCCATTCCTCCTTATTTTCTATCTCCTCCGGCTCGGAGTCCACTTCACCACACTTGAAGACTATTGGTAGATGATCCTTCTGCACTATGGCGTTGGTGGAGGTCTGCGGGAGGGAGGGGAATGGGAGGTGAACAGTAAGGCCACCCGTATTAAACTGCGGCTCGAGCGCCATTAGTGGATAGGATGCGAGAAAGGCGGGCGCCCATGGAAGTCAAAGGGCTCGCTTCCTAGTGAGCCTGCACAGTGTATAGCTCGCACGCTTCCCGGTGAGCCTGCGCATTGGAGGATAGCTTGCACGCCTTTCGGTCAGCCTGCGCAATGGACTGCGCTCGCACGCCTCCCGTTTAGTCAAGCAGCTGTCCGCACGGCACCTCCTGTAGTGATTAAAGGAGAGACACGTGGCGTCGCGTGAATGGTTAATAGAACGCCAATGATTTAAATTATACAATCATTTGAGATGTTAAAGTGGCAGCTATTTATTCAAAATGCCTTTGTTGGCTGTTATTCGAGGGCGGCTTCTCTCAAAATGGACACAAAAAATACCACAGCATGTCGGGTGCCATTCAATGATAGCATGCCAAGTTTCATGAATTTCAGACGAGTTTTGGATTTACTAGAATTTAAAAACAAAGTATCTCAACGTTTTGCCGGCAATCAACAGTGCCCCAGTGTTTGAAATTCATTCCAATTTCTTGCATGGGACTTAAGCATGAAACCAAGGACACATATTTGATTTTTCAACCAATTTACATGCACTGGAGCATGTGCCTATAGTTCAAATTTGAATTATGCATATAAATGCATAGAAAACTCAGTTAATGTATAAAAATGTCCAAACGAACCCCGAAAAATTCCTAGAATTAACACAACACTCATGTTGTTCTATGTTGACACTAGAAAAAAATTGAAATCAAGAAGAGGCAACGGATATCGTTTCGTCCAAAAAGGTGAAATGTTCCCTGCCGTAACCATGAGGCTTGTTGTGAGAAGCTCTAGTTTGTGAGAAGCTTATACCCCAACCTGCCCCAAATGGGACAATATTTTTACCACGGCATGTTGATGTCGTTCCATGCTAGCATGTCAAGTTTCATAAATTTCATACGCGATTTCGATTTACTAGAATTTAAAAACCATGTATCTCAATGTTAGCGGCCGAGCGACGGTGGCAAGGTGTTTGACATTCATTCTCATTTCTTGCATGGGACTTAAGCATGCAACCAAGGACACACACTTCAATTTTGAACCCATTGATATGCACTGGAGCAAGTGCATGTAGTTCAAATTTGAATTATGCACATAAATGCAGAGAAAACTCAGTTAATGTATTAAAATGTTCAAGCGAACCCCGAAAAATCCCAACAATTGACACAACACTCCTGTTGTTCTATGTTGACACGAGAAAATTTTTGAAAGGAAGAAGAGGCAATGGATATCGTTTCGTCCCCAAAGGTGGCACGTTCCCTACCGAAACCATCAGGCTTGTTGTGAGAAGCTCTGATTTGCAAGAAGCTTATACCCAAACCTGCCCCGAATGGGACAAAATTTTTACCACAGCATGTTGATGCCGCTCCATGATAGCATGTCAAGTTTCATGAACTTCAGACGAGTTTTGGATTTACTAGAATTTAAATACCATGTATCTCAATGTTTGCGGCCGAGCGACGGTGGCAAAGTGTTTGACATTCATTCCCATTTCTTGCATGGGACCTAAGCATGCAACCAAGGACACAGATTTGATTTTTCAACCAATTTACATGCACTGGAGCATGTGCTGAAGGAAATATGCCCTAGAGGCAATAATAAAGTTGTTATTTTATATTTCCTTATTCATGATAAATGTTTATTATTCATGCTAGAATTGTATTGATCGGAAACCTAAATACATGTGTGAATACATAGACAAACACTGTGTCCCTAGTGAGCCTCTACTTGACTAGCTCGTTGATCAAAGATGGTTTAGGTTTCCTAACCATGGACATGAGTTGTCATTTGAGAACGGGATCACATCATTAGGAGAATGATGTGATGGACATGACCCATCCGTTAGCTTAGCATAATGATCGTTCAGTTTTATTGCTACTATTTTCTTCATGTCAAATACATATTCCTTCGACTATGAGATTATGCAACTCCCGGATACCGGAGGAATGCCTTGTGTGCTATCAAACGTCACAACATAACTGGGTGATTATAAAGATGCTCTACAGGTATCTTCGAAGGTGTCTGTTGGGTTGGCATAGATCGAGATTAGGATTTGTCACTCCGAGTATCGGAAAGGTATCTCTGGGCCCTCTCGGTAATGCACATCATAATAATCCTTGCAAGCAAAGTGACTTAGTCACAGGATGATGTATTACAGAACAAGTAAAGAGACTTGCCAGTAATGAGATTGAACTAGGTATGAAGATACCGACGATCGAATCTCGGGCAAGTAACATACCGATGGACAAAGGGAATTACGTATGTTGTCATAACGGTTCGATCGATAAAGATCTTCATAGAATATGTGGGAGCCAATATGAGCATCCAGGTTCCACTATTGGTTATTGACTGGAGAGGTGTCTCGGTTTTTTCTACATAGTTCTCGAACCCGTAGGGTCCGCACGCTTAACGTTCGATGACGATTTTGTATTATATGAGTTATGTGATTTGGTGACCGAATGTTGTTCGGAGTACCGGATGAGATCACGGACATGACGAGGAGTCTTGAAATGGTCGAGAGGTAAATATTCATATATAGGACGATTATATTCAGACACCGGAAGTGTTCCGGGGGTACCGGGTACATATCGGGTCACCAAAAAAGGGTTCCGGGCACCCCCGACAAAGATATGGGCCTAATTGGCCAAGAGGGGAAACGCAGTAGCCAGAAGGGGCTGCTGCACCCCCCATATGGGCTGCACCTTAGGAGGAAGGAAAGGGGGGAAGAGAGAAGGAAGGGGAGGGATTCGGCCTCCCCCTTCCTTCCCTCCTCTTTCCTTCTCCCTCCGGTGGATATGGTAAGTGGGGGGGCCGAATTGGACAAGGCCCCCAAGTAGGATTCCTCCTACTTGGGGCGCCCCTTGGCTGTCCTCCTCCCCCTCCCACCTATATATACATGGGGAGGGGGCGCCTAGAACACACAGCAATAACTGTTAGCCGTGTGTGGCGCCCCCCTCCACAGTTTACGCCTCCGGTCATATCATCGTAGTGCTTAGGCGAAGCCCTGCGCGGATCACTTCACCATCACCGTCACCACGCCGTCATGCTGACGGAACTCTCCCTCAACACTTTGTTGGATCAAGAGTTCGAGGGACGTCATCGAGCTGAACGTGTGCAGAACTTGGAGGTGCCGTACGTTCGGTGCTTGATCGGTCAGAACGAGAAGAAATTCGACTACATCAACCACGTTAACAAACACTTCCGCTTTAGGTCTACGAGGGTACGTAGACACACTCTCCCCCCTCTAGTTGCTATGCATCTCCTAAATAGATCTTGCGTGAGCGTAGGATTTTTTTTTGAAATTGCATGCTACGTTCCCAACAGTGGCATCAGATCCAGGTCTATGCGTAGATGATATGCACGAGTAGAACACAAAGAGTTGTGGGCGGTGATAGTCATACTGCTTACCACCAATGTCTTATTTTGATTCGGTGGTATTGTTGGATGAAGCGGCCCGGTCCAACCTTACATGACCACGTTCATGAGAACGGTTCTACCGACAGACATGCAACTAGTTTTGCATAAAGGTGGCTGGCGGGTGTTTGTTTCTCCTACTTTAGTTGAATTGAATTTGACTACGGCCGGTCCTTGTTGCAAGTTAAAACACCAAACTTGAGGAAACACCGTTGTGGTTTTGATGCGTAGGTAAGAACGGTCCTCGCTAGAAGCCCGTAGCAGCCACGTAAAACTTGCAACAACAAAGTAGAGGACGTCTAACTTGTTTTTGCAGGGCATGTTGTGATGTGATATGGTCAAGACATGATGTGATATACATTGTTATATGAGATGATCATGTTTTGTAAAAGTTATCGACAACTGGCAAGAGCCTTATGGTTGTCGCTTTATTGTATGAAATGCAAACGCCATGTAATTGCTTTACTTTATCACTATGCGTTAGCGATAGTTGTAGAAGTTGTAGAAGCAATAGTTGGCGAGACGACCACGACGCAACGATGGAGATCAATGTGTCAAGCCGGTGATGATGGAGATCATGACGATGCTTTGGAGATGGAGATCAAAAGCACAAGATGATGATGGCCATATCATGTCACATATTTTGATTGCATGTGATGTTTATCCTTTATGCATCTTATTTTGCTTAGTACGGCGGTAGCATTATAAGTGTTCTCCCTGAGTATGCACCGTTCCGACAGTTTGTCGTGCTGAGACACCACGTGATGATCGGGTGTGATAGGCTCTACGTTCACATACAACGGGTGCAAGACAGTTTTGCACATGCGGAATACTCGTGTTAAACTTGACGAGCCTAGCATGTACAGACATGGCCTCGGAACACTGGAGACCGAAAGGTCGAACATGAATCATATAGTAGATATGATCAACATAGAGATGTTCACCATTGATGACTACCCCATCTCATGTGATGATCGGACATGGTTTAGTTGATTTGGATCACGTATCACTTAGATGACTTGAGGGATGTCTATTTAAGTGGGAGTTCATTAGTAATTTGATTAATTGAACTTAATTTGTTATGAACTTAGTCCTGATAGTATTTGCATATCTATGTTGTAGATCAATAGCTCGCGTATAGCTTCCCTGTTTTATTTTGATATGTTCCTAGAGAAAACTAAGTTGAAAGATGATAGTAGCAATGATCCGGACTGGGTCCGCGATCTGAGGATTATCCTCATTGCTGCACAGAAGAATTATGTCCTTGATGCATCGCTAGGTGACAGACCTATTGCAGGAGCAGATGCAGACGTTATGAATGTTTGGCAAGCTCGATATGATGACTACTTGATAGTTTAGTGCGCCATACTGTACGGCTTAGAACCGGAACTTCAAAAATGTTTTGAATGCCACGGAGCATATGTGATGTTCCAAAGAGATGAAATTGGTATTTCAGACTCATGCCCGTGTCGAGAGGTATGAGACCTCTGACAAGTACTTTGCCTACAAGATGGAGGAGAATAGCTCCGCCAGTGAGCATGTGCTCAGAATGTCTGGGTACTACAATCGCTTGAATCAAGTGGGAGTTAATCTTCCAGATAAGATAGTGATTGACAAAGTTCTCTAATCACTATCACCAAGCTACAAGAACTTCATGATGAACTATAATATACAAGGGATGACGAAAACGATTCCCGAGCTCTTCGCGATACTAAAATCGGCGAAGGTAGAAATCAAGAAAGAGCATCAAGTGTTGATGGTTGACAAGACCACTAGTTTCAAGAAAAAGGGCGATGGAAAGAAAGGGAACTTCAAGAAGAATGGCAAGCAAGTTGTCACTCCCATGAAGAAGCCCAAAGCTTGACCCAAACCTGAAACTGAGTGCTTCTACTGCAAAGGAAATGGTTACTGGAAGCGGAACTGCCCCAAATACTTGGCGGATAAGAAGGATGGCAAAGTGAACAAAGGTATATTTGATATACATGTTATTGATGTGTATTTTACTAGTGTTCATAGTAGCCCCTGGGTATTTGATACCGGTTCAGTTGCTAAGATTAGTAACTCGAAACAGGAGTTGCAAAATGAACAGAGACTAGTTAATGACGAGGTGACGATGTGTGTTGGAAGTGATTCCAAGGTTGATAAGATCACCATCGCACACTCCCTCTACCTTTGGGATTAGTGTTGGACCTAAATAAGTAAATGTTATTTGGTGTTTGCGTTGAGCATGAATTTGATTGGATCATGTTTATTGCGATACGGTTATTCATTTAAGTCAGAGAATAATTGTTGTTCTGTTTACATGAATAAAACCTTCTATGGTCATACACTCAATGTAAATGGTTTATTGAATCTCGATCGTAGTGATACACATATTCATAATATTGATGCCAAAAAATGCAAAGTTGATAATGATAGTGCAACATATTTGTGGCACTGCCGTTTAGGTCATATTGGTGTAAAGCGCATGAAGAAACTCCATGCAGATGGACTTTTGGAATCACTTGATTATGAATCATTTGATACTTGCGAACCATGCCTCATGGGCAAGATGACTAAAACTCCGTTCTCCGGAACAATGCAGCGAGCTAATGACTTATTGGAAATAATACATACCGATGTATGCGGTCCGATGTGTGTTGAAGCACGCGGCGGGTATCATTATTTTCTGACCTTCACAGATGATTTGAGCAGATATGGGTTTATCTACTTGATGAAACATAAGTCTGAAACATTTGAAAAGTTCAAAGAATTTCAGAGTGAAGTAACAAGAAAATAAAGTTTCTACGATCTGATCGCGGAGGCGAATATTTGAGTTACGAGTTTGGCCTTCATTTAAAACAATGTGGAATAGTTTCACAACTCACGCCATCTAGAACACCACAGCGTAATGGTGTGTCCGAACGTCGTAACCGTACTTTATTAGATATGGTGCGATCTATGATGTCTCTTACCGATTTAACAATATCATTTTGGGGTTATGCATTAGAGACAGCTGCATTCACGTTAAATAGGGCACCGTCTAAATCCGTTGAGACGACACCGTATGAACTGTGGTTTGGCAAGAAACCTAAGCTGTCGTTTCTTAAAGTTTGGGGTTGCGACACTTATGTCAAAAGGCTTCAGCCTGATAAGCTCGAACCCAAATCGGAGAAGTGCGTCTTCATAGGATACCCTAAGGAAACAATTGGGTACACCTTCTACCAGAGATCCGAAGGCAAAATCTTTGTTGCCAAGAATGGAACCTTTCTAGAGAAGGAGTTTGTCTCGAAAGAAGTGAGTGGGAGGAAAGTAGAACTTGATGAGGTAATTGTACCTTCTCTCGAATTGGAAAGTAGCTCATCAGAGAAATCCGTTCCCGTGATGCCTACACCAACTAGAGAGGAAGCTAATGATGATGATCATGAAACTTCGGATCAAGTTACTATAGAACCTCATAGGTCAACCATAACACGATCCGCACTAGAGTAGTACGGGAATCCTGTACTAGAAGTCATGTTACTAGACCAAGGCGAACCTACGAACTATGAAGAAGCTATGATGAGCCCAGATTCCGACAGATGGCTTGAGGCCATGAAATCTGAGATAGGATCCATGTGTGAGAACAAAGTGTGGACTTTGGTGGACTTGCCCAATGATCAGCAAGCCATTGAGAATAAATGGATCTTCAAGAGGAAGACGGACGCTGATGGTAGTGTTACTATCTACAAAGCTCGACTTGTCACAAAAGGTTTTTGACAAAGTTCAAAGTGTTGACTACGATGAGATTTTGTCACTCGTAGCGATGCTTAAGTCTGTCCGAATCATGCTAGCAATTGCTGCATTTTATGAAATCTGGCAAGCGGATGTCAAAACTGCATTCCTTAATGGATTTCTTAAAGAAGAGTTGTATATGATGCAACCAAAAGGTTTTGTCAATCCTAAAGGTGCTATCAAAGTGTGCAAACTCCAACGATCCATCTATGGACTGGTGCAAGCATCTCGGAGTTGGAATATATGCTTTGATAAGGTGATCAAAGCATATGGTTTTATATAGACTTATGGTGAAGCCTGTATTTACAAGAAAGTGAGTGGGAGCTCTGCAGCATTTCTGATATTATATGTGGATGACATATTGCTGATTGGAAATGATATATAATTTCAAGATATCATAAAAGGATACTTGAATAAGAGTTTTTTTTTCAATGAGAGACCTCGGTGAAGCTACTTACATATTGGGCATCAAGATCTATAGAGATAGATCAAGACGCTTGATAAGATTTTCAATGAATACATACCTTGACAAGATTTTGAAGGAGTTCAAAATGAATCAGTCAAAGAAGGAGTTCTAGCTTGTATTGTGAGGTGTGAAGTTGAGCAAGACTCAAAGCCCGACCACGGCAAAAGATAGAGAGAGAATGAAAGTCATTCCCTATGCCTCAGCCATAGGTTCTATAAAGTATGCCATGCTGTGTACGAAACCTGTTGTGTACCTTGCCATGAGTTTGGCGAAGGGAAACAATAGTGATCCAGGAGTAGATCACTAGACAGCGGTCAAAATTATCCTTACAGGACTAAGGAAATATTTCTCGGTTATGGAGGTGATAAAGAGTTCGTCGTAAAGAGTTACGTTGATGCAAGCTTTTACACCAATCCATATGACTCTGAGTCTCAATCTGGATATATATTGAAAGTGGGAGCAATTAGCTAGAGTAGCTCCATACAGAGCATTGTAGACACAGAAATTTGTGAAATACATACGGATCAGAATGTGGCAGACCCGTTGACTAAACTTCTCTCACAAGCAAAACATGATCACACCTTAGTACTCTTTGGGTGTTAATCACATGGCGATGTGAACTAGATTATTGACTGTAGTAAAACCCTTGGGTGTTGGTCACATGGCGATGTGAACTATTGGTGTTAATCACATGGCTATGTGAACTAGATTATTGACTCTAGTAAACCCTTTGGGTGTTGATCACATGGCGATGTGAACTAGATTATTGACTCTAGTGCAAGTGGGAGACTGAAGGAAATATGCCCTAGAGGCAATAATAAAGTTGTTATTTTATATTTCCTTATTCATGATAAATGTTTATTATTCATGCTAGAATTGTATTGATCGGAAACCTAAATATATGTGTGAATACATAGTCAAACACTGTGTCCCTAGTGAGCCTCTACTTGACTAGCTCGTTGATTAAAGATGGTTAAGGTTTCCTAACCATGGACATGAGTTGTCATTTGATAACGGGATCACATCATTAGGAGAATGATGTGATAGACATGACCCATCCGTTAGCTTAGCATAATGATCGTTCAGTTTTATTGCTACTATTTTCTTCATGTCAAATACATATTCCTTCGACTATGAGATTATGCAACTCCCGGATACTGGAGGAATGCCTTGTGTGCTATCAAACGTCACAACATAACTGGGTGATTATAAAGATGCTCTACAGGTATCTCCGAAGGTGTCTGTTGGGTTGGTATAGATCGAGATTAGGATTTGTCACTCCGAGTATCGGAAAGGTATCTCTGGGCCCTCTCGGTAATGCACATCATAAGAAGCCTTGCAAGCAAAGTGACTTAGTCACAGGATGATGTATTACAGAACGTGTAAAGAGACTTGCCAGTAACTAGATTGAACTAGGTATGAAGATACCAACGATCGAATCTCGGACAAGTAACATACCGATGGACAAAGGGAATTACGTATGTTGTCATAACGGTTCGACCGATAAAGATCTTCATAGAATATGTGGGAGCCAATATGAGCATCCAGGTTCCGCTATTGGTTATTGACCAGAGGGGTGTCTCGGTCATGTCTACATAGTTCTCGAACCTGTAGGGTCCGCACGCTTAACGTTCGTTGACGATTTTGTATTATATGAGTTATGTGATTCGGTGACCGAATGTGGTTCAAGGTCCCAGATGAGATCACGGACATGACGAGGAGTCTCGAAATGATCGAGAGGTAAAGATTCATATATAGGACGATGATATTCGGACACCGGAAGTGTTCCAGGGGTACCGGGTACATATCGGGTCACCAGAAAGGGGTTCCGGGCACCCCCGGCAAAGATATGGGCCTAATGGGCCAAGAGGGGAAACGCAGCAGCCAGCAGGGGCTGCTGCGCCCCCCATATGGGCCGCACCTTAGGAGGAAGGAAAGGGGGGAAGAGAGAAGGAAGGGGAGGGATTCAGCCTCCCCCTTCCTTCCCTCCTCCCTCCTCTTTCCTTCTCCTTCCGGTGGATATGGTAAGTGGGGGGGGGGGGGCGGCAAATTGAACAAGGCCACCAAGTAGGATTCCTCCTACTTGGGGCACCCCTTGGCTGTCCTCCTCCCCCTCCCACCTATATATACGTGGGGAGGGGGCGCCTAGAACACACACCAATAACTGTTAGCCGTGTGCGGCGCCCCCCTACATAGTTTACGCATCCGGTCATATCTTCGTAGTGCTTAGGCGAAGCCCTGCGCGGATCACTTCACCATCACCGTCACCACGCCGTCGTGATGACGGAACTCTCCCTCGACACTTTGCTGGATCAAGAGTTCGAGGGACGTCATGAAGCTGAACGTGTGCAGAACTCGGAGGTGCCATACGTTCGGTGCTTGATCAGTCGGAACGAGAAGAAGTTCGACTACATCAACCGCGTTAACAAACGCTTCCGCTTTCGGTCTACGAGGGTACGTAGACACACTCTCCCCCTCTCGTTTCTATGCATCTCCTAGATAGATCTTGCGTGAGCGTAGGAATTTTTTTGAAATTGCATGCTACTTTCCCAACATGTGCATGTAGTTCAAATTTGAATTATGCACATAAATGCATAGAAAACTCAGTTAATTAAAAATATCCAAACGAACCCTAAAAAATTCCTAAAATTAACACAACACTCATGTTGTTCTATGTTGACACTAGAAAAAAAATTGAAATCAAGAAGAGGCAACGGATATCGTTTCGTCCAGAAAGGTGAAACGTTCCCTACCGTAACCATGAGGCTTGTTGTGAGAAGCTTTGGTTTGTGAGAAGCTTATACCCCAACCTGCCCCAAATGGGACAATATTTTTACCATGGCATGTTGATGCCGTTCAATGCTAGCATGTCAAGTTTCATAAATTTCAGACGCGATTTCGATTTACTAGAATTTAAAAACCATGTATCTCAATGTTAGCAGCCGAGCGACGGTGGCAAGGTGTTTGACATTCATTCTCATTTCTTGCATTGGACTTAAGCATGCAACCAAGGACACACATTTCAATTTTGAACCCATTTATATGCACTGGAGCATGTGCATGTAGTTCAAATTTGAATTATGCACATAAATGCATAGAAAACTCTGTTAATGTATAAAAATGTCCAAGCAAACCCCGAAAAATCCCAACAATTGACACAACACTCCTGTTGTTCTATGTTGACACGAGAAAAATTTTGAAAGTAAGAAGAGGCAACAGATATCATTTCATCCCCCAAGGTGGCACATTCCCTACCGAAACCATCAGACTTGTTGTGAGAGAAGCTCTAGTTTGCGAGAAACTTATACCCAAACCTGCCTCAAATGGGAAAATGTTTTTACCACGGTATGCATGTCGATGTCGTTCCATGATATCATGTCAAGTTTCATGAATTTCAGATGAGTTTTCGATTTACTATAATTTTAAAACCATGTATCTCAATGTTAGCGCCCGATCTATAGTGTCAAGGTGTTTGACATTCATTCCCATTTCTTGAATGTGACCTAAGCTTGCAACCAAGGACACACATTTGATTTTTCAACCCGTTTTTATGCACTGGTGCATGTGCATGTAGTTCAATTTTGAATTATGCACATAAATGCCTAGAAAACTCAGTTAACGTATGAAAATGTCCAAACGATCCCCGAAAAATTCCAAAATTTAACAAGACACTCCTGTTGTTCTATGTTGACACCAGGAAAAAATTGAAAGCAAGAAGAGGCGACGAATATCGTTTTGTCCACAAAGGTGACACGTTTCCCTAATGGAACCATGAGGCTTCTTGTGAGAAGCTCTGGTTTGTGACAAGCTTATACCATAACCTGCCCTAAATGGGACAATATTTTTTACCCCAGCATGTTGATGCCATTCCATGATAGCATGCTAAGGTTCATGAATTTCAGACGGGTTTTGGATTTACTAGAATTACAAAAGCAAGTACCTCAACGTTTGCCGGAGAGCCACGGAGTCGTGGTGTTCGAAATTCATCCCCATTTCTTGCATGTGACATAAGCATAAACCCATGGATACATATATGATTTTACAACCCATGTTGGTGCACCGGAGCATGTGCATGTAGTTTAATTTTGAATTGTGCACCTGAAATGGCTAGAAAACCAATTTAATGTATAAAAATGTCCAAACGAACCCTGAATAATTCCAATTTTTTTACGAAACACCTATAGTTGCATGTTCATTGCAGATAAAAGTTTTAGCAATTCAAACACCCTCCATTGCCGCTGTGACCCATTATGTAATTCAAATCACGATGAAAAATCAAGTAGATCGCACACAGTTTATTATCACCAACCGTGTGAGATGCAGTACAAAATATCTTGGAGTATCATCGGAGTATAGTATGCCTATGGCTTACGCGAGAAGGTGCATCGGCTACAATCCACAGCCGGCTTGTCAAGCACACTAGCTCGCTCCCCAAATATTATTTCACTGTTCAATCATCGCCGGTGAAAGATGGGGACGTGGACCCGCGTCATGAGGGCAACTTCAGCGGCCCACTCCGGCGAGAGCGCGGCCGCAGCCGCCATGCGCGTGCTAACAAGATGCATGAGCGCGGCCGCAATCTGCGACCGGGCGGCTAAGGCAGCCCAAATGGCCGCTGTTGCTTCTCAGGTGGCGGCAGCAACATCTGACTCGGGGATAGCAACTGGCGAGAGTGGCATAACAGCTGTCCGTTCCGCAGTGGCGGTCTTAGCCCTGATGGAGGCCGCCCACGCCCAGCTCCTGGCGGTCACCGCACAACTCGAACAAAGCTTTTCCGACAACGGTCGGCAACCCACGGCCAAAGAGTTGGCAATCGCCGAGAGCGTTCGAGCAGCCGTCCGTACCTCCGCCGCATATCTTGCCACGACGGAGCCCGTCCAAGCCCAGATCGCGGGCGCCCACGCCCAGCTCGTGGCGGCCTTTTCCAAAGAGATGGCGGACTCGGATGGCGAGATGCTTGCCGAGTATGGTGCGATGGATGTCATGGAGCCCCTTCCCCAAGAGACTGTTGGGCGCGAGCTGGACATGGAGGAGGCGGCGGAGATCGACGAGCACCAGCCGTAGTAGTACTCTTTGTTTTGTTTAATTAAGAGCGCCGGTCTTTAATTTGTTAGAGTAATGTTTAGGTCAGCTAGCTCTGTTTAATTGCTGAACTTGCCTGATTAAGAAGTGTGGGTGTGTTGTAGTCTCCTTTGTGTACCAAAATTATGCAATGACATGGATGACCACTGTAACCAGGGAAATTCGGACCAAATTTTTTGACGTTCAAACTCATCACACACGGGTTAAGCTATATAAATCGTTTGTGATGTTCACATATCGTACACAGTTCTGAATAAGGGACCGTGTCTGATGACACTATGCGCGCCAGTTTTTTCGCTGCACAGATCCAAAATTTTCGGCTTCCGCGGAAATATGTACCTCCCCGCCCCTCCCCCTTACCAAAAGCCACATTTCCCCTGTTTTCGCCTTCCTTTCCAAGTTGAAACCTTCACTCCTTGCTTGCAGCGCCGCCTCCTCACCGGTGACCCTCCTTCACGCTGCTCGGCCTCGTCGATCCAGGCAGGTAATCCGCACCCGACCCCCATCCTCCTCCTCCTTCCACATCCCACATGCCCCGATCGCTGGCGTGACACCTTCCACCCAAATCATCAACCCCTCCCCCAAATATGTGCCGCCCTAAGGCATGGTGCACGCAGTATAGCCAGGAGCTCAATGAGCATTTGGCAGCGGAGAAGCAAATCGCGGCCGCATGCGCGGATGAGGTCGCGATAGCTTCCATTCGTGTCGACCCCCAGATCTCGGAGGAGAACCTCGCCGTCGAGGCCACCGTCGATGCCTCGCGCGCCAACGTCGCGACGCGGTTGGCTGCTTTAAACGATAGTTCATGGCGTTTTCTGGAGGCCACCCTGGGTGCCTTCGACGAAGAGTATGAGGTGTTTTCTCAGCGTGCACGTACTTACCTCAACTCGAGAGCTAGCAGGTTGGTGCCCGGAGCGGCCTAGGAAACTCACCACAACGACGAGGGCACCCACGATGTTGAGGCCTCGCCCTCTTCCATGTCCAAGGAGCCAATCATTATCGATATCTCCGACGATGAGGTGTAGCTTGCCTTATTAGCTCACTATAAGGACCCATGTTCAGTTTGCTAGCTACGCCGGTTAAGCATGCTCGGTTTACCCATTGCATGTGCTTCTTCTGCCTTTCCTTAACAAAATCTAGTGAATTGTGCTATGTACTTTTACCATGTAATCTGTTGCTCTAGTGTATATGTTCTATATGTCGTGCAATGTGGTGCTCACTTATTAACTGTTTGGTTAATTAGTTGTCGTCTTCAGTTAACTGTTTGGTTCAATTCTACAAATGTGATGTTCAATTCTTCAGGCTACAATTTTGTATTGTCTACCATGTGAGAAATAAATCGAATTTATCTTTACAAAATACATGAGAAACAAATGCAATTGCTATATTTCCAAGTTGTCAAGCATGCTTGGTTTGGTTAACTGTCTGATCTTCTAGTATGTTATACATTGTACAATATGGTGCTCCGTTAACGTTTGGTTCATTTCTTGTGGTGTTTAGTTAACTGTTTGGTTCAATTCTGCAATGCGATGTTCAATTGTTGTGGGTGCATTCTGTTATTGTATACCATGTGAGAAATAAATCGAATTTGGCTGTACTAAATACATGAGAAACAAATACAATTGCTATATTTCCAAATTGTTAAGCATACTTGGTTTGGTTAACTGTCTAATCTTCTATTAGGAGTATGTTATATTGTGTAGTGTGGTGCTCAGTTAATGTTTGGCTCATTTATTGTGGTGTTTAGTTAACTGCTTGGTTCAATTCTGTAATGCGATGTCTAATTGTCGTGGGTAGAATGTTGAATTGTTGTGCATGTGAGGAATAAATCGAATTTGGCTGCACTTAATCCATGAGAAACATATACAACTGCTATATTTCCTAATTCTTAATCATGCTTGGTTTGGATAAATGGGTTTTCCATGTGGCTTGAATTAATCTGATGAATCTGTATTGTGCTTAGTTTTTATCAACATATTTTACTGATAGCATGCGAACCCTCACTTAACCTGATGACTAACTACCTTATATGTGTTGCAGGGAAACAATGGGAAGCACTTAGCTTTACAATCAAGGTTTGCACGTGCTTGGTCCTTTGTCTAATAGCACATTATTGGGCAATTGCAGGAATTATTCTAATATTTAGGTTTTTAACAATTTGGTTTCCACATGTAGGTCCTGCTATCAGAGGTTTTGACCCACTGTTCGACCCTTTTTCCATATGGGGAAATGAGTTATTCATGAATATCAGTCAAGTCAAGAAACTCAGAAAGATTGTTAGGAAAAAGAAATTAGCGACAAAAAACAATAAGATCTTTGTCTGCACAATGAAGAAGAAGCCAGTTCACTACAAGATGGTACTAACTATTATACCTTGCCTTTTTTTTATTCCTTTGCCCCATTTCCAATATAGAGAAGATATTTATCCACATCCTTGTTTTTAGGCCTTTCCAAAGCAGTTCACTGATGATTACCTCTGAAACCACCTGTATGGTAAGGAGGCGAGGAAGGTTTTCATACAACACCCACGGTTCAATATTGAAGTATTCCTGAAGAGGACGAAGGATGGACGGTCAATCATCCACAGACACTGGCCTAAAGTTGCAAAGAACTTCAACATCAATGAAGGCTCAATATTCGCCTTTCGCTTCAGCAGTTTTCCAGATGAGATGCATATGTCTATGATGCTATGATGCTAATTTCGAAAGGTTATAGATGTTGCATGTGAAACTTGGTGCTGGTGCAGTTGTGTAATGGGGTAGCTGAGTGCTGAAGCTATATGATGTTGTACTCTGATGTATTTCAATTATGAAATCCTGCTTCCTTAATATGGAAATGAAATATATTGCGTGCTTAATATGAAATGTCAATTAGATTAATAAATTAATTATTAATAATAGGGCAATTAGCCTGCTAATGACCAATTAGCCTCCTAATTGGGTTTTTCTATTGCAAAAGGTTATTGAGAAAACACCGTCGGCGATGACCTCAGGCAACGCACACAGTTTCTAGCAATAAACCGTGTTGGATCAATGAACAATCACACACGACATCCTCTTGAAAACTGTTTGCGTTAGGCCACCTTGCGCAAACGTTTACCACATAAAAAGTGTGTGTGATGGACAGCCTTTGCCACACAGTTTCTTCTACGCATCATGTGTGATGCATTGAATAATGCAAATGATAAAATTGTTAATATCGTGTGCAGTGGCAACGCTATTACAAATGATTTAATGGGGAAAATTTTGTGTGATGTACCTGCAAACGGAAACGTTTTCCTTGGAGTGACTGTGTGGGATGTATATACGAATGAAAACGTACTTCTTGGATTAACTGTGTGGGATGTACATACTAACGGAAACGTATTCCTTGAATTGACTATGTGGAATGTACGTACGAACGGAAACGTTTAGCGGGGACTGACAGTGTGGGATGTACTTATGACCGGAAACGATTTGGCCTGTATAATTGTATGTTTTTAGCACAACTGTATGTATAACCGTATTTGATCGCTCGGCAGTCGCACACGGCCTCATTTTGCCGAGCGTGTGTGCCAGGAGGGCATGTCCCCGATGGTTTCTGGGTCATGTGGGAAGGACCCCCTTATCGCAGTCACTCACTTGGCGATGGTTCGAAACGCCGTCGCGGAAAAGGGTTTGTATAGCACCTCGTTGTACCCGTGTACGACCAATTTCAATACCAATTTAAATGGTCATAATGTTGTACGATGTATTGCGTTCTGATTGGTCCATAGACAACACACGCGGATCATGCATGAACACCATTGGATCCTCCCAGATCCAACGGCAGCCCTCACCCCCCGCCTCCCCCACCTGAGCCGAAACCCTAGCACTGTCCTCTGGACATTTTCCATCCACCCCCCGCCTCCTTTCTTTCTTTCTCTCTCGCGACCCCGACCCCGATCCCAACCCCACCGCCGGTGATCTCCTCCCCCCCAGCGACGCCGCCCCCACGTTCTCTTCCTCTCCCAAGGGAAGGGAACGGAAGGGAGGGAACGGAAGGAAGGGAGGTCGTTCCAGCGCCCAGATCCACGCCGCCGTGGTCGACCTGATCCGCATCCGTCCTCAAGGGAGGTAGGCCATGGTGGTTCGACCTGGCCTGGCAGCAGCCATGGACGAACGGAACCCTACCTAACCCCGCCCCGTGGAGGTCCGACGCCTCAACCTTCAAGGACGCGCGCCAGCGACCGCGGATCTCTGATTATGGTGGGTGCGTGCGGACGTTTCCCTTGTCCTGCTCGGTTTCTTCATCTCCCCTCCTCCTGATTCCTTTGTTTCTTTTGTGTGCAGGCTCCTCTCTATGCTCTCTGCTCCCCTGACTGCTCCACCTCGACCTGGACTGGCCGCAGTGCTCCGGGGCAGCTCCCGCCGTGTCCTCGCCTACCCTGCCCTCTGCGCCCCCGTGATCTACTGCCCCGCCACGCTCCCCGACGTGCCCACGGCCGTGGGGCCCCAGCCGCCGCCGCTGTCCGCGGGCCTCTAGGCGAGGTCCATGGCCACCTTCACCCGCACGTGAGCGCCCCCTTCCTACCCTTTCTGCCCAGATCCGCTCCCCCCGAATTTGAGTTAAGATGATATTCAAATTTATGTGAGATTATCTCCTGCACATCCAGATGAGATTATCTCCTTCCCTGTCCATAGTGCCAGCTATCCATTCAGATGATATTCAAATTGCTTAAGATGTGTTTTCAGTCCTAACTAGACAATCTCCTGCACATGTACCTACATACCAGAGTAGACCATCAATATAGTCTCAAGCCATGTTGATAAGAATTTTTTTAAGAAAGAAATCAAGTCAGATTATATATGTTCAATTATTATGCACATACGTATGGTGACATCTTCATTATATTCTTCTGCTTCCACTTATATCCTGAGCATGTACTCTAATAGTTAGTTCCTAGAACATGACAATGGATTGCTTTTGTTTCTATAACCCACTATCCATACTCCCAGGTATTAGTAAAGCTATGAGGACACCTTCTGTATATTGTGTTGGATTAGTGCGCAATCTTATTAGAAACATCTTAATGCTGAGGCTATTTCCTTTATACTAAATCTTGCAATTCTTGGTTGCGGCTTCTGTTTTGTTCCTTGGTACCCACTCACGACCGCCTTCTGTCTGTGCTTCTTGTCTCAGGACGATGGTCTTGCGGCACATGGCGCCGGAGCTGAGCCTGGGCATGAGGAACGACGGCTACGTGCGGGTCCTCGACCTGCTCGGCCTCAAACTGCAGACCTTCGCCAAGGTTCCCCTCAAGTCCCACACGGTGGATGAAATCAGGGAGGTAATATTTGTTCATGACCCATCTTCCTGCTGAACAGTAGATGATCTTACTAAGCACCTAGCCCACCTTGCCTGGTATGCTTGTATCTGCTACATGTTGTTTTCATCTTGATAGCTAGTAGCCTAGCACCATGAACTTTGATTGGGAAATCTCTATATGCTGTAAAATTAAGTGGGTCAGTCTCGAATTTGTTATCAATTGTAAGATGCTTCGAGTAAATGTTTTTTTTGCCTTCTCGCGTGTAGGCGGTCAGGAGAGACAGCAAGTAGAGGTTCAATCTGTTGGAGGACGATGGCGAGCTGCTGATTCGGGTTAACCAGGGGCACACTGTTGCAGTATGTTTTCTGCCTGACCCTCCAGACCATGGAGAAGTAGAGTCGGCTGCTGGCGGGGGACGTGGCCAACGACCAGATCGTCGTCCTCTCCAAGCGAAGGGGACAACTCAACTAGATCTGCAGCTAACTCAACTTGACCCTGCTGTTGTTATGATTTCTGTAGTAGAAGCATGTTCAGAGACTTGGTTGTATTCATGGAGGGGCTTAAATATGTTCTGTTTAGCCTTAGGGTATGACTAAGGCATGCCATATGTTCTGTTTGAAGTCACATGCAAATAATCTAACCATATCAGCGGCTTCAGTAATTATATCATTACTGCCTTGTTCTGACACTTGCACAAAATTACTTGATGGCCAATATTTCAACACAAAACGCTGAATCGGAATGTGAAGTGATTTTATGGGTTTATACATCTATCTTTCTCTAAAGCATTAAGACCTTTTGCTAGGGCCGGGGCTCCCCTTCCAGCGGCCCTATTGATTGTTTTTTTGGAATACATGTTTTTGTATATAAGATGCCACCATCAAGTTAATAGTAACACTAATAATCATCAGTACCCTTCAATTATGAGTTGATTGCACATGATTGGGTTGTGCTTCCTCTGCTTACATTCAGAATTGTTTGATGTTAATGATGATGATATACTAGGAGCAATACTTTCACCTACAGTAATTGGCTCAGTTTAATATAGTATAACCGGCAGAACATATATAATTCCAGTCATGATTGCTCTGTAATGTTAAGAACAAAGACTCATTTTGACATAGTGTGTTTTTTGTTTGTCCTATCCTCTATTGAATGAATTCAATGAAGTTCTCATGAATTCTGCCTGGCCTTCTACTAGTCCAAATATGAAGTAGTATTACTAATGTTGTTAAGTTGTCTAAACATGCTTGCTGCTAGCTTTAAAGTTGATCTAAAGAACCATTCATGCATTTACACATTCATGATTTCCTCTGCTGTTTGTAATTGTTCTGGTTAACTGTGCTAGTAGATATTGCCTGGGATTTGTAGCTGGTGTCTGTTGTGTCATGTTACTTCCTTAGTGTTCAGTACATGGTACATATAGAGCTGCGTACAACAGTTACAAGAGTCGATCGTGGTGAGAGATTATTATTTCTTCCTCATACTAATATTTGGTTTACAATGTGGGGAGAGATTGTCAAGTTTGTAAGCTATTCATCACACAACCCTTTTCCTCCTCGTATGGAGTTGCTCTGTTGTACCAAAAATGTTAATTATTCGTATGTGCTTGTACAGAAGGATACAATTATTAATTGTCCAGTTATGATTTTTAGCATTTGTTGTGCTTCCTAGGGACACCGATCTCTCCTCTTCTATGTAATCCACACTGATCTTTATTGTTTGATTGATTGGAAGAAGTTTTGATGTATTTTTTTTAATCATGCAGGAGTTTACTTTGGATGACAAATGTGTGTAGATCATCCACCTCCTCAACGATGCTAACCCAATCCGATCATCGTCGACAGTATCATCATCAGGTCCCTGTTCCCTCTATTCTCTCCTGCCTTGTGATGTTAGTCTGTGTGCGCTCACTAGTATTGTTAGATCATATCAGTTGAATCGATGGTAGTGGTAGTAGAGTAGTATTTTTCTTCAGGTGAATCTGTTACAGTGACATTCATTGTACGACCTGCACTTGTACTAATGTACCATGCTGCTATTTGGCAATTCAATTTCACATTGCATTTGGATCTTAAACTTATATAGTATAAGCTTAGTTATTTGCATATGTAAAATATGTTGACAAAGTGTTAAGTTGGATTACCGCCTCATGTTGATGGCATTGTCTCTAAAAATTTAACAATGTTTCTTTTTGGTGATCTAGATCAGGATCTAATGTTGTTTAGGCTTCTGCTGCTGTGACGAAAGATCAGAAGAGGCATGGAGATGCGCACCATAGTATTAGTTGATGTTGCACCATGTTTTGGTGCTTGTCGGGGATATACCCCGCGGTATGACCCGGCCGGATATATGACCCGGCCGAGACTTAGCGCTTCATCGGTAACCCGCCTGAAGACTGGCGACTCACTGGTCTGGCGACTCATTGGTGACCCGTCCGGACCTGGCGACTCATGGAGACCCGCCCGAGCTTTGCGGTTCGTTAGTGACCCGGCGGGTGGGTCAGACAGACGACAAGACCCAACGGCCCATAAGGCGGCTCATGGGAAGGCCGGCTCACGTGATGATGGGCCGGCTTGAGAAAGAAGACATAAGGAATATTTCCCTTGCAAGGGAAGCAAGACTAGGATACCACTTGTAATAGAATAGTCCTAATTCTATTATGACTCCACATGTAACCCGCCCCTCCAACTTATATAAGGAGGGGCAAGGCACCCCAAGAGGGACAAATTTTTTTGGACGTCTCAATAGATAAGTCTTAGACAAGATCAAAATAGATCCTCTCGAGATAGAGGTATTGAAACCTCGCCCTTGTAACCGAGATCATGATCATCATCAATATCAATCAAGCAGGATGAAGGCTTTTACCTACACCGTGAGGGGCCGAACCTGGGTAAAATTTCGCGTCTCTCGTCCCGCTCAACACTTCTCAAGCTACGACTTAGATGCGTTGGCCTCACGACTAAACCCTCACACTAGGACATCTGTCGTGACAAAACCACGACAGTTGGCGCCCACCGTGGGGCCTGCGCACGGTGATGTTAAGTTCTTGGAGGGGTCTTTTTCAGGGATCGAAGAGTTCGCAATTTTTCGGATGAAGAAAAGATCTACATCAACGACGAACAGTCGGAAGAGCATATACAAGATTGTGATCGAGAGAGAGCTAGGGTTGCGTCCGCTCCGCCGCTGCCGTCCGGAAAAATCACTGAGACCAAGATTAAACTTTTCGCTGCAGTTTTTCCTTCTCTGATTACGCGGCGTATACACCGACACCAACGCGAAGCAATCCTGCGCTGTGGTCAAGTCACCGTAGTCCTTGTTTTCCTCCAATCGACCAAGTTAGGCACACGTACATGCAAGGGGTCGGACCAGCTGCCGTGTCCTCACGTGAAGCCTGCAAAACAATGGGAAGAGCCAACAGTAGCAATGGTACTACTTCAATTAGTACTCTGCCATGTGATGGTCAAGTTGATCTACAACCCCAAATTTGTTATTGGCCAAAACTGCTACATGGGGAAGCGACCAGATGGGATCTGCCTTGGCAAATTCTACACCAAGAAGACTGTCACGTGGTCAAAAGGCAAAACACCAGGAATTAGCGACGTTTAAAAAAAAAAGGGGCACGACCCGGGGAAGGACGTGGGCGTTGACCCGGATTTCTCCTCTACCGCTGTGGTCCGCGCCTCGCCTGGCCAGTCCGCCTTCGCCTCGTTCGGCCGGTGAGCCACCGCCTCTGCGCCACACCTCGCCGCCGGAGCATCACTTCCGCTGTGGCCGTGTGAACCGCCAGCGCCGAGGCCCCTCCTCAGCTGGAAGCGGATGTCCCCACGTGACCGAGTTTGTCGCAGCTTCTCCACTCCACCCATGGCTCTGCTGCCGTGGGTACCGCTCCCAGTCGAGCCGCCTTATCCGCCGCCACGGCCAAGGGCTCGGCTTCACTTCCGAGTCGCTGGGGGGCCCGCTGCAGTCGCCATCGCGATTTGCTTCCGCCTCTGCCGCGTCGATGCTGCCACGGCCGAGTGGCCTCGCCTTCGCTTCGAGCCATCGCCAAGTTGCTAAAACTCGCCAAACCGCCACCGCCGGGGGGCCTTGCCTTGCCTTCAAGTCGCCGGTCCGCCGTAACTGACCCGCCGCTGCTGTGACTCGCCACATCGCCAGACCCACGACGTCGACCTGCCCTGCGCGCCTCTATTCCGGGCCACCGCGCCGTCGCACGCGGCTTCAAATCGTCATCACCGCTGTTTTCATCACCACAACCGCGCCCAACCGGCTCAGTTTGTCGTCGCGCCGCCCTATTGTTGTTGATCTGCCGGTTGCCGCCTCGAGCCCCTCGCCGGTTTCTACCTCTGCCTCTGAGCGTCACCAAGCCACCGAGCTCTGCTAAGGGTCGTCGGTTGATACGTCTCCAACGTATCTATCATTTTTTATTGTTTCATGCTATTATATTATCTGTTTTGGATGTTTAATGGGCTTTAATATGCTCTTTAATATTATTTTTGGGACTAACCTATTAACCGGAGGCCCAGTGCTAGTTTCTCTTTTTTGCATATTTTAGAGTTTCGCAGAAAAGAAATACCCAAACGGAGTCCAAACGGAATGAAACTTCGCGATGATCTTTCTTGTACCGAAAGCAATCCAGAATACTTGGAGTTGAAGTCTGGAACTCCTCGAGGAGGCCACGAGGCAGGAGGGCGTGCCCAGGGGGTTAGGCGCGGCCCCCACCCTCGTGGGCCCCTCGTAGCTCCATCGACGTACTTCTTTCGCCTATATATACTCTTATACCCTAGAAACATCAGGGGAGCCACGAAACTACTTTTTCATGCCGCAACCTTCTGTACCCGTGAGATCCCATCTTGGGGCCTTTTCCGGCGATCTGCTGGAGGGGGAATCGATCATGGAGGGCTTCTACATCAACACCATTGCCTCTCCGATGAAGCGTGAGTAGTTTACCACAGACCTTCGGGTCCATAGTTATTAGCTAGATGACTTCTTCTCTCTCTTTGATTCTCAATACAAAGTTCTCCTCGATGTTCGGAGATCTATTCGATGTAAAACCCTTTTGCGGTGTGTTTGCCGAGATCCGATGAATTGTGGATTTATGAACAAGATTATCTATGAATATTATTTGGTTCTTCTCTGAATTCTTATATGCATGATTTGATATATTTGCAAGTCTCTTCGAATTATCGGTTTAGTTTGGCCTACTAGATTGATCTTTCTTGCAATGGGAGAAGTGCTTAGCTTTGGGTTCAATCTTGCGGTGTCCTTTCCCAGTGACAGTAGGGGCAGCAAGGCACATATTGTATTGTTGCCATCGAGGATAAAAAGATGGGGTTTATATCATATTGCTTGAGTTTATCCCTCTACATCATGTCATCTTGCTTAATGCGTTACTCCGTTCTTATGAACTTAATACTCTAGATGCATGCTGGATAGCGGTCGATGTGTGGAGTAATAGTAGTAGATGCAGAATCGTTTTGGTCTACTTGATACGGACGTGATGCCTATATTCATGATCATCGCCTTAGATATCTTCATAACTATGTGCTTTTCTATCAATTGCTCGGCAGTAATTTCTTCACCCACCGTAATACATGCTATCTTGAGAGAAGCCACTAGTGAAACCTATGGCCCCCGGGTCTCTTTTCTATTATATTGCATCTCTTTTATTTACATCGCATCTCGTTTACTATTTTGCAATCTTTACTTTCCAATCTATACAACAAAAATACCAAAAATATTCACTTTACTATCTTTATTAGATCTCACTTTTGCGAGTGACTGTGAAGGGATTAACAACCCCTTTATCGCGTTGGTTGCAAGGTTCTTGATTGTTTGTGCAGGTACTAGGTGACTTGTGCGTTGTCTCCTACTGGATTGATACCTTGGTTCTCAAAAACTGAGGGAAATACTTACGCTACTTTGCTGCATCACCCTTTCCTCTTCAAGGGAAAACCAACGCATGCTCAAGAGGTAGCAAGAAGGATTTCTGGCGCCGTTGCCAGGGAGATCTACGCCAAGTCAAGACATACCAAGTACCCATCATAAACTCTTCTGCCCCACATTACATTATTTGCCATTCGCCTCTCGTTTTCCTCTCCCCCACTTCTAAAACGATTTTCGAAAACCTTTGTCTTTTCTTCACCCCTCTTCCGTTCGCCTCTTTCCGCTTGCCTCTTGTGTGTTCGTTCTTAGTGCGGTTTGTTGCCATCATGTCTGAAACTGGGAAGGTTATCGTTGAAAAGGATAGTAGTAACGATGGGGGAAACTTTGATGCTTTTGATAATCCTCATGAAGAACCTACTATTTTACACATTAAAAAGTTCCGGATTGGTAATGGTAATATTATTGGAAAAGGAGTTATTCAAGATTTCTTGACTTGTGCCGGTGCTTTGCCCACTATGGGTGGGTCTATTCTTCATAGAACTAGTAGTCTTGCAGATGCTATATCTTTGCTCGTAGTTGAACTTGAAAGACAATTTATCCACATGCATCCTTGCATACAAAGGATTTTTCTAGAATTTTCCAATATTGAGCATTCTTCTGTTAAGCGAGCGGCTACCATATTTTTAGCACATGAGTTAAGATTTATAATAAAAGAGGCCAATGAAATTTTTGTGCATTATAGGGTGGATGCTGGCCGTCCTCCCATAGAAGCAATCCTTTTTAAGAAAGAAGACATAATGCATTTACGATCTTTAGATCATGTTGCTTATAATGAAAACCTTGGAAAAAAGGTTCCTACCGATGTTCTAGTTGATAGGATTTCTGAACTTAATGATAATTTTGCTATTCAGAACAATGGGTTAGGTTTTCCTCTTGAACAAAGGCTCATGACCTTTTGCCAAAAGAATGCTTATAATGATGAATTGGTTGTGCAATATGAGGGGCCAAAGGAGGAGCCAATACCTCCCGAGCTTGATCTTGGGGACTTTTGTCCCATTAAATTTAGCCCTTTTGATTACTTTTGCCTGCCACAAAGAAAACTTGCTGCTGAACATAGGGAGTATGAGATGAGTTTTCGGGATTTGCCGTACCATTATCATGGCAATACCTAGATCTATTCTTGTTTTTATGCCTAGCTAGGGGCGCTAAACGATAGCGCTTGTTGGGAGGCAACCCAATTTTATTTTTGTTCTTTGCTTTTTGCTCCTGTTTAGTAATAAATAATTCATCTAGCTTCTGTTTATATGTGGTTTTATGTTTTAATTAGTGTTTGTGCCAAGTAGAACCTTTGGGAAGACTTGGGTGAAGTCTTTGCGATCTTGCTGCAAAAAACAGAAACTTTTGCGCTCACGAGATTAGCTGTCATTTTTTACTGGAGAGTGCTTTTAGGTTGATTCTTTTTTCAGATGATTAATAGAAAAATCCTCACGACCACCAATTTATATCAGAATTTTTGGAGTTACAGAAGTATTCGAAAGATATAGATTGCTACAGACTGTTCTGTTTTTGACAGATTCTGTTTTTCGTGTGTTGTTTGCTTATTTTGATGAATCTATGAGTAGTATCGGGGGGTATGAACCATAGAGAAGTTGGAATACAGTAGGTTTAACACCAATATAAATAAAGAATGAGTTCATTACAGTACCTTAAAGTGGTGGTTTATTTTCTTATACTAACGGAGCTCATGAGATTTTCTGTTGAAGTTTTGTGTTGTGAAGTTTTCAAGTTTTTGGGTAAAGATTTGATGGATTTTGGAATAAGGAGTGGCAAGAGCCTAAGCTTGGGGATGCCCAAGGCACCCCAAGGTAAAATTCAAGGACAACCAAAAGCCTAAGCTTGGGGATGCCCTGGAAGGCATCCCCTCTTTCGTCTTCGTCTATCGGTAACTTTACTTGAGGCTATATTTTTATTCACCACATGATATGTGTTTTGCTTGGAGTGTCTTGTATGATTTGAGTCTTTGCTTTTTAGTTTACCACAATCATCCTTGCTGTACACACCTTTTGGGAGAGACACGCATGAATCGGAATTTATTAGAATACTCTATGTGCTTCACTTATATCTTTTGAGCTAGATAATTTTGCTCTAGTGCTTCACTTATATCTTTTTAGAGCACGGCGGTGGTTTTATTTTATAGAAATTATTGATCTCTCATGCTTCACTTATATTATTTTGAGAGTCTTTTAGAACAGCATGGTAATTTGCTTTGGCTATAAAACTAGTCCTAATATGATTGGCATCCAAGATGGGTATAATAAAAACTTTCATATAAATTGCGTTGAATACTATGAGAAGTTTGATGCTTGATGATAGTTTTGAGATATGAAGATGGTGATATTAGAGTCATGCTAGTAGAGTAGTTGTGAATTTGAGAAATACTTGTTGTTAAAGTTTGCGATTCCTGTAGCATGCACGTATGGTGAACTGTTATGTGATGGAGTCGGAGCATGATTTATTTATTGATTATCTTCCTTATGATTGGCGGTCGGGGACGAGCGATGGTCTTTTCCTACCAATCTATCCCCCTAGAAGCATGCGCGTAGTACTTTGTTTCGATAACTAATGGATTTTGCAATAAGTATATGAGTTCTTTATGACTAATGTAGAGTCCATGGATTATACGCACTCTCACCCTTCCACCATTGCTAGCCTCTCTAGTACCGCGCAACTTTCGCCGGTACCATACACCCACCATATACCTTCCTCAAAACAGCCACCATACCTACCTATTATGGCATTTCCATAGCCATTTCGAGATATATTGCCATGCAACTTTCCACCGTTCCGTTTATTATGACGCGCTCCATCATTGTCATATTGCTTTGCATGATCATGTAGTTGACATCGTATTTGTGGCAAAGCCACCGTTCATAATTTTTTCGTACATGTCACTCTTGAATCATTGCACATCCCGGTACACCGCCAGAGGCATTCACATAGAGTCATATTTTTTCTAAGTATTGAGTTGTAAGTAAATAAAAGTGTGATGATCTTCATTATTAGAGCATTGTCCCATGTGAGGAAAGGATGATGGAGACTATGATTCCCCCACAAGTCGGGATGAGACTCCGGACGAAAAAGAAAAAAAGAAAAAGAAAAAAAAGAGGCCATAAAAAAGAGAAAGGCCCAAATAAAAAAAAGAGAAAAAGAGAGAAGGGACAATGCTACTATCCTTTTTCCACACTTGTGCTTCAAAGTAGCACCATGATCTTCATGATAGAGAGTCTCCTATGTTGTCACTTTCATATACTAATGGGAATTTTTCATTATAGAACTTGGCTTGTATATTCCAATGATGGGCTTCCTCAAAATGCCCTAGGTCTTCTTGAGCAAGCAAGTTGGATGCACACCCACTTAGTTTCTTTTGTTGAGCTTTCATACACTTATAGCTCTAGTGCATCCATTGTATGGCAATCCCTACTCACTCACATTGATATCTATTGATGGGCATCTCCATAGCTCGTTGATATGCCTAATTGATGTGAGACTATCTTCTCCTTTTTGTCTTCTCCACAACCACCTTTCTATTCCACCTATAGTGCTATGTCCATGGCTCACGCTCATGTATTGCGTGAAGATTGAAAAAGTTTGAGAACATCAAAAGTATGAAACAACTGCTTGGCTTGTCATCGGGGTTGTGCATGATTTAAATATTTTGTGTGATGAAGATAGAGCATAGCCAGACTATATGATTTTGTAGGGATAGCTTGCTTTGGCCATGTTATTTTGAGAAGACATGATTGCTTTGATAGTATGCTTGAAGTATTATTATTTTTATGTCAATATTAAACTTTTGTCTTGAATCTTTCGGATCTGAAAATTCATGCCACAATAAAGAAAATTACATTGATAATTATGTTAGGTAGCAATCCACATCAAAAATTCTGTTTTTATCATTTACCTACTCGAGGACGAGCAGGAATTAAGCTTGGGGATGCTTGATACGTCTCCAACGTATCTATAATTTTTGATTGTTCCATGCTATTATATTATCTGTTTTGGATGTTTAATGGGCTTTAATATGATCTTTTATATTATTTTTGGGACTAACCTATTAACCGGAGGCCCAGTGCCAGTTTCTGTTTTTTTGCCTATTTTAGAGTTTCGCAGAAAAGGAATACCAAACGGAGTCCAAACGGAATGAAACCTTCGCGATGATCTTTCTTGGACCGAAAGCAATCCAGAAGACTTGGAGTTGAAGTCTGGAACTCCTCGAGGAGGCCACGAGGCAGGAGGGCGCGCCCAGGGGGGTAGGCGCCCCCCCACCCTCGTGGGCCCCTCGTAGCTCCATCGACGTACTTCTTTCACCTATATATACTCTTATACCCTAGAAACATCAGGGGGAGCCATGAAGCCACTTTTCCACACCGCTACCATCTGTACCCGTGAGATCCCATCTTGGGGCCTTTTCCGGCGATCTGTCGGAGGGGGAATCGATCACGGAGGGCTTCTACATCAACACCATTGCCTCTCCGATGAAGCGTGAGTAGTTTACCACAGACCTTCGGGTCCATAGTTATTAGCTAGATGGCTTCTTCTCTCTCTTTGATTCTCAATACAAAGTTCTCCTCGATGTTCTTGGAGATCTATTCGATGTAATACTCTTTTGCGGTGTGTTTGCCGAGATCCGATGAATTGTGGATTTATGAACAAGATTATCTATGAATATTATTTGGTTCTTCTCTGAATTCTTATATGCATGATTTGATATCTTTGCAAGGCTCTTCGAATTATCGGTTTAGTTTGGCCTACTAGATTGATCTTTCTTGCAATGGGAGAAGTGCTTAGCTTTGGGTTCAATCTTGCGGTGTCCTTTCCCAGTGACAGTAGGGGCAGCAAGGCACATATTGTATTGTTGCCATCGAGGATAAAAAGATGGGGTTTATATCATATTGCTTGAGTTTATCCCTCTACATCATGTCATCTTGCTTAATGCGTTACTCCGTTCTTATGAACTTAATACTCTAGATGCATGCTGGATAGCGGTCGATGTGTGGAATAATAGTAGTAGATGCAGAATCATTTCTGTCTACTTGACACGGACGTGATGCCTATATTCATGATCATCACCTTAGATATCTTCATAACTATATGCTTTTCTATCAATTGCTCGGCAGTAATATCTTCACCCACCGTAATACATGCTATCTTGAGAGAAGCCACTAGTGAAACCTATGGCCCCCGGGTCTCTTTTCTATTATATTGCATCTCTTTTATTTACATCGCATCTCGTTTACTATTTTGCAATCTTTACTTTCCAATCTATACAACAAAAATACCAAAAATATTTACTTTACTATCTTTATTAGATCTCACTTTTGCAAGTGACCGTGAAGGGATTGACAACCCGTTTATCGCGTTGGTTGCAAGGTTCTTGATTGTTTGTGCAGGTACTAGGTGACTTGTGCGTTGTCTCCTACTGGATTGATCCCTTGGTTCTCAAAAACTGAGGGAAATACTTACGCTATATTGCTGCATCACCCTTTCCTCTTCAAGGGAAAACCAATGCATGCTCAAGAGGTAGCACCGGTCTCCGCCTCAAGCTGCGCTGGAGGACTCACTTGTGGCTGTGCCTACAAGCCGCCCCTGCGGCCATGAACCGCGATGTCTTCTGCGCTGAGCCACTGCAACCTTGTTGCTCCGCCTCCGCGTTGTTCCGCTGCCGGCCTCCACCTCACATGGGGCAGCCGAGCTGCCGTAGCGGCCCTCTGTTGTGACTCTGAGCCTCCCTATGAGGCGCTTGACTCGACCCGCCGTCCGCGCGCCCTGACTGTGTCGCCCTCCAGCTGGCTCCGGTTTGCTTCGCTCGGCCTTGCTTCTAAGCCGCCGCGCCCAGTGGCCTCAAGTCGCCATCTCCATCGCCTGCCTCTGCTCTCATACGCTCCCCTGACAGCAAAAATGAAAAGATAAGAAGAGACCGGTTGAAAGCAAAGTCATGTTGCCAGGTGTTTAATGACCCGGAGGGTCCGTGCTGAGCCGCCCGGTTCCAGGCTCCGCCACGGACGTGCTTCAAGTCGCCGCTTTTGTCGTCGTCACTGTGACCTCGTGCTGAGCCACCCCGATCGGCCTCATTGTGAGCCACCGTATTTCCATTTTCTGTGGTTAATGCCCAGCAAAAATGAAAAGATAAGAAGAGACCGGTTGAAAGCAAAGTCATGTTGCCAGGTGTTTAATGACCCGGAGGGTCCGTGCTGAGCCGCCCGGTTCCAGGCTCCGCCACGGACGTGCTTCAAGTCGCCGCTTTTGCCGTCGTCACTGTGACCTCGTGCTGAGCCACCCCGATCGGCCTCATTGTGAGCCACCGTATTTCCATTTTCTGTGGTTAATGCCCTTTTGTAAGGGCAGGTGAGAGTGGCTAAATTGCCATTGCAAGTACTGCAAAGTTGTCTATGGACATTATTTACGGATCTTTGGTCGTCCGAACAAATCAGGTGATATCCATCTAAATCTGTTTTATTAACACATATTGTTTTTTGTCAAAGAACAATTATTTTTGGTCTGTATATTTCCATGTGCAGGACAATTATTTACTACAAAAGTGGTTTATCCCACGGGTATGAAGCATGTGTTGGCAATGTTCCGCCTGGCGTGCCATATTACACGGTGAATGGACATGTGCAAGACGACACCCTTGTGGCCCGCTTTACATCAACTTGACGGGACCACGCCTGTGATTGACTCGCCCGTCTGCGTGGCTTGCGACGCCGTGGCTGACTCGCTCGTTCCCATGGTTTTACAAAGTCATGGCCGACTCACGCGTCCGCGCTGTCTTCTAATGACGCGGTTGACTCCTGCATATACATCAACAGATCAGAGGCACGTCTGCTCATACAAGCTGCCCAATGGACGTTTGCAAGCCGCCGCCCTGCGGTCCGGTTTACTCCAACAACTCTGAAGCAAAAATGATTTATTATCAGCCTCCGCCTTGCACCGGATGACTCAATGGACAGGCGCACGAGTCGCCGCTACTGCAGTTTGGTTAACTTCAACAACCACCCGGGACAAACCATCGGCCGGGTTACTGACACAATTCATACGGGGTCATTTATAACCCGCCACAGTCGATGTCAAACATCTGCGGATTCGCATTGCGTTATCAACGCCAAGGATATACATCTTATGCTATCGCCAAGAATGAAGAATCTCAAGCCAACTCCTTGAGTCGTCTTAAGACTCGGGGGGTACACAAACATGACTTAGCAAGTTTTGCTAGTTTCAACAAATTCAAAAACCCGGGTCATTGGAGGGAATATAACCCGGTCCTAGAGGCTACTGCCACATTGATGAAAATTTAAAGGCCGTCAGAAAAGGTCTGGCTTAAAAAGTGCCAAAACAGCTGTTGCTGCCTTGAAAGCAATCATGTGGCCTGAGTGCCGAACGACTGTTGCAGCCTTAAAAGCAATCAAGTGGCCTAAGTGCCAAAATGGTTGTTGTTGCCTTCAAAGCAATCATGTGTCCTGAGTGCCAAACGACTGTTGTGGCCTTGAAAGCAATCATGTGGCCTAAGTGACAAAACGGTTGTTGCTGCCTTTAAAGCAGTCATGTGGCCTGAGTGCCAAACGGTTGTTGTGGCCTTGAAAGCAATCATGTGGCCTAAGTGCCAAAATGGTTGTTGCTGCCTTCAAAGCAATCATGTGGCCTGAGTGCCAAACGGCTGTTGCGGCCTTGAAAGCAATCATGTGGCCTGAGTGCCAAACGGCTGTTGCTGCCTTTAAAGCAATCATACGGTCTAAGTGCCAAAAGGTTGTGCGGCCATTGAAAGCACATGGCTTTGATAGCCAATTTATCTGGCCGTACTTTTGTGAGTCGGACAGACTATTATTTGAGAGTGTTTGAATCTTTTTTTTTGACTCTTTTGGGTTTGTGTTTCCTCAAGATTTTTTCCGCTAAGTGCATTTTTCGACAATCTGGGTCATGCAGCCCTGATTATATGACTCATATTTGAGCTTTTTTGGGTTTGGTAACCCGCCCTGGCTATGGACTTTAAGTCGACAGTATGCTTTGGTTTGCGCAATTGGAGCCATGCGCTTACAAATCTTTGGGTTGTCACCCTCACTGGTTATGGCGATGTAAGCTGGCAGTATGAGTCACTTTTCAGGTATGTTTTTATTTGTTATATGAGTATGCGAGGTTTGGTAACCCGCCCTGGTTTTGACCTTTAAGTCGCCAGTATATTTTGGCTTCAATAGCCTTAATGCTAGTCTTTTCCATAATTGCATAAGACTATATTATGTTTGGGTTGTTACCCGCCCTGGCTTTTGACGTTAAGTCGCCAGGGCATATGTTGTTTAAACTTTGTGCATGACATGTAGAGCTATGGCTTACATAAATGATTAAGTTCAAGCCCATCATAAAAGATTAAAATTGGTGTTTCAAAAGGGTAATCAGTTCTTGATTTTTACAAAGGCTATAAGCCGCCGGGTTACAAAAATCCCGGATTACAATGAATGCGCATTAAGTGGCCATTGGCCAAGGGTCACTGAGTATTTAACTCTGGATTTACTTGTCAACAAACAAGATCTTATAATTGTTTTCATACCAGATTATATTATTCCAATCTTTAATAGCCAAACATGGCTGGATTTTTCATTATGGTTGTCATAACCAGTATTGAATGATTGAGGTTTTCCAACCGGGTTATATTATTCAAATCTTTAATTGCCAACATGGCTGGATTTTTATTATGGTTATCAATAACCAGTATTATGATTGAGGTTTTGAAAGCCGCTTCAGAGCAATGGCTATTATTTGTTCATCTAAGAATACCAGTTCACAACAGAGAGCATGGTTCAATATTGATATGCAAGGCATTCAGCAACATCATGCAGACAGTGGATATAATTTATTCTACAATGAAAGGAATAGTCCAGAGTCGCTGCAGGCATATGACCCAGCACTTGGGGGCTACATTATTCAAATCAAGATTACATCAAGTATGCAAGTCCCATGTCACTTCAAGCATGCACCATGGCACATGGGGGCTAATGCAAAGTTATTTTTACCTTGCCTCATTGAAGACCCGACCCATCACATAGTGATGAGCCGGCCCTTGGGGGCTACACATTGCTCCTGTCAAAGGTAACCTGAAACTTGGGGGCTACGTCATATGATGTAATTTTCAATGAAGTACATTTAAAGTCCCAGCCCAGTATTATTTTACTGAGCCGGCCCTTGGGGGCTACAAATTGCAGCACAAAGTCTACATAATCAGATTTACAAAGTCCCTGCTCATTATTGCATAATGACCCGACACTTGGGGGCTACACATGGGAAGTACAAAATGTTTAGTTTATGATTGATGACTTACATGAACAACCCGGATTTCTCCAAAGTTGCAGCATTTGTATTAAAGCAAGTCTTAAGCTATCACAATGTTCTCCTCTTAAGAGTTGGGGGCTACAGGTGATATGCATATAAGGGGGAAACATCTTCAAATTCTCAATTTTGAGCAAACCAGGTATCATATTCTTATTGGAGGAATTTGCAAAGTTTATTTCTTCCAAGCTATTCATAGAAAGGCTTGGAGAACCGACTCAACGATTGGAAGCTATATTTACATAAGCAAACACCAAGTCGCCATAAGATTGACCCAGCGTCAGCAACAATCATGACTCGGTTTCATCAGTTTTTATAACCCGATAATTTTGGTGATTGTAACTTGACAAGTTCTACGTCTTCAAGCCGGCTAAACATCAGATAAATATTTCAAAGGCCAATATTTTTGTCAAGTCAGAGCATTGGAAGCCGACTCAAATAGATTATTTTTCACAATATTTTTGTACAAGCAAATTGACTATGAAGCTGGCTTATTGACCCGGCCGTTCTAGAAGAAGGAAATGACATGATCAGGTGCTGGTTCAGAAGAGTGTTTGACCCGGCGCACAACCTGTCAAATTTGTTCTTGTGTTTATTTTGCAAGATCAGTTTAACATGGATAAATCCAAATTAAACTGGGGGCTAATGTCAGGGATATACCCCGCTGTATGACCCGGCTGAGACTTGGCGCTTAATCGGTAACCCGCCTGAAGACTGGCGACTCATTGGTGACCCGCCCAGACCTGGCGACTCACGGAGACCCGCCTGAGCTTTGCGGTTCGTTAGTGACCCGGCGGGTGGATCAGACAGACGACAAGACCCAACGGCCCATAAGGCGGCTCATGGGAAGGCCGGCTCACGTGATGATGGGCCGGCTTGAGAAAGAAGACATAAGGAATATTTCCCTTTCAAGGGAAGCAAGACTAGGATACCACTTGTAATAGAATAGTCCTAATCCTATTAGGACTCCACATGTAACCCGCCCCTCCAACTTATATAAGGAGGGGCAAGGCACCCCAAGAGGGACAAGTTTTTTTAGACATCTCAATAGACAAGTCATAGACAAGATCAAAATAGATCCTCTCGAGATAGAGGTATTGAAACCTCGCCCTTGTAACCGAGATCATGATCATCATCAATATCAATCAAGCAGGATGTAGGCTTTTATCTCCACCGTGAGGGGACGAACCTGGGTGAAATCTCATGTCTCGCGTCTCTCGTCCCGCTCAACTCCTCTCAAGCTACGACTTAGATGCGTTGGCCTCACGACTAAGCCCTCACACTAGGACATCTGTCGTCACAAAACCGCAACAGTGCTTGTTTATCTGTTTTTGCTTGTAAGCACACTTGTATGTGCTTGTGTATCATGCCTGTGTATATGTTTTTGCTTGTTTTAGTTGATATTGGACGTGCAGACTTGTATGTGCTATTGTGTGTATTTGGCTGAATGATTTCTGAATTTAATTATTTAATCAAGAGAATTATTGAGTGTTTGCTGTTCAAATGTGTAAACTGGAAATCAGTGTATAAAAAGACCAAATGTTCTATTCGACCAAATAATATATGGGCTCTAAAAAGGCTACTGCCCAAATAATAGTGGACTGGAACATTGTTTATTTCGGGAAAACCTGAATAAAAAGGCTTAATGAAATGGTCCACAAAAGGGCCATGGCCCAGAAAATTAAAAGGCCGAATTGTAGGGCCTGGCCCATGTAGCTGACCAAAATTAATAGGGAAAAAATATATAAAAGGCTTAATTATTGGGCTCGGCCCATGTAAAACACCCAATTGGACGGGGCTGATTCTAAGCAACGGCCTTTTCATTTGGTCGCAAATTTTCCACGTGAGCTTGCCATGTTGGATCCGACGTGGCCTGGGCAGACAATTAGCGACCAAAACAATTGGTCGTTGAACCAACAACCTTTTATTTTTGTCGTTACCTTGTACGACCTTATCACAAAGAAGGTCGTTAAGTTTCATTAAAGACGGTCAGCTTTTGACCAACTGTTTTTGGTCACAAAAAGGTCACAAATGAAAAACAATGACCAATCTGTGACCAATATTGATGGTCGCAAGTCGACACACTTCTTGTAGTGCCCTAGTAAGCCTCTACTAGACTAGCTCGTTGATCAAAGAAGGTTAAGGTTTACTGACCATAGACATGTGTTGTCATTTGATAACGGGATCACATCATTAGGAGAATGATGTGATGGACAAGACCCATCCGTTAGCTTAGCATATTGATCGTTTAGTTTATTGCCATTGCTATCTTAATGTCAAATACATATTCCTTCGACTATGAGATTATGCAACTCCCGGATACCGGAGGAATACCTTGTGTGCTATCAAACGTTACAACGTAACTGGGTGATCATAAAGATGCTCTACAGGTATCTCCGAAGGTGTTTGATGACTTGGCAGAGATCGAGATTAGGATTTGTCACTACGAGTATCGGAGAGGTATCTCTGGGCCCTCTCGGTAATACACATCATAATAAGCCTTGCAAGCAAATGACTAAGGACTTAGTTATGAGATGATGTATTATGGAACGAGTAAAGAGACTTGCTGGTAACGACATTGAACTAGGTATGAAAATACCGACGATCAAATCTCTGGCAAGTAACATACCGATGGACTTAGGGAATTACGTATGTTGTCATAAGGTTCGACCGATAAAGATCTTCGTAGAATATGTAGGAGCCAATATGGGCATCCAGGTTCCGCTATTGGTTATTGACCGGAGAGGTGTCGCGGTCATGTCTACATAGTTCTCGAACCCGTAGGGTCCGCACGCTTAAAGTTGGTTGACGATATAGTGTTATATGAGTTATATGATTTGATGACCGAATGTTGTTTGGAGTCCCAGATGAGATCACAGACATGACGAGGAGCTCCGGAATGGTCCAGAGGTAAAGATTGATATATTGGACGATGATATTTGGACACCGGAAGAGTTTCTGGATGTACCGGATATAAATCGGGTCACCGGAAGGGGTTCCGGACACCCCCGGGAGGTCAATGGGCCATATGGGCCAAAGGGGGGGAACACACCAGCCTACAAGGGGCTGGCGCGCACCTCCTAGGCCGCAGCCCTTGGGGAGAGAAGGAAAGGGGGGAGTCGGCCTCCCCCTTCCTTTCCTCTCCCCCTTCCTTTCCTCTCCCCCTTTCCTTCCCCCCTCAAGGAAATATGGTAGAGTGGGCGGCTAGGGGAGGACCACAAGTAGGATTCTGCCTACTTGGGGCACCTCCTTGGCTGCTCCTCCCTCCCCCCACCTATATATATGTGGGAAGGTGGCACCACACATAACCACGACAATTTCTTAGCCGTGTGTGGCGCCCCCTCCACCGTTTAGTCCCTCGGTCATATTTTTGTAGTGCTTTGGCGAAGCCCTGCGGAGATAGCATCACCACCACCGTCACCACGCCATCGTGCTGCTGTAACTCATCCACTACTTCGCCATCTTGCTAAATCAAGAATGTGAGGACGTCACCGAGCTGAACATGTGCTGAACGCGGAGGTGTCGTACATTCAGTACTCGATCGGTTGGGTCGCAAAGCAGTTCGACTAAATCAACCACGTTAACAAACGCTTCTGCTTACGGTCTACGAGGGTACGTAGACACACTCTCACCCTCGTTGCTATGCATCTCCATGGATAGATCTTGCGTGTGCATAGAATTTTTTTTGTTTTCCATGCAACGTTCCCAACAGTGGCATCCGAGCCAGGTCTATGCGTACATGATATGCACGAGTAGAACACAAAGAGTTGTGGGCGGTGATGGTCATACTGCTTTCCACCAACGTCTTATTTTGATTCGGTTGTATTGTAAGATGAAGCGGCCCGGACCAACCTTACATGTCCACGTACATGAGACCGGTTCCACCGACAGACATGCAACTTGTTTTGCATAAAGGTAGCTGGCGGGTGTCTATTTCTCCTACTTTAGTTGAATCGAATTTGACTGCGGCCGGTCTTTGAAGAAGGTTAAAACAGCAAACTTGATAAATCACCATTGTGGTTTTTGCCATAGGTAAGAACGGTTCTTGCTAGAAGCCCGTAGCAGCCACGTAAAACTTGCAACAACAAAGTAGAGGACGTCTAACTTGTTTTTGCAGAGCATGTTGTGATGTGATATGGTCAAGACGTGATATGATATATGTTGTTGTACGAGATGATTATGTTTTGTAATATCGACAACCGGCAGGAGCCTTTGGGTTGTCTCTTTATTGTATGAAATGCAAGCGCCATGTAATTGCTTTACTTTATCGCTATGCGTTAGCAATAGTTGTAGAAGCAATAGTTGGCGAGACGACCCCGATGCAACGATGGAGATCAAGGTGTCGAGTCGGTGACGATGGAGATCATGATGATGCTTTGGAGATGGAGATCAAAAGCACAAGATGATGATTACCATATCATGTCACATATTTTGATTGCATGTGAGGTTTATCCTTTATGCATCTTATTTTGCTTAGAACGGTGGTAGCATTATAAGATGATCCCTTCACTAAATTTCAAGATAATAGTGTTCTCCCCGAGTATGCACCATTGCCAAAGTTCGTCGTTTCGAAGCACCTCGTGATGATCGGGTGTGATAGACTCTATGTTCACATACAATGGGTGTAAGACAGTTTTGCACATGCAGAATACTTGGGTTAAACTTGATGAGCCTAGCATGTATAGACTTGGTCTCGGAATACTGGAGACCGAAAGGTCAAACGTGAGTCACTTAGTAGATATGATCAACATAGAGATGTTCACCATTGATGACTACCCCATCTCACATGATGACCGGACATGTGTTAGTTGATTTGGATCATGTATCACTTAGATAACTTGAGGGATGTTTATTTAAGTGGGAGTTCTTTAGTAATTTGATTAATTGAACTTAATTTATCATGAATTTAGTCTTATAGTTTTGCATATCTATGTTGTAGATCAATGGACCGAGCTACCGTTCCCCTAAATTTTAATGCGTTCCTAGAGAAAGCTAAGTTGAAAGATGATGGTAGAAACTACATAGACTGGGTCCGTAATTTAAGGATTATCCTCATTGCTACACAGAAGAATTATGTCCTTGACGCACCGCTAGGTGATAGACCTGCTGCAGGAGCTACTACAAATGTTATGAACGTCTGGCAGGCTCGATCTGATGACTACTCGATAGTTCAGTGTGCCATGCTTTACGGCCTAGAATCGGGACTTCAAAGACGTTTTGAACGTCATGGAGCATATGAGATGTTCCAAGAGTTGAAGTTAATATTTCAAGCAAATGCTTGGGTTGAGAGATATGAAGTCTCCAACAAGTTCCATAGCTGCAAGATGGAGGAGAACAGTTCTTTCAGTGAACACATACTCAAAATGTCTGGGTATCATAACCAGTTGACTCAGCTGGGAGTTGATCTTCCAGTTGATAGTGTTATTGACAGAGTTCTTCAGTCACTGCCACCAAGCTACAAAGGCTTCGTGATGAACTATAATATGCAAGGGATGAATAAAATGATTCCTGAGCTCTTCGCAATGCTTAAAGCCGCGGAGGTGGAAATCAAGAAGCAACATCAAGTGTTGATGGTTAACAAGACCACTAGTTTCAAGAAAAAGGGCAAGGGGAAGAAAGGGAACTTCAAGAAGAATGGCAAGCAAGTTGCCACTCCCGAGAAGAAGCCCAAAGATGGACCCAAGCCTGAAACTGAGTGCTTCTACTGCAAAGGGAATGGTCACTAGAAGCGTAACTGCCCCAAATACTTGGCGGATAAGAAGGATGGCAAAGTGAACAAAGGTATATTTGATATACATGTTATTGATGTGTACCTTACTAATGCTCGTAGTAGCGCCTGGGTATTTGATATTGGTTCGGTTGCTCATATTTGTAATTCGAAACAGGAGCTGCGGAATAAACGAAGATTGGCTAAGGACGAGGTGACGATGCGCGTCCGGAATGGTTCCAAGGTAGATGTGATCGCCGTCGGCACGCTACCTCTACATCTACCTTTGGGATTAGTTTTAGACCTTAATAATTGTTATTTGGTGCCCATGTTGAGCATGAATGTTATATCTGGATCTTGTTTACTGCGAGACGGTTATTCATTTAAATCGAAGAATAATGGTTGTACTATTTATATGAGTAATATCTTTTATGGTCATGCACCCTTGTTGAATGGTCTATTCTTGTTGAACCTCGATTGTATTGATACACATATTCATAATATTGATGCCAAAAGATGCAAAGTTGATAATGATTGTGCAACATACTTGTGGCACTGCCGTTTAGGTCATATTGGTGTAAAGCGCATGAAGAAACTCCATATAGATGGACTTTTGGAATCACTTGATTATGAATAATTTGATACTTGCGAACCATGCCTTATTGGCAAGATTACTAAAACTTCATTCTCTGGAACAATGGAGCAAGCTAATGACTTATTGGAAATAATACATACAGATGTATGCGGTCCGATGAGTATTGAAGCACGCGGCAGGTATCGTTATTTTCTGACCTTCACAGATGATTTGAGTAGGTATGTGTTGGGGATGTAACTACCGGGTATGACCCGCCCAGGTGGGGCTGGGTCATGCCACTGGCGGCTTAAAGATGAAGAGGCCCGGTAAGGTCCAAGAAGATATGAAGATGGCGGTTCATAGAGCAAGCCAATTGAAGGCCCAAGACCCGGAGATGACTTGAGGCCCACAGGTGTGAGCCGCCATATGTTTAAACTTGTTTTGTCAGGCAAGCTTAGGTAGAAACCGAGCCGGTCACGTTTGTGTGAGCCGGCTGGGACTCTGTAAGCTGCCGGGCGTTAACCTGTATATAAAGGTCCCTGGTAATCGAAACACAAGCAATACAACCTAAGGCAGGAGTAGGCTTTTACCTCATTAAGAGGGGCCGAACTTGGGTAAACTCTCTGTGTCCTTTGTCCTGTTTAACCCCTTCAAGCTAACCTAGTTGCGATGGCTCCACACCTAAGTCCTTTTGCTAGGGCATCTGTCGTGTTAAGTCAACGGCAGTTGGCGCCCACCGTGGGGCCAGTGCACGGTGGTTTCGAGTTCTTGAAGGGGAGCTTCTCAGGGATCAAGGGATATGCCGTGGGACGGATGACCAAGAGTCACCGCGGCAAGATCTACATCGACGACGCAGGCTGGTGTCCCGAGGCCGATTCAATCGAATATAGGTACCGGGTCCCCTTCGGCGGAATCCATGTCTTCATAGGCAAGATCGGCGAGTCGGAGCCTGAGCCGGACACCTGCACCGACATCATCGAGACAGCTCGGCGCGCGCGACCCTCCAAGATTCAAGCCGTGGTGAAGCACACTTTGTTGGGTTTGTTCATGGAGCAGATCTTGAGGAAGGATCTGCATCTGGTGGAGAGACGGTCATCTACTCTGATGATGAGTCCTCAACCGGTGAGACCAATTCAATGTATCAACTGCAGGACGGCGGGCTTGGGGGCTGTTCCGATGGCGACAGTATTCCGGACCCCTATGAGCTACCGAACAGAGTCGCGATCTTCATGGCCGGCACACAACCGGTGCTGAATTCATCAACTACGGCGACCATGACTTCTGGTTCAACGGCTGAGGCGATGGCCGGCACGAGTGGTTCTGTGCACCCACCGGCTCAAGTTTTGTCTAAGCTTTTAGACGCCTTGGCAACTTTGTTAGAGGCAAAGGTGACTCCGGCGACTCAAGCCCAACATAAGGTGGATGTGGCAAAACTGCGAGGCGAAATAGCTCAAACCAAAATTGAGCTTACCGCTGAGAATGCTAGGATGGCGATAGAACGAGCCGCCTTGGACGCTGAATCGCAACGGATTCAAGCAGAAAATTTCCGGTTAACCTTGGACCAGAATTCATCCAACGCCGTTCTACGAAGTAGGCATCAGAGCCGTTTACCTTTGGAGTATGATGCGAGGAATGTTTTTAATACCCCTGGGGCAGGACCAAGTAACCCGCCCGAGGTGACCCGGGCTGTGAAGCGCCCGCGGCCGGGGCGACGGCTCAACCACATGTTGCGGATCCGGCCCGCTTGAATTTAACCCCGCCTCAGCAAGTGCCTACACCGCCGGGTCATTTTTCTAATCCTCTGGATAATATGCTTGCCGCGGCATCACGGCTGGCGGCTCTTCCAGTGCAAGGTGAGTCTCCCGCGGCGGTTGAAGCCCGGAAGGCTGTGGAGCTTCTTCAGATGGCGGTGGCTCAGTAGGCGGCTTATTCATACAGCCGCGATCGGATCCATTCAACTCCACGCCATAGTCGGAGTTATAGCCGGCGTATTGAGTCGCCGGCGGTTTCGAGCAGTGAACGGCACCGTAACCAACCCCGTGGACATGACCCGCCACGTGCTGGCAATGAGGCTCAAGCTTTGGTGGATCAGGCCAGGGCACGTTGGGAGGCGGTGCTGGCGGCTCATCAGCAGCCTCAGCATAACCCGTCAGTGTCTATAGAAGCTGGGATGACTTCTAGGAACGTGGGCGTGCCGTGTTTGGTGCCGGCTTTGCGTAATGAGCGCCTGCCCCAGGTTATTAAGTGCCCTTGCAAGGTGCCCAATTACACAGCTGATCAACCTCCGGAGGCATGGATTGAGACCTATGAGATAGCCATGGAGATGTTAGACGTCAACGACGCTATGTGCGCGAAGTATTTCACCATGATGTTGGATGGGCCGGCTCGTACCTGGGTGAAAGGATTACCAGCCAACTCCATCAGTTCATGGGCACAGTTGAATGCACGCTTTATTCAGAATTTCAGAGATACATGTAAGCAACCCATGTCGATCATCGACCTTGACGCCTGTGTCCAGCTTGAGAATGAGTCAACCAATCACTGGGTCCGCCGGGTCTCGGCTGTTATTCACTCATCAGATAGCATCAACGCCGGTTTAGCCATCCTGATTTTGGAGAAAAATTGCCATTTCCTTCCCCTCAAACAGAAGCTAGGGCGGTTTAAGAGCCACTGTAATGATATGTGAGAGCTCATGGCGGCTCTCACCAAATATGCCGACTCAGATAGTACTAAAGACCCAGCATCTGATGAAGAGAAGGCTGGCAAGGGGAAGAAGGGCAGCAATGGAAAGGGACAGCAGCGCAATACGGCGGGTCAAGGTAACAACGGTAAGCGCAAGCAAACTGATGGTGGTTCAGACTTTGTGGCTAACTCCAGCATGCAGAATAACAATCAGCGCCGTAAGGGGAAATCATCAGTGCCCCGGTTTGGCGGGCCAAAGTTCAACCTGGAGGCGATAATGAATCAACCTTGTCCAAAGCACGGTTCTCAGGATAAGCTGGCCACTCATTTGTGGAAAGATTGCTTCATCATGAGGGAGTATAGAAATTTTGGTTTTTATCAGAACCATCACGGCCCAAATGGCGGGTCAGGATCCGGCTCTCACGGGCCCGGCTTTGGAGGTGATGGTTCAAACTCTGGTTTTCAAGGCCAAGGTAATCAAGGCGGTGTTAATCAGCAACCCGGTCAGGGTAATCAGCAGCAGCAGTCTGGTTATCAGAGTAATCCAAAGTAGTTGAATAGTGGCCAATATCATGTTTTTACCATGAATTTGTGCAAGCGAGATCAGAAGGTTCATAAACGCGTGGTGAGCACGGTCGAGCCGGCAGTCCCTCGATACTTGCGATGGTCAGAACAGCCCATTGTATGGAGCCGTGATGATCACCTGCTCCGGGTCGACAACCCGGGTCAGTTGGCTTTGGTGGTGGCTCCTCAGGTTGGAGGATACAAGTTCACAAAGGTACTTATGGATGGAGGCAGCAGTATCAATATCCTGTACTATGATACTTTCCGCCATATGAATTTAACTGACAAAGATCTTAAGCCGTCATCTACTGTTTTTCACGGGGTGGTGCCTGGTAAGTCGGCGTATCCGGTGGGTAAGATAGCTTTGGAAGTGGCTTTTGGCGATGAGCAGGATTATAGAGCTGAAATATTGACTTTTGAGGTGGTCAAGATCAAGAGCCCTTATCACGCCCTGTTTGGATGACCGGCTTATGCCAAGTTTATGGCATGACCTTGTTATGTTTATCTGCAGCTTAAAATGCCGGGTCGTAAGGGTACCATTACGGTGCATGGTGACAGGAAGATAGCTTTGGAGTGTGAAGAGGGTGATGCTGCCTACGCTGAGTCTGTTTGTGCAATAGAAGAGTTGAAGTTTTACAAAGATAATGTTGACCCGGCGGATATGACCCCTTTGAAGAAGCCGACCACATAGCATGACCCCTTGTTGAAGTTTAAGTCGGCAGATGACACCAAGCAGGTCGATTTTGTCCCCGGCAATTCATCCCAACAGTTCATTATCAGTGCCAACCTAGATCCGAAATAGGAAAGCGCGCTCATCGAGTTCATCCGTGAGAACCGGGACATCTTTGCATGGAAGCCTTCAGACATGCCAGGTGTACCGAGGGAACTCGCTGAGCACACTCTCAATATTGATCCGAAGTTTAAACCGGTCAAGCAATTTCTTCGTCGTTTTAATGAAGAGAGGCGCAAGGCCATTGGTGACGAGGTGGCCCGGCTCTTGGCGGCTGGGTTTATTCTTGAAGTTTTTCATCCTGAATGGTTGGCTAACCCGGTGCTGGTGCTTAAGAAAAATGGCACTAGGCGTATGTTTGTGGATTACACGGACCTTAACAAGGCCTGTCCGGCTGATCCTTTTGCTCTCCCTCGTATTGATCAGATCATTGATGCTACGGCGGGTTGTGAGCATTTGAGGTTTTTAGATGCTTATTCTGGTTATCATCAGATCAAGATGGCAGTTAAGGACCAGGAGAAGACGTCTTTTATCACTCCTTTTTGAGCCTTCTGCTATGTGTCTATGCCTTTTGGGCTTAAGAGTGCCCAGGCGACTTATCAGCGTTGTGTTCAGAATTGCCTCCACAGCCAGATTGGACGCAATGTTCATGCTTATATGGATGATATTGTTGTGAAGTCCAGGAAGAAGGAAACCTTGTTAGATGATCTGAAGGAGACCTTTGACAACCTCTGGGTCTACAAGATGATGCTTAACCCGGCCAAGTGTGTCTTTGGCGTGCCCGCAGGCAAGCTCTTGGGTTTTTTGGTCTCTGGGAGAGGTATTGAAGCTAACCCGGAGAAAATCAAGGCTATCACTTCTTTGGCTAAGCCGTCATGTATTAACGATGTCCAGCGTTTGGCGGGTCGTATCACGGCTTTAAGCCAATTTATAAGCCGCCTGGGAGAATAGGCTATTCCCCTCTACCAGATGATGAAGAAAGCAGATCACTTTGTTTGGAGTGATGCGGCTAATCAGGCGTTCGAGGTGCTTAAAAAACAGTTGGCTGAGCCACCGGTTCTTGCAGCTCCTATTGACAAGGAGCCCTTGCTGTTATATGTGGCTGCTAACATCAGAGCCGTCAGCGTAGTAGTGGTTGTGGAAAGGAAGGAATCAGGCAAGGAACATCCGGTTCAAAGGCCGGTTTACTATGTCAGTGAGGTATTAATTGAATCTAAGTAAAGATACCCACATTGGCAGAAGCTAGTGTATGGAGTGTTCATGGCCAGTCGCAAGTTGAAGCATTATTTCCAAGGTCACCCTATTACTGTGGTCAGTTCTGCTCCTTTAGGGGATATTATTCTAAACAGAGAAGCTACAGGCCGGGTGGCCAAGTGGGCCATTGAGCTGGGACCTCATGGTTTGAAGTATATGCCTCGAACAGCTATCAAGTCTCAGGCACTTGTGGATTTCATCAATGACTGGACGGAGTTGCAGATGCCTGAGGAGAAGCCTGATAACACATAATGCACTATTTATTTTGATGGATCCAGACAGTTGGAAGGCTCGGGGGCTGGAGTTATTTTGACTTCCCCACGAGGTGATAAGTTTTGCTATGTTTTAAGCTTGATGTTCCCTTGTACTAACAATGCATCTGAATATGAGGCCTTGCTCCATGGTCTTCGGATGGCCAAAGAGATGAATCTAAGCAGGGTCAGGTGTTTTGGTGACTCGGACCTGGTGGCTCAGCAAGTTTTAAGAACTTGGGATTCTAAAGACCCGCTCATGGCGGCTTACCGCCGGGCGGTTGATGCTATTGCTGGGCATTTCAAAGGTTATCAAGTGGAACATGTTGATCGCAGGAAAAATGAGGCGGCTGATGCTTTGAGCCAGCTGGGGTCTCAACATAAGCCGGTACCACCTAATGTTTTTCTTGATATTCTGAACAATCCTTCAGTTAAACTGCCTACGGAAGAGGATCTTGCTATCCCTGACCCGGAGGCACAGCTGGTGGCGGCTCTTCATGTTATTCCTGATTGGATAGTTCCGTATTTGGCTTATATGATCCAGGATGAATTACCTGAGGATGAAACTTTGGCTAGGCAAATAACCCGGTGGTCAAAGTCAATGACCATTGTCAACAGCGAGTTACACCGATGCAGTGTCACAGGGGTGTTTAAGCGATGTATCTCTCCTGAAGAGGGCCGTGAAATTCTAAGAGAGATTCATGAAGGAGACTGTGGCCGGGTTCTAAGTCTCTTGTAGCTAAGGCTTTTCATCATGGGTTTTATTGGCTGACGGCTCATGCTGATGCAGAGGATCTGGTTAGCAAGTGTGACGGTTGTTAGAAATTTTCCAGACGAGCTCATATGCCGGCTCAAGAATTGAGGATGATTCCAATCACTTGGCCGTTTGTGGTCTGGGGGCTGGATATGGTTGGGCCTTTTAAGAGATCTAAGGACAAAAAGACCCACCTGTTGGTGGCGGTTGACAAATTCACAAAATGGGTTGAGGTAGAGCCGGTCAGCAAGTGTGATGCGGCAACGGCGGTTCAATTCCTTAAAAAGGTGATTTTCCGTTTTGGCTACCCTCATAGCATCATAACTAATAATGGTACTAATCTGTCCAAAGGTTCTATGAAAGAATTCTGTCAACAAGAACATATTCGTCTTGATGTATCATCAGTGGCTCACCCCCAGTCCAATGGTCAAGCCGAAAGGGCCAATCAAGAAATCTTGAGAGGCATAAAGCCCCAGCTTATGGTCCCTTTGCAGAGGACGCCGGGTTGTTGGGTTGAGGAATTACCCTCCGTACTTTGGAGTATCAATACTACACCCAACAGATCCACGGGTTATACGCCTTTCTTCATGGTGTACGGAGCAGAGCCGGTTCTTCCCAGTGATATCCATCACGATTCGCCCCGTGTGGCGGCTTATGTTGAAGCTGATAATGAAAAAGCACGTCAAGATGATCTTGACCTCCTGGATGAGGAGCGTGACCTTGCGGTGGCTCGTTCGGTGATTTACCAGCAAGATCTGCGTCGTTATCATAGCCGTCGGGTTAAAACCCGGACCTTTCAAGAAGGTGATTTGGTGCTACGGCTCATCCAGTATCAAACAGATATGCACAAGTTATCCCCACCTTGGGAAGGGCCTTTTGTGGTCAGCAAGAATTTGAACAATGGGTCATACTACCTCATTGATATTCGAGATCACAAGGACTCACACACATCTGAGGAGGAGACCCGCCGGCCTTGGAACATTGCTCATCTTCGGCCTTATTACACTTGAGCTACTGGCTCTTGTGTTGTACATATTTTTATCCATGTATATATTATGATCAAGTATAATAAAGCCGCCATCCCTGATAATTCAGGGCCTCTGCCATTTTATTTCTGAGTATCTGAGTCTTTATTGTCAGTTCATAAGATCACTTGGGGGCTTCTTGCTCACTAAGCATAGCTATGACTACCCTATTGATCCGGCTTATACGCCTTGTTGCAAATCACTTGGGGGCTTATTGCCCAAGTTAAAAGGTTACCAAAGAGAACTAGCTACAATGAGCAGTCTGCCTTGAGGGCTCAATATAGGTCACTTGGGGGCTTCCTGTTCAATGAACATAGCTATTCTTACCCTCTTAATTGGCTTGGATGCCATGTGTGAAACACCAAATTCCGGGTTATCCTGCCTATATGTCTGCCACTCCCCGCAGGTTATCTAGAATGACCCGCCGTACTCTTGACAGTCAATCTTATAAAGACCCTGAACTTGTCAAAGTTAAAACAGCGGTTGGTCATGTGAGGCCAGGCTTACAGGTTTGAATGAAGGATTAATTCAGTGGTTGTGCGGCCCATGAACAGTACTTGATATTGAGGCTTGGCAGCCTATGAAAGCCTTGCTTTTTTTCTGATTTGTTATTTTCTTTGAACATTGTTTGGGTTCATATCCTTGTACCATACTGATATATGGTTTAAAATGATTCAGGCCATGTAGCCTTAATCCTTATGACACATATTTGAGCATATTTGGGGTTTTGATAACCCCGTCTGGCTTTGGACGATAAGTCGCCAGTATATTTTGATTGTGCACTTGGAGTTATGCGCTCTAAGTTTTGGGCTATTACCCTTACTGCATATGGCGTTGTAAGCCGGCGGTATGAACCAATTTCACAGGTATGTGTTTACTTGTTATATGAATATGCGAGGTTTGATAACCCGCCCTGGTCATGGACTATACAGTCACCAGCAACTTTTATTTGGGACATCATGACCCGCCCTGGGATAAACTGCCAGGGCACATGTTATCTACTTGTGTGCAGGGAATATGATAATATGACCTACATGATTGATAATATTATGAGCATGAACAACAGATCTTCCAATATAAAGATCGGCTGTTTAAAGTATTATGCAGATAAACATGCACGATGGCATGGCAGATCACTGTTTTACACTAGCCTATTACAAGGCTTTCTGCGGCCCAATTGATTGAAAGTTCTTCCGAGAAAAATACACTGGGTTGCAGTCTAAGAGCCGCCTTGTGATTCAGTTTCCCTGGTCGTGGCGAGTTGAAGCTTCCGGGTCATCCAGCACCGGTTCTTCTTCTTCCTCCACTGGCTGGAAATCAGGCGATGTCCAATTGATGCCAGTTACTGCTTTGAATACAGCTTCATCATCTACGAGCTTGGATGGATCAATATCAGGAGCAAAAGTGTGCTTACGTGTTGGTGGAATAAGGTCCATAACTTCGTAAACCGGCATTCTCACTTTTGCGTTTTCAACAGTATAAGCCGCCTGATACTTAGAGAGATCGGTCTCCTCAGCCAACTTGCTTGCCAAAGGATGCATTCCTTTACAATTTTGGTGAAGTCGTCTGCATTGAAGGGAGACCCATCTTCTTTTAAGCCGGGACAGCCAGTGGCCAATTCCTCCGGGTCAAGCTCTGCTTGCCATGCCTTGGCCCGGCTCAGGGCGGTGATGGCACCAGCTCTGGCGGCTGACCGCTTTATCTCTTCCACCCTTTGGGGTACGACGGACAGTTTGTCCAGTGTCTCTCTGATGAGTGAAGGTTTTAGTATGGGAGACGGCAGCTATAGCTCGTTGAGCGCCGGTGTATAGCTGCTCCACAAGGGTGTATGCAGCTTTGAGCTTCACACGCATGTCTGGGCCAAGGTTGGAAATTCTGGAGCCTGCATTAGCAGGGATATTGATAAACCGGCTAATGATTGTTATACATTGATGGTGAAAGATTGAAGTACTATGTTACTTACCAAAGATGGCAGTTGTCATGCTATTGATTTGATGTTTCAAGCCGGATAACTCGTCAGTCACCGGCTTTAGAGCAGCTTCGTCATCTTCCGCTCTTTTTAATAGAGCCGCCTTCTCAGTTTCCCAGCCGGTTCTCTCAGCACTGAAATCCTTTTTCAACTTCTCCATGTCTTCCAAAGCGGTTTTCAGTTCTAATTTGGCCTTGGAAGTTTCAGATTGCTGTGTTTGGATGTTCTGCCGCAGATCCACTACTTGGGATTCTTTCATATTTAATTCAGCCTGCAAGATAAGGAGGTTAAGCAGCAGTATGTGGTTATGATAATCATCTTATTTGAAGTCCCAAGCATAATACAAGTATTTTACTTGGCACTTGGGGGCTAATGTACATTGCTCTTTTTGAAGACAAATTTTTAATGACTCGGCTAAGTTTCTTCAACTACAGCCGGCTCATGGGGGCTACATATTTGGATTTCTTCATCAATATGGTGGTAAGTCCCGGCATAGCTAGGCAGCTTAAGCCGGCCCTTGGGGGCTACGTATGCAGATTTTAGCACTACAATTTGAAGTCCCGGCTTAACCTTCCAGTTTAAGCCGGCCCTTGGGGACTACTTGTTTTGATTCAGCAGTTACATAATGCTATGGCATAGTTGCAAGGTCAAAGAGGTTATCTAAGTCTACAGCATGTTCAATTTTTTCATATTCAGTAGACTTGGCGGCTGACAGATATATACTTATATGAGAAGGTTTTGTTAGTGCTTACCTCAAAGCGCTCCTTCATGAGGTTAACCAGGCCGGCTTCAAAATCACGTCTGGTGTGAAGGCGGTTTAGATAACCCGCATGAATCTCGTGAGCATTGAACTGGGCATAACTACTCTCCAAATCCAGTTTCCACTTGCCCTTATCAGCAGCTGAGAATTCTTCTTTGGCGCTTTGTTTAGATAAGACGGTGGGGTTGCCTGGTGTTGTATAAGCCATCCCAGTAAGTACTACGTCTTCAGCTTCTTGAGCCGGCTGAGCGGGACTGGGCGGCTTAGCAGGAGCCGGGTTAACATCCATGGAGTTCATAGTTACATGGTGCTCTTCTGGCGGCGGATCATCAATGGCTGCTTCAGAGGTTTGATGCAAAGATTCAGATATTGTCTGCTTCTCCGGGTCAGCAGCTTTGGGATCTTCAGCCAGTTTATCCACTTTCGGCTTCTTGCTGGGCTTGGCTATAGCACTGAAAATAAAACACATGACGGGGTTAGTATATCAATTGAGTAAGTGTTAAAGCAAATAAGCTTAATGTTCTCACCCGGGTACGGTTTTGAAAAGAGGAATCTGGGTTCCAGTTGAGTCGCCGGAGGAAGAGTGAGGAGTTCCCTGATAATTTGAGTCGGACGAATTAAGTGGTTGGCGAATAAGACCTGCTTTTGGGTAAAAGGAGATTGGATTCCGAGGCACCTCTTTCTGCCATTTTCGAGGAGCCGGTGTATTGGGTAAACCAGAGAAAAGTTCTCCACCTCCACTGTTCCGGGTTGTGCAGCAAGCTTCATGCTGCTGTTTCTTCAAAATAAAGTTGGGATCCAAGTAAGCTAAAGGATGAGAAAATCTTACTTTCCGGCTCACTTTCCGAGTTCTTTGTCTTGATAAAGGCTCTGAGTCGGAGGAAATGATAGTTACCTCTTCAACATCCGCCTGACTTCCTTCCGCATCATCCTGAGAATTTTCAGCGTCAATGAGGTGTATAAAGAAAGAGCCAAGGGAGTCAAGTTTTACCTCTGACTCATCGTCATTCAAAGCAAATAGTTCGGAGGTGTTAGTTTTCTTCTTGGCGGGCTTTTTGGGAGCCTTATGCTTTGTCCTGGTCTTCTTGGCCGGTTTATCTTGAAGCTTCTTGCTCCAGAAGGGGGAATCAGCCTGCAGAAGTTTAAATAATAATGAGAAGGCAGATTGACAAATAATGATTTAGTGAAAGTTGTTTGAAAATACTTACAGCTGGCGGCTTGTTGAGGGTGCAGAAGGGGTTTAGCCCCACTTTGCTGCAAGTCTCTAGACCCTCGTTGAGCAGAGTCTTTGTTATATCATTGATTTGTTTATCATCCAGACAGATGGGAGAGTAATGCAGCGGATCTTTAACATCGCCAGTATACTCACACATTAAGCCAGGGCGGCGGCTTAAGGGCAAGATTCTCCATGCGACCCAGCAACGAACCAGATCGACTCCAGTCAAACTGTTGGCCATCAAGGCTCTGATATTTGAAAATATGGGCATATATTTGGCCCGTTCTTCTGTACTGATCCATTCTGGGAGAGGATGTCTGTTGCTAAGCCGGCTTTCACGATAAACCGGCAGAGGATTTTCATCTTCTAGAGAGCTGTCTTTGCAATAGAACCAAGTCTGGTTCCAGTCCTTAGGATGGCTGGGAGGTGCGGCAGCAGGAAACATGGCTTCTTTTCGCCTCTGAATGGAAATGCCCCCTAGCTCTAAGCTGGGCCCGTCCATGAACTCGGTCTGGCGGTTCAGGTAATAGAATTCCCTGAACAATTCGACAGTGGGCTCTTGTTGAAGGTACACTTCGCAAAAGACTTGGAAATTGCAGATGTTTGAAATAGAGTTGGGCCCGATATCTTGAGGATGGAGTTGGAAGAAATGCAGCACGTCACGAAAGAATTTTGAACCGGGTGGAGTGAACCCCCGGAGCATGTGATCAGTAAAAACCACAACTTCGCCTTCTTTCGGGTCAGGGGTGGTCTCGTTTCCTGGGACTCTCCAGTGGATGACATTCTTTGCGGCTAAAACGCCCACCTGAACATGTTCGTTCAGCGTCTGCTCGGTAATCCGAGAGGCGACCCAATTGCATGAAGTAACAGTTTTGGTCATTTTGTTGAAAGCCTAGAAAAGAAAATGTTGCCGGATTAAGGTTATGCTCTTAAACCGTCCAGTGATCAATGAGTAAGTGTGTTATGCAAGGCCAATTCGTATGCAGAGGGTATGTGCGATAAACATTAGCATGGTTAAACCGGAAGATGATGCCGGGTTGTACAGATTCTGAAACGTACACTGGCGGCCTAAAAGGGGACTAATGGTATATGGCGGGTTACAGCCTATCTTATAAACCGCCCGCATGGCTGCAGTATTACAGATCTATAAGTGAAATTTTGCTAAGTGATGGACAAACAAGTTCCACAGATCAGTTCCATTATTTTTGGATCTACAGTAGTTCAGAAAATAAAATAAACTCTAAATCTAAGGTCGCGGCAGTGGAAGAACTCATGTGCTCGGATGGGATCTAATACAGAAAAAGTATTTTCTGCGATTGGAAAGGGATGTTAAACTACTACCGTGCGAACTTCAGTATCATGTTCAGATCAAACTACACAAATCTAGAGAGGAAAATGAGGAACGGTGAAGAATACCAATGAACGGTGGGAACCCTAATGCAGATCTGCTTCGGGGAAAGGTAAATACTTACTGACGCTGATGAAAAGTGGAGGTGCGCCGCAGTTCTCTGGTCTGTTCAGGTCGATGCAGCGGCCGGAGTTGAGGACGCTGGAGGCAGACAGCAGTGGCGGAGCTCAGGTCGGCTGAGGCATTGCGAGGAGGAAGACGAAGACGAGGGGGCAGGGTAAAAAGTGAAAAGAAGGACCCCTGTTCCTATTTATAAGGAAGTGGATAAATGGCATGCGCGGGAATCGAGGAGGCTGAAAAATGGTTATGTGCTATGTGGACGCCTCGATTTTTGGGAAGTCCATTAGGATAAAGATCTATTGAGATATCCTGGGCTTTGTGCGAAATTAATGCGCAATGATGTCATGGCGGGTTGACACGATTCTGAGATGTGACGTCATGGCGGGTTAAAGTGAATTGGAAAGGAATTGATAAAGGAAGATTCTGCTAAGTGAAGTGGTGAAGATTGATGTGAACCAGTTCAAATCAACCTGGGGCCTAATGTTGGGGATGTAACTACCGGGTATGACCCGCCCAGGAGGGGCCGGGTCATGCCACTGGCGGCTTAAAGATGAAGAGGCCCGGTAAGGTCCAAGAAGATATGAAGATGGCGGTTCATAGAGCAAGCCAATTGAAGGCCCATGACCCGAAGATGACTTGAGGCCCACGGGTGTGAGCCGCCATATGTTTAAACTTGTCTTGTAAGGCAAGCTTAGGTAGAAACTGAGCCGGTCACGTTTGTGCGAGCCGGCCGGGACTCTGTAAGTCGCCGGGCGTTAACCTGTATATAAAGGGGTGACCCGGCGGCGGGTTAACTCAAGTAACAATCAGTCGAGAACGAGGTCAAGCGTATTCGTTCCCTGGTAATCGAAACACAAGCAACACAACCTAAGGCAGGAGTAGGCTTTTACCTCATTGAGAGGGGCCGAACCTGGGTAAACTCTCTCTGTCCTTTGTCCCGTTTAACCCCTTCAAGCTAACCTAGCTGCGATGGCTCCACACCTAAGTCCTTTTGCTTGGGCATCTGCCGTGTTAAGTCAATGCCAGTATGGGTATATCTACTTGATGAAACACAAGTCTGAGACACTTGAAAAGTTCAAAGAATTTCATAGTGAAGTGGAGAATCATCGTAACAAGAAAATAAAGTTTCTATGATCTGATCACGGAGGCGAATATTTGAGTTACGAGTTTGGCCTTCATTTAAAACAAAGTGGAATTGTTTCACAACTCACGCCACCTAGAACACCACAGCGTAATGGTGTGTCCGAACGCCGTAACGGTACTTTATTGGATATGGTGCGTTCTATGATGTCTCTTACCGATTTACCACTATCATTTTGGGGTTATGCATTAGAGACAGCTACATTCACGTTAAATAGGGCACCTTCTAAATCCATTGAGACGACACCGTATGAACTATGGTTTGGCAAGAAACCTAAGCTGAGATACCACTGTCAAAAGGCTTCAGCCTGATAAGCTCGAACCCAAATCGGAGAAGTGCGTCTTCATAGGATACCCTAAGGAAACAATTGGGTACAGCTTCAGCCTGATAATATCTTTGTTGCCAAGAGTGGATCCTTTCTAGAGAAGGAGTTTCTCCCGAAAGAAGTGAGTGGGAGGAAAGTAGAACTTGATGAGGTAATTGTACCTTCTCTCGAAGTGGAAATTAGCACATCACAGAAAACCATTCCCGTGATGCCTACACCAACTAGAGAGGAAGCTAATTATGATGATCTTGAAACTTCAGATCAAGTTACTACTGAACTTCATAGGTCAACCAGAGCACGATCCACACTAGAGTAGTACAGTAATCCTGTCCTGGAAGTCATGTTATTAGACCAAGGCGAACCAACGAATTATGAAGAAGCTATGATGAGCCCAGATGCCGACAGATGGCTTGAGGCCATGAAATCTGAGATAGGATCCATGTATGAGACCAAAGTGTGGACTTTGGTTGACTTGCCCGATGATTGGCAAGCCATAGAGAATAAATGGATCTTCAAGAAGAAGACTGGCGTTGATGGTAATGTTACTGTCTACAAAGCTCGACTTGTCGCAAAAGGATTTCGACAAGTTCAAGGGGTTGACTACGATGAGCCTTTCTCACTCGTGGCGATGCTTAAATCTGTCCGAATCATGTTAGCAATTGCCGCATTTTATGATTATGAAATCTGGCAAATGGACATCAAAATTGCATTCCTTAATGGATTTCTTAAAGAAGAGTTGTATATGATGCAACCAGAAGGTTGTCGATCCTAAAGGTGCTAACAAAGTGTGCAAGCTTCAGCGATCCATCTATGGACTGGTGCAAGCATCTCGGAGTTGGAATATACGCTTTGATGAGGCGATCAAAGCATATGGTTTTATACAGACTTACGGTGAAGCCTGTATTTAGAAGAAAGTGAGTGGGAGATGTGTAGCATTTATGATATTATATGTGGATGACATATTGTTGATTGAAATGATATAGAATTTCTGGATAGCATAAAAGGATACTTGAATAATAATTTTTCAATGAAAGACCTCGGTGAAGCTACTTATATATTAGGCATCAAGATCTATAGGGACAGATCGAGACGCTTAACAGGACTTTCACAAAGCACATACCTTGACAAAGTTTTGAAGAAGTTCAAAATGGATCAGTCAAAGAAAGGGTTCTTGCCTGTGTTACAAGGTGTGAAATTGAGTCAGACTCAAAGCCCGACCACTTCAGAAGATAGAGAGAGGATGAAAGTCATTCCCTATGCCTCAGCCATAGGTTCCATCATGTATGCTATGCTGTGTACTAGACCTGATGTGTGCCTTGCCATTAGTTTGGTTGGGAGGTACCAAAGCAATCTAGGAGTGGATCACTGGACAGCGGTCAAGAATATCCTGAAGTACCTGAAAAGGACCAAGGATATGTTTCTCGTTTATGGAGGTGACGAAGAGCTCGTCGTAAATGGTTAGGTCGATGCTAGCTTCGACACTGATCCGGATGATTCTAAGTCACAAACCGGATATGTATTTATATTGAATGGTGGAGCTGTCAGTTGGTGCAGTTCCAAGCAGAGCGACGTGGCGGGATCTACGTGTGAAGTGGAGTACATAGCTGCTTCGGAAGCAGCACATGAAGGAGTCTGGATAAAGGAGTTCATATCCGATCTGGGTGTAATACCCAGTGCATCGGGTCCAATGAAAATCTTTTGTGACAACACTGGAGCAATTGACCTGGCGAAGGAATCCAGGTTTCACAAAAGAACCAAACACATCAAGAGACGCTTCAACTCCATTCGTGAAAATGTCAAGGATGGAGACATAGAGATTTGCAAAATACATACGGATCTGAATGTAGCAGACCCGTTGACTAAGCCTCTTCCACGAGAAAAACATGATCAGCACCAAGACTCCATGGGTGTTAGATTCATTACAATGTAATCTAGATTATTGACTTTAGTGCAAGTGGGAGACTGAAGGAAATATGCCCTAGAGGCAGTTTTTATTTTATATTTCCTTATTCATGATAAAGGTTTATTATTCATGCTAGAATTGTATTGATCGGAAACTTAAATACATGTGTGAATACATAAACAAATACCGTGTCCCTAGTAAGCCTCTACTAGACTAGCTCGTTGATCAAAGATGGTTAAGGTTTCCTAACCATAGACATGTGTTGTCATTTGATATCGGGATCACATCATTGGAAGAATGATGTGATGGACAAGACCTATCTGTTATCTTAGCATATTGATCGTTCAGTTTATTGCTATTGCTTTCTTAATGTCAAATACATATTCCTTCGACTATGAGATTATGCAACTCCCGGATACCGGAGGAATACCTTGTGTGCTATCAAACGTCACAACGTAACTGGGTGATCATAAATATGCTCTACAGGTATCTCCGAAGGTGTTTGTTGAGTTGGCATAGATCGAGATTAGGATTGGTCACTCCGAGTATCAGAGAGGTATCTCTGGGCCCTCTCGGTAATACACATCAAAATAAGCCTTGCAAGCAAATGACTAAGGAGTTAGTTATGAGATGACGTATTACGGAATGAGTAAAGATACTTGTCGGTAACGAGATTGAACTAGGTATGAAAATACCGACGATCGAATCTCGGGCAAGTAACATACCGATGGATAAAGGGAATTACCTATGTTGTCATAAGGTTCTACCGATAAAGATCTTCATAGAATATGTAAGAGCCAATATGGGCATCCAGGTTCCTCTATTGGTTATTGACCGGAGAGGTGTTTCGGTCATGTCTACATAGTTCTCGAACCCGTAGGGTCCGCACGCTTAACGTTCGTTGACGATATAGTGTTATATGAGTTATATGATTTTGTGACCGAATGTTGTTCAGAGTCCCGGATGAGATCACGGACATGACGAGGAGTTCGGGAATGGTCTGGAAGTAAAGATTGATATATAGGACGATGATATTTGGACACCGGAAGAGTTTTGGGATGTACCGGATAGAAATCGGGTCACCGGAAGGGGATCCGGACACCTCCGGGAGGTTAATGGGCCGTATGAGCCAAAGGGAGGGAACACACCGGCCCACAAGGGGCTGGCATGCCCCTCCTAGGCCGCAATCCTTGGGGAGAGAGGGAAACGGGGGAGTCAGCCTTCCCCTTCCTTTCATCTCCCCCCTTTCCTTCCCCCCTCTGGCAAATATGGTAGGGTGGGGGGGGGGGGGGGCGGCTAGGGGAGGACCCCAAGTAGGATTCAACGTACTTGAGGCGCCTCCTTGGCTGCTCCTCCATCCCCCACCTATATATATGTGGGAGGGGGGCGCCACACATAACGACGACAATCTCTTAGCCGTGTGCGGTGCCCCCCTCCACAGTTTAGTCCCTCGGTCATATTTTCGTAGTGCTTAGGCGAAGCCCTGCGGAGATAGCATCACCACCACCGTCACCACACCGTCGTGCTGCCGGAACTCATCCACTACTTCGCCGTCTTACTGGATAAAGAAGGCGAGAACGTCATCGAGCTGAACATGTGCTGAACGCGGAGGTGCCGTACGTTCAGTACTCGATCGGTTGGATCGCGAAAAAGTTTGACTACATCAACCGCGTTAAGTCGTTAACAAACGCTTTCGCTTACGGTCTACGGGGGTACGTAGACACACTCTCACCCTTGTTGCTATGCATCTTCATGGATAGATCTTGCGTATGCGTATAATTTTTTTTGTTTTGCATGCAACATTTCCAATAGTATCGACCCGTGCTACTCGGAGTGTGACAGCACGGTGGACCGGTGCAAAAACCTGTTGGGTTTCGGCGGCGCGCTGGAGGAAGGAAACTTGATCTGCTGCATGTACAAGTCTGACGGTCCCATGCTGCGGAGTCCTTGCAGGCAAGATGCGGAGCTGAAGCTATGTACTGATGCGTGGTTCGACGACAAGTTCTGGCCCTACGATCGGGTGCTTGACTAGGGGTAGGGGTCCTGGTGGACATCGTGATCCCCATCTTGATCTTGGCATATGCATGCTTTAGGAGTCCAGTTAACTAGGACATACAAGATGGCATCAAGCCATCCGGCAACCAGGGGAAAGTTGTACTTTCGTCTGTGACAACAAGTAGGATTAATGCCCTGTTGATGGAGAAACATAGTAGCATCATCCTTGGTTTTTTCCCATTGATGACATCACCTACGTATGTTGATGACTTAATGTGGTTGACAGTCTGACACTCCACAGTTGACCGGTTTCCATGGATCACGACTTCAAAATTGTGATTTGCAACATGCGTAGCCCCAATGTGCGCGCCCGACGCACCACGATCCGCTCGCTGATCATCACTAGTGGCGTCTCCATTATATGTTTGCAAGAGACTAAGATGACCTTGATCTGCTCGTCCGTTGTCCTTGAGGCGCTTGCCTCTGAGTTTGATTAGTACGTGTACATGCCAGTGATTGACATCCGTGGCGGTATCTTGCTTGCATGGAAAACCCACGATGTGACTATCACAAACCCTGCGTTTACCACAAACACGTTGTCTGCCCAGGTTGTCAGCCCCTCGGTCCTGCATGCACCTTGGTAGCTGTCCATTGTCTACGGACTGCAGTCCGACGTAGTCCTGGCCATGGGCCGCCCGGCCCGAACAGCCCGGCCCGACCCGGCCCGAAAAAGCCCGGCCTGACGCTGCTTCTGGGCTGGGCCTGGGCCTAGGTTTTGATCCCGAAGACTAGGTCGGGTCGGGCCTAGGCCCGCTGTTTCTTCCATTTACTGAAGAGGCCCGGCCCTTGGCCCGAGGCCCGGTGTGTTTTTTGCTGTGATGGGCCGGGCTTGGGCCTGAAAATTAGGCCCGAAGGCCAGGTCGGACCGGGCTCGGGCCTGAGTTTTCTACCTCGGGTTTGGTCAGGCCCGGCCCGAAGCCCGGCCCGGCCCAGAGGATGGCCAGGTCTAGTCCGACGCCTATAAAATCGAGTTCCTATGAGAAATCCGTGACCTACGCGACAGCTGCCCTGGCCCGTGGATGCTATGTGGCAACTTGCAACCTGATCTACCGTGATGAGGACAAGAATAACAACAACCTGGACAAGCACATGATGGGGCGGTTTAGACGCTTGCTCAATGACCTTGCATTTAATGAGGTTTACCTCAACGGCCGCCATTACATGTGGTACAACGAGCGCTCCCCTCGAACTTTGGTCCACCCACTACTATAAGAATGCCTAGCAGTGGCAGGCGTAAAAAGCTTAGCAGTGGCAGGCAAGGCTCCCAGGGGCACCCGCCACTGACTTCCCGCCAGTGCTATCCTGGCATCAGTGGCGGTAGCCCGCCTCTGGTACAAACTCTTTAGTGGTGGGCACACTTCTGACGCCCACCACTGCTGGGTGTTTAAGCAGTGACAGGCATATTTGAGTGCCCGCCACTGACAACTTTGTCATGCAAATAAACTTTTTCAGCCACGGTAGCATTTGAGCTACCGTGGCTGCGTTTTGCATAAAACCCATATCATAAATTGCAATAGGCTTCAACATTACAGTGATTGCGATAAGAAATTATGATACATTGCAGCACACGTTAATCACTAGCTAATTGTGGAGCCGACAGAGGAGGGGCGCGACATGGACGACCGGGTGGAGATTGCGGTGGGCGACCGGGAGGTCATGGAGATTGACGATGACACCCCACCCCAGACCGACGTGGTCGAGCGGGTGGAGGTGGGAGAAGATGCTGCCCCGAAGGGGACACCGTAGGTGACGCCAGACAGGGCGCCGCAGGGGACACCGGTTGGTGCGCCGGAGATGAGGCCGGCCGCAGAGGAGACGGCGGGCGGCGAGCATGCCTTGGTGATCAGGCGGCCGCAAGTGATGCATGCCGGGAGGCCGCCTTGCAGCCGGGTCGCAGTCGGTGCAGGCCGGGTCCAGCCGAGCCGTCATCGGGCCGCTGACGCAGGAGGAGGCGTCGATGGACGCCGAGCGCCGGCATCTCCGCGGGCGCGCAGAATGGGTTCAGGCCTTTGCCTAGACCGAGATGGAGCGGGTGCGGGAGCTGGAGCGCTCCGTGTTTATGAGTCTTTCTTCCTCTGGCTTTTTCTTTGTAGCCGGTTAGTGGGGGCGCGCCAGCGCACCCACTGGGTGTAGCCCCCGAGATTCGGGCCAACTACGTAGTAGTTAGGTCGAATCTTTAGTAAGTGTCTTGTGTTGATTCTTGCTTTTTCGCAGCAACTGGATGCCTTCCGGGTCGGTGTCTACAACCGGCTTCTGGAGAAGCACCAGCGGATCACGACGCGACTCGCCGCCAAGGAGGAGGCACTCCACCTTGCTGAAGGTACGTCTTGCGTGCTCTTAGTGGGGGCGCGCTAGTGCACCCACTGGGTGTAGCCCCCGAGATTCGGGCTAACTACGTAGTAGTTGGGTTGAATCTTCAAATGCTTTGTCTTTTCCTTTTCTTCCGTCATCCTAACTTTGAATCTTTGCCGTGCAGCCGCCACGGTCGAGGTGCCAGACCTGCGAACCCGGCTGGCCGAAGCCGGCCACCAGCGTGATGAGGCGATCACCGACGCCGGCCAGCTCCGGACCTAGGTGGACCGGCTGAGGGCAGAAGCCGCCAAGGTGGCGGAGGCCCAGCAAGCGCTTGCCAAAGCCGGCCAACAGCGCTACTAGCTGGCCGGCGGCAAGAGCTAGCTCCAGGCCGAAGTGGAGCGCCTGAAGGCGGAGGCGGCCAGCGTGGCGGAGGACCAGCAGGCGTTCGCCGAAGCTGGCCTGCAGCGTGACCAGCTGGCCGACGACAAGAGCTAGCTCCTGGCCGAGGTGGAGTGCCTGAAGGCGAAGGCCGTCAAGGCAGCGGTGGCCCACCAGGCGGAGCTCCTCCGCCTCAAGGGGGAGTACAAGGAAGCGGCCGTCGCTAAGGGCGATGAGCTGAAGGCAGCCGTTGACAAGTGCGCCGACCTGGAGAAGGTGCTCGAAGCGCGCGACCGTGCCGAGCACTTGGAGTGGCATGGTACGTTGCTCGAAGCGCAGCACGTGGATGAGGCCTTCGCCAGTAAGTGTTTCTTCGTTGGTGTCGCCGGGTTGGAAACCGGCTGGTTTATTTTGTTGCTAACTGTCTTACTTCTTTTCTTGACAGGGCACTTCCCGGAGACGCAGGGAACGGCGAACAAGGCCGTGCATGCCCACCGGTCTTGGTATCCGGATTTGAACCTGGACCGGCTGGCAGCCTAGCGAGCCAGCGCGGAGCCCCAACTGCAGGCCGAGGCGGGCCGGATAGCCGCGCGGGCCAGCTACCTGGCCTCGTTTGCGTCGCATGATGAGTTCCAGGTAGAGCGGACTGACGACGACGGGGTGGTGCCACCTGATAACTTCGGCTTGCTGCTCAACGACCCGAAGGGCAGTTCCGAGGAGTTGGGTGCCTATGCGGATGACGAGGCCGGGTTGGACGATACCGACACCTCGGTGAACCTGGAGGCCGCCGTGGGGGAGCCGGCAGCTGCGCAACCCGGCGCGGGAGCCATCTGAAATCACCCTGTTTTATCTTTCTCGCACTTTTGTTAAATAGCAAGTCCACCCACCCACTGGGTGTAGGAGATATGCCCTAGAGGCAATAATAAATGTTATTATTTATCTCCATGCTCATTATTATGTTTATGTTCCATGCTATAACTACTGTGGTTCCCGAGCCCGTATATCCATAAAGGCTCTGGGGAAAACCCATGTGCACGTGTGGAATAATAAACGGTAAAATGTATTCCTAGTCATGCCTCTAAGACTAGCTCAAGTGTTGCATGATGATTATGTTTTCCCAATCATGGGCATGTTTATGCCAGCAGCTTTGAGGGCAAAATTTTAGAAGAACATTTGTGTTGAATCGACCCGATTGATGTTATGCTATGAGTTACATTCGTCACAAGTTAATGGTTAATAACACAGAGATGGTTCACGTTTGCATGATTCCTTAGACCATGAGAGTATCGAGTTTCTTCATGCTTGCTTCATGAACTTTGGGGTTTGTTAAACGTCATCCGTAAATGGGTGGCTATTACGGCGGCTTACGGGTTCATGGAAAAGTATGTCAAGTAACTTGATAGCTCGAGATTGGGATTTGCTCCTCCGACGATGGAGAGATATCTCTGGGCCCTCCCGGTGTTACGGTATCCATCATCATCTGGCCAGACACTTTGTGATTTGATCACGGGGATGCCGGAACACGGTAACGAGAAAAGAGAACAATACCGGTAATGAGGTAACTAGCATAGTGGACAAGTTGTTGATCCACGGGAATGCCAACATGTCTCACCTCGGGTATTTGTAACATATCGCGAAGCAACAGGAATAGCACACGGCAACTGGAGGTTCACTCGAATATTCATTCGTGTGGGTATAGGGGTCAATATGGGTGTCCACGGCTCCGATGTTGATCATTGATCGGAAGGGGTTCCGTGTCATATCTATACTTCACCGAACCTATAGGGTCACATACTTCAGGGTCATCTATCTGCTGAATATTAGACAGGGAGTCTGAGAGAAAATCACCGAAAAAGTTTCGGACACCGGAAAAGTTTCGGACAGCGGAAAAGTTCCACAGAGAGAGGTCACCGGATGAGTTCCGGTGAAACTGAAAAGTTGTTTCAGAGGATACCATAAAGTCAAATTGGTTTCGGCACATGCCCGATAATTCTTGGAGGGTGCCAGAATCATTCTGGAAACTTTTGGGAATTTTCTGGAAGAAAAACCGGAAATGTTCCGGAGCTACCGAAACCACTTCAGATGCTTTTTGCAGATGAAAATCACTAATCTGGAATTGTTCCAGAACGAGTTGAAAATTATTTTAGTGGGTACTGGAAATGTTCTAAGCCCACATAAATATTTTCAGTTCGAACGGACGCTGAAAAATGTCGTCATGAATAGTGAAAGTGCTTTTTGGGTTACTTTTTGGAAAGCCATTATTTTGGGCTTTGTCCCAAGATATTTTTTGGGGTGACATGGATGGATGAGGCTCCCTTGGGGGGGCCCCTCCTAGGTGTGGCCGGCCACATGGGGACTCCTCCTTGGAGCCCCCTCTTGTGCCTTAGTTTCACATTTGGGTCCTTGTGGAAGGACTTCATTCATGTGCTTTTTGGGTTTTATTGTAAAACCGCCCTACCCCTTGGGATTTCCTATAAATAGAGGTGGAGGGGCAGCCCTCCACACTCATCCCTTGCTCTCATACTCATGCCATGCAATTATCTGGCTTCTCTCTCCCTCCCACGAAAAGAGTTTCGTAGAGCCGAAAGGCTGTCTGGGTTCCGGTGGGAACTAGTTCTGGACGGCGAAGCCTTGCCGGATAGATGACACCGTATGTGTGCAACTCTGTAGAGAGGTCGTAGTTTCGATCTTAGTGCCCGAGGGGCTGTTCGTAAGTGCCTCCCGAAGGGCTGTCCAAGTGACGGTCCGAGTTCTGTGAGTCCTCCCGAAGGGCTGTCCGAGTGACCGTCTGAGTTTCGAAGGTCCTCCCGAAGGGCTGTCCGCGACATCGTCCGGGGGACTGTTCGACCACCTCCCGGAGGGCTGTCCAGGGCGCGGATGAGGGTATACATCCTCGCGGTTGGGAGGTTGTAAATCCTAGCTGCGGGGATCTGCACCGCCGATCGTCATCGACTCTACTTTCGCTGCGCTACGAGTCGGTAACGAAAATGATCAAACCTTGTATGCAGTCTCCATAGTGGTCTTGGGCTGGTGCGTAGGTCAGAAATTTTTGTTTTCTGCTGCGTTACCCTACAGTGGCATCATGAGCCGCGCTATGCGTAGATGCAGGTTGTGATCTAGAATACATGGAGACGTATGGGTGTTGCACAATATAATTAGGTAGTAGATGAGTTCTATTTCTGAAAATTATTTGTGTGGGTAGCAGATGAAATCTGTTACCTGATATTCTTGTTGCTTCCCTGAATTTGCGTAGTCCTGATCATGACGGCATGGTGGAATCTCACAAAGTTCTGGCAATCCGCGATCCTTTCATGCTGCTCCTGAGTATGCTGATTGACAGATCAACGAAGTGCTAACAGTTCTTTGGGATCCACCATAGTTAAAGAAAGATGGATGTTTCGTAGATGAAAGGGCAATGCAGATTTGGTCTGCACGGGGATCATGCGTATGACGAAGTTTAGTATGGGGCTCAAGATTTTATTATTTCGGTTTTCATACACCCTGGGAAGTTAATCTAGCGCTTGAATTATCATACTTGATGATGGACGTTGGTAGCTTCGGTTTGTTTCGAAACCTTAGAAGCCACGAAAAACAAGTTTTTGCATGAACCGATTAGAGACGTCTAACTTGGTTTTGCAGGAGGGTTTGCATGTGCATGTGATGTGGTATAAGAGTGCTCATATTAATTTGATTATGTATGAGATGACTACATGATGTAAATTGATTAACATGACCTGCGTGTCATGATTTGGCATGATGGCTGGAGCCATATGATTGTCAATTTATTGATCTGCGTGTCAACCTTAAGTAATGCATTATTTTATTAGCTATAGAGATAGCAATATTATCTGGTGCATCGACAAGGTGGTGGCAATCTTCGCGAAGGTGAACACCGACGCGAATGCCGAAGATGAAGAAATACAAGACTTCTCCGTCAGAAAGGGCTATACCATATCATGCTATTATGAATTGCCTGAGATGTTTATCCCTTATGATGCACCCTTCTTGATTGCGTGGTAGTCGCTTTTTATTAGGGTGATCTCTCACAAAAATATCAAGTAGTTAGTGTTCTCCCAAGTGTAGCACCGTCACGGCACCTAACTTTTCGGGGTGCGCCATGGTTGCATGGGTACGAACGATTAGGGATGTGTGAGGCGGGTGAGGTCAGACCTCGCAGCAAGATCACTTGGTTGTCTTGATGTTCATAGCAGGATCGTCCTAAGCTCGGAACACACGCATCAAAAGATGAACAAGAGTCACATAGAGATGTGATCGTCAAGTTGGCCTACCGATTAAAATTCCAGTCATGAGATGATGATTCTATGGCGATGAATTGAAGTCTGGATCTTGAATCACTCACAATCAATTATGAGAGATATTGATTTGAGTGGGAGCGCACTTTTGAATTAACTTGTTTAATTCTTAGTGCAATTAATTTTGAACAGTGTCTAAGTGTGATTTGCATAATAGTTGTAGATTTATGGCTCGCATTTCCACCTTCCCTATTTAAAATTGAATAGCTATAAAATATCTGGTTAAAACTTTACAGTTGGTAACGTAATCTGAGGATTGTCCTCAAGAGTGCCAAGAAGGACTTTGTCCTATCACGTACTTTCGGTATTCTCTCGCTTATGCTATGGATCATGTGACTCTCGTCCTTTGATCCAAAAGCTAGAATTCCGTTTCAGTCAAGTGCAATATGTTTGCTTCCATGAGACCCGAACTTCGAAAGTTTGGATAGTTATGTGATATTCATGGAATCTAAAAATCATTTTCAGAGACAGACAAAGGCTAAAAGATATGAGATATCCAAAGCAATGTTTGTTTGCAAACTATTAGTAAAGGAGTTTACTATGCATTAGACTGATAAGAGAGGGATCCAGAAGAACGCCTGTCATATGATGAAAGGTGAATAAAACAACAACTTAAAGAGAAAGGAAGTATCCGAAGGGTGTTAGTGAAACTTTCACGCCTAGGAAGTCCAGGGCTAACGCCACTCTTAAGTTGGGTGCTTCTTCTGAGAGTAGGAGAAATGCTAAAAGTTAAACTGTTAGAAGTATAAAGGCAAAAAGAAAGAAGACTGGAATATCGAGCTCATGCATGAATGTCATACAAGTTTTTGATGTATAGAAGGCTGGTCAAAGATATAGTTCTTGGGAATTATGGTTAAACATGTTAATCACTAATTCTTGGGTATTGTGAGTTAATCACAAAGATACCCGCTCGATTGCATTCTGTTGCAACTCGATGTAAGAACTACTATGGCCTGAAAGACTAGCCAGGGATGAGGTTTAGGTATACACAGGGAACATAGTAAATGTTACTATACCTTCCATCGGTGTATTACTGTCTGTATTTATTTTCATAATTCATTTAGAGTTTTACAAACTCTAGCCCATTGCATAAGGTATCTTGCAAGAAGGTTGTTCATAAGAGAACTTTTTATGTTCGATGTTATGAATAACATAAGGGCCATACTTTCATTGAGAATGAGATGTATGTTATGAATAATGATATTAATATATTACCTCTGGATTTACTTTCATAATTCATTTTAGAGTTTTACACTCTAGCCCCTTGCACAATGTTGTTGCAAAAGGGTTGTTCATAAAAGAACAATTGTTGTTCAGTATTATGAATAACATGAAGGGCCATGCTTCCATCCAGATGGGATGTATGTTATGAATATTGATAGTAATATGATACATCCATAACACTGACGCTAAATGTCGTAAGACTAAGAGAATACCACACAAGTGTGGCACTGCATTTGGTCACATTGGAGAAACCTGCATGAAAAAAATTCCATTATGATGGATTTTGAAGTCGTTTGATTTTGGATCATCTGACACTTGCAACTTTCCTCCGAAAATTTTAGTGACTAAAATACCGTTCACAGGCCATAAGGAACGAGCAAAGAACTTATTGGTGATCATACATTTTTATGTATGTAGTCCGATAAATGTTGTTGCAAACAGTGGATTTGTCTACCTTCAAAAATGACTCAAGTAGATATATGGATATTTACTTGATGAGACGTAAGTCTGGATCTTTTGAAATCATTCAAAAGGTTTTCAAAATGAAATAGAAGTTATTGTAACAAGAAAATTTTGTTTCTACAATTCGATTGCAGAAAGGAATATTTGAGTTACAAGTTTAGCGAATGTCTGATGAATTGTGAAAGGGGTTTCATAACTTGCACCTCCCGGAACACCACTGCAAATGGAAATTCCATGAAGATGTAATCAAACCATTTATGACATGGTAAGATCAAAGATGACATAAATAAATTTGCCATTATCCCTTTTAAAGAGTGATGCTTTAGAGACTGCGGCTTTTACACTGAAAAGAGCTCCATCAGGTCTGTTGAAACAACGCCATGGTATGGTACGCCCAACCATGTTATATCTTTTCTTAAACATTTGGAATATGGGGCTTGTGTAAAAGGTTACAAACCTATTCCAAATCATACAAGTGCTACTTTGTAGGTTATCCCAAGTAATTGGGTATTCCTCCCTCACTATACCGAGGCAAATAGGTTTGCCACAAAGAATGGTATGCTTTTTGAAGAAAATGGTCCTTTCAAAAAGGTGAGTGGTAGAACAATGCAACTCGACAAGATAACAGTATCTTCGTCATCAGATCAAAGAAAAGAGACCTTGGAAGTAATTCCAGAGTTTGCTACTGCGACTGATACGGAAGTCTCTACAATAAAATGTATGGACTTCGGTCGAACTTGCAGCTGAACCACGTAGGCAAAAGCTCATGCAAACCTCTCAGGTGCGCAAACGAGATATTGTTATTAGACAACAATATACCCACAATACACAAGGAAGCGTTGATGGGCCTGACTCCGGAATTGGCTAAATGCCAATAGAACCCGAGTTAGTTTCCATATAAGTGATTCAAGATTAAAACCTTGATACACCTTTTGGAAGACTTAGAGTCTAACGAATATTTATGGAACTTAAAACTGATACGGATAAAAATGTTTTATCCATAAAGCTCGACTTGTTGCAATAACAAGTTCAAGGAGTTGACTACGATGAGGTTGTTTCATCGTAGAGATGCTTAAAGTCGGTTCGGGTTGAACTTGCAATTAATACATATTTCAATCATGAGATATGAAACATGGATGACAATAGGATTTCCATCTGATGGAAATGAAACCAAGGACTTGCATGTGTTACAGTCCAAGGTATTTTGTCAATCCAGAGGATGCTAGTAAGTATGCAAACTTCAGAGTTCCAGCAATGGACAGAAGAGAGCAAAATGGAGTTGGAATCTTCGTGTTTTGATGAAATAGTCAAAGGGGTTTGACTTCATCAATGGGTAACGAAGATGCTTATGATTCAAGAAAGTAAGTGGGAGCATAATAAAATTTCTAAAAAAAAAACGTTGTGTGCTTGACACATTGTTAATTGGAAATAAATTTCTTGACATGAATTAGGACTTCATTTGAAAATAGTTTTTCGATGAAGTGCTTGGGCTAAATAGCCTTTATATTAGGCATGATGATCTATGGAGATAGATTTACCTAATGGGGCTGAGCAAAGATACATATTGACAAAATGCTAAAACTTTTTAGCATTAAAAACGTCAAGGAGTGATTCTTGCCGAAGTCACATGGAAAGAGTTTTTGCAAGACTTGGTGTCCCAAAACACTGATGAGCAAAATACATGATGGAGATTCCACACACTCTTGTGTTTGGATTAATCATGTATTGCATGGTATGTAACACAACCAGATATGTCCAATACTCCCAAAGTTGTTGCGTGTATAGATACCAAAGTGATCAAAAGTATTGATCATGGGACAACAGTGAAAAAGGGTCATTGAGTACTATAGTAGCACTGATGACATGTTTTCTCGCAAGCGGAGATCATGAAGAGTTCGTTGTAAAAGGTTACATCGATACAGTCTTCATCCATGCTCCAAGCGATTTTCGATTTAAATTGAGGGTTTTTGTGTAACACACAATATGGTTGCACGGTAGTTGGAAATTGTTCCAAACAAGTTACTGTGGCGAATTATATAATAGAGGCAAAGTATGTTGCCGCTTTTAAAAGCGATAAAGAAGATGTTGAATCATATAGTTCATTCATGAACTTAGTATGGTTCCAAGATGGCTTTTGTCAATGGGACACTACTACAGGTAGTTGCTCCATAACTCAGTCTGAGGAATCCAGGTTCAACCTGTGATTCACATACATACAAAACCAAGTCCACACAAAATATGAATTTTGTGAAAGCGTGAAAACGCGAGGATATGCAAAGATACACACAGAGCTGAAGTCGTCAGATCCGTTGGATATTAGGCTATACCACAAGCTAAGCATATTTACACCGGTGTGCCATAGGTGTAAAGTGCATTAAGCATTAACTAGATTATTGACTCTAGTGAAAGTGGGAGTCTGTAGGAGATATGCCCTAGAGGCAATAATAAATGTTATTATTTATCTCCATGCTCATTATTATGTTTATGTTCCATGCTATAACTGCTGTGGTTCCCGAGCCCGTATATCCATAAAGGCTCTGGGGAAAACCCATGTGCACGTGTGGAATAATAAACGGTAAAATGTATTCCTAGTCATGCCTCTAAGACTAGCTCAAGTGTTGCATGATGATTATGTTTTCCCAATCATGGGCATGTCTATGCCAGCAGCTTTGAGGGCAAAATGTTAGAAGAACATTTGTGTTGAATCGACCCGATTGATGTTATGCTATGAGTTACATTCATCACAAGTTAATGGTTAATAACACAGAGATGGTTAACGTTTGCATGATTCCTTAGACCATGAGAGTATCGAGTTTCTTCATGCTTGCTTCATGAACTTTGGGGTTTGTTAAACGTCATCCGTAAATGGGTGGCTATTACGACGGCTTACGGGTTCATGGAAAAGTATGTCAAGTAACTTGATAGCTCAAGATTGGGATTTGCTCCTCCGACGATGGAGAGATATCTCTGGGCCCTCCCGGTGTTACGGTATCCATCATCGTCTGGCCAGACACTTTGTGATTTGATCACGGGGATGCCGGAACACGGTAACGAGAAAAGAGAACAATACCGGTAACGAGGTAACTAGCATAGTGGACAAGTTGTTGATCCACGGGAAAGCCAACATGTCTCACCTCGGGTATTTGTAACATATCGCGAAGCAACAGGAATAGCACACGGCAACTGGAGGTTCACTCGAATATTCATTCGTGTGGGTATAGGGGTCAATATGGGTGTCCACGGCTCCGATGTTGATCATTGATCGGAAGGGGTTCCGTGTCATGTCTATACTTCACCGAACCTATAGGGTCACACGCTTAAGGGTCATCTATCTGCTGAATACTAGACAGGGAGTCTGAGAGAAAATCACCGAAAAAGTTTCGGACACCGGAAAAGTTTCAGACAGCGGAAAAGTTCCGCAGAGAGAGGTCACCGGATGAGTTCCGGTGAAACTGAAAAGTTGTTTCAGAGGATACCATAAAGTCAAATTGGTTTCGGTACATGCCCGATAATTCTTGGAGGGTGCCAGAATCATTCTAGAAACTTTTGGGAATTTTCTGGAAGAAAAACCGGAAATGTTCCGGAGCTGCCGGAACCACTTCAGATGCTTTTTACAGATGAAAATCACTAATCTGGAATTGTTCCAGAACACGTTGAAAATTATTTTAGTGGGTACTGGAAATGTTCTAAGCCCACATAAATATTTTCAGTTCGAACGGACGCTGAAAAATGTCGTCATGAATAGTGAAAGTGCTTTTTGGGTTACTTTTTGGAAAGCCATTATTTTGGGCTTTGTCCCAAGATATTTTTTGGGGTGACATGGATGGATGAGGCTCCCTTGGGGGGGCCCCTCCTAGGTGTGGCCGGCCACATGGGGACTCCTCCTTGGAGCCCCCTCTTGTGCCTTAGTTTCACATTTGGGTCCTTGTGGAAGGACTTCATTCATGTGCTTTTTGGGTTTTATTGTAAAACCGCCCTACCCCTTGGGATTTCCTATAAATAGAGGTGGAGGGGCAGCCCTCCACACTCATCCCTTGCTCTCATACTCATGCCATGCAATTATCTGGCTTCTCTCTCCCTCCCACGAAAAGAGTTTCGTAGAGCCGAAAGGCTGTCTGGGTTCCGGTGGGAACTAGTTCTGGACGGCGAAGCCCTGCCGGATAGATGACACCGTATGTGTGCAACTCTGTAGAGAGGTCGTAGTTTCGATCTTAGTGCCCGAGGGGCTGTTCGTAAGTGCCTCCCGAAGGGCTGTCCAAGTGACGGTCCGAGTTCTGTGAGTCCTCCCGAAGGGCTGTCCGAGTGACCGTCTGAGTTTCGAAGGTCCTCCCGAAGGGCTGTCCGCGACATCGTCCGGGGGACTGTTCGACCACCTCCCGGAGGGCTGTCCAGGGCGCGGATGAGGGTATACATCCTCGCGGTTGGGAGGTTGTAAATCCTAGCTGCGGGGATCTGCACCGCCGATCGTCATCGACTCTACTTTCGCTGCGCTACGAGTCGGTAACGAAAATGATCAAACCTTGTATGCAGTCTCCATAGTGGTCTTGGGCTGGTGCGTAGGTCAGAAATTTTTGTTTTCTGCTGCGTTACCCTACACTGGGGTGTACTGGTGAATGTAATGAACTCTGGCCTTGGGCCCATATTTCTAGAATGTAAATATTTTCGTGAGTGTTTTACGTCCTTGCTCTTTGTTCTCTAAGCCTTTTTCCTTGCTTGCTCCTTCTTTGCCCCCCCCCCTGGTGAGTCGAATAGCGAGGTTCCGGGATGTGACAAGGAGTTCGGTCCTTGGAAAGAGCGCGTAGTACTTAGGCCCTTCGAACATTGAGCGCGAGCGAAACACCCACTGGGCCGGCTGGCGAGCAGCTGGTCGTGCGACAACTTAGTGCGGTGAGGCCGGGTTGACCGATCCGGCAAGTCCAACTTAGTGTTTCTCGGCGTGTAGGTGCTTTGGCCCATAATTCTTAATGGCCGACAGCCGAAGCCGGACTGTGGCGTAGGGCGAAGTGGAGGGCCTTGGCTACTCGAACAGGCCGGGATGTGCTAAGGGGACGGTGGGTTGCGGCCAAGCTGGCCAGCCCCCGAGCCCCCGGGTTGGGCTTACCAACCCGGCGGTGGAGGTTTAAGAACATTTCCAAGGATGTGCAAAACACAATGACTTGGTAGGAAAAGGCAGCCCTCGAGTGTCGTTCGGGGGTCTGATAGTCTTTCATAGAATTACAAAAGGCAGCGATAAATACATGCATACAGCTAACTGTAAAACGGGCGGAGCAGCTCTGCGTTCCAGGGCGGCTTGTCTCTTCGCCGGCGGTATCTCTCTTGCGCTTGTTCGGCTTGCGGGCGTCGATGATGTAGTAGGCGTTGCGGTCAGATAGGGCTTTGCTGACGATGAAGGGGCCCTCCCATGCGGAGGCCAACTTGTGCTGGCCGGCTTGCTGCTGGACAAGCCGGAGGACGAGGTCCCCTTTGCGGAATGCGAGGGGCTTGATCTTTTTGTTGTGGTAGTGCCTCAGTCCTTGCTGATAGGTAGCCGACCGACTGATGGTCAAAAGGCGTGCCCCTTCGAGTAGGTCCATGCCATCTTTGCGGGCTTCCTTGGCTTGGGCTTCTGTGTACATTACGACTCGTGGTGAGTCGAGCTCGATGTCGGTCGGGATGACGGCTTCTGCTCCGTTGACGAGGAAGAATGGGGTGAACCCGGTCGACCGGTTTGGCGTTGTCCGGAGACTCTAGAGGACGGCCGGTAGCTCGTCAAGCCAGCTGCCGGGTGAGCGAATGAGGGGCTCGATGAGTCGTGGCTTGATGCCGGATAGAATCAGCCCATTGGCCCGCTCGACCTAGCCGTTGGATTGGGGATGGGCGACGTAGGCCAGGTCAAGCCAGATGCCGGAGACTGAGCAGTATTGCACCAAAGCGCCTTTGGCAAAGTTGGTGCCGTTATCAGTGATGATGATGTGCGTGACGCCGTAGCGTACCGCGATGTCTTTGACGAACCGGACGGCCATTGTCCCGTCCAGTTTCTTGATCGGCCGTGCCTCGATCCACTTGGTGAACTTGTCGACCGCCACCAGCAAGTGCGTCATTGCCGCCCCGAGCGATTTTGAAGGGTCCTACCATGTCGAGCCCCCAGATCGCGAAGGGCTAGGTGATCGGGATGGTTTGCAGAGCTAAAGCCAGCTGGTGGTTGCGCTTGCTGAAGCGTTGGCAACCCTCCCACTTGAGGATGAGCGACTTGGCGTCTTTGAGGGCCGTGGGCCAGTAGAAACCATGGCGGAAAGCCTTGGCCACCAGGGACCTAGAGGCGGCGTGGTGCCCGCACTCGCCCTGATGTATGTCGAGGAGGATCTCTATGCCCTTGTCTTGCTGGACACAGCGCTGGAACATGCCTGTCGCGCTGCGCTTAATGAGCTCGTTGTTGATGATGCTATAGGTGGACGCCCGACATTGCACTTGCCGGGCCTCGGTCTTGTCCATGGGGAGTGCTCCGCTATCCAGGAAGGCCAGGATCGGCTGGGCCCATGACGGAGCCGTCACCACGGTGAAGACGGCCGCTAAGACGGGCTCTAGGGCAGCAGTCCCCGAGCCGGTGTCGGCTGCCCCCGGGTCAGGGACTGCGGCGGCCGGTTTGAGCGCGGCAGCTCCCAGGACGGGGTCGTGGGTCGCCGGGGTCGAGAAGGCAGCCCCCGGGCCGTGGTCAGCAGTCCCCGGGCCGGGATCCGCAGCCCCCGGGACTGTCCTGGGGACGGCAGCCCTCGAGCTTGGGCCGGCAGTCCCCGGGTTCGGGTTGGGAAGCGGCGCCGCAGGGTCGTCCGGGATGAAGATGGACTCTGAATCCGGAGACGGCTTGACGGACGCCTTGCCCAAGTACTCGACGGAGACTCCAAACGATATGGCCTTCCGGGATGAGCCAATCTTGGCTAGCGTGTCGGCGACTTCATTTTCTGCGCGCGGGACGTGTAGGAACTCGCAGCTGTCGAAGTTGTCGGAGAGCTCCTAGACCAGGAAATGGTAGCTGGCCATGTTGGCATCACGGGCGTCCCACTCGCCGGAACACTGCTACACCACCAGATCCGAGTCGCCATAGCATAGGATGCACCGGACGTCGAGTTCCTTGGCAAGCCGGAGGCCATGCACAAGGGCTTCATACTCGGCGACGTTGTTGGAGGCGGTGAACTGGATCTGGAGTGCGTTCCGCAGCCGGTCGCCCTTAGGGGAAGACAGCACGATGCCGGCTCCCAAGCTGGTGCGCATCTTGGAGCCATCGAAGTGCATGCGCCAGTGCGTCGAATCCGGCGGAGGCGGCAGGTACCGAGTCTCTGTCCAGTCGACGAGGAAGTCGGCCAGGGCCCGGGACTTGATCATGGTGCGGGGCTCGTAGAGGATGGTGTGGCTGGCCAGCTCGATGGCCCATTTGGCAACCCGGCCAGAGGCATCCCGGCAGCCCATGATTTCGCCGATGGGGGCCGTGCTGACCACGGTGACGACATGCTCTTGAAAGTACTTCTTCAGCTTCTTGGCGGTAAAGTACATGCCGTAACACATCTTCTGGTAATGCGGGTAGTTTTGTTTGGAGGCGCAAAGCACCTCGCTCAGGTACTAGACCGGGCGCTGGACAGACTGGATCTTGCCCTTCTCTAGTCGCTCGACCATCAGCACCGTGCTGATCGACCGCGAGGTGGCGGCAATGTATAGCAATAGCGGCTCCTTGTTAGTCGACGCGGCCAGGACGAGCGCGGTGGAGAGCATGCGCTTGAGATCCCGAAACGCTTCGTCCACCTGTTCGTTCCACTCGAATGGCATTGTCTTCTTCATCAGCTGATATAGGGGTAAGGCCCTCTCGCCCAGCCGGCTGAGAAACCAGCTGACCGAGGCCAAGTAGTCGGTGAACTTCTGGACATCGCGCAGCCGGGCTGGCTTGCGCATGCGCTCGATGGCCTTGATCTTTTCCGAGTTTGCCTCAATGTCATGCTCCGAGATGAGGAAACCGAGTAGCTTCCCGGCTGGCACGCCGAAGACGCACTTCTCTGGGTTGAGCATGATCTGGTACTCGCGCAGATTGGCGAAGGTCTCCTTCAGGTCGTCAAGGAGCATGAGGTGCTGCTTGGTCTTCACCACGATGTCGTCGACGTAGACGTGAATGTTGCAGCTGAGTTGATTCAACATGCATTTCTGCATGCAGCGCTGGAAGGTGGCGCTAGCATTCTTCGAGCCGAACCGACATGGTGATGTAGCAGTACGCCATGAAGGGCATGATGAAGGACGTTTTCAGGGCGTCGGCCGGGTCCAGCTCGATCTGATGGTAGCCGGAGTAAGCATCCAGGAAGGACTAGAGCTCGCAGCCGGCGGTGGAGTCGATCACTTGATCAATCCGTGGGAGGGCGAAAGGATCCTTGGGCAGGCCTTGTTCAGGCTGGTGTAGTCTATGCACATGCACCAGGTGTTGTTTTTCTTCAATACAAGGACCGGGTTGGCCAGGCACTCTGGGTGAAACACTTCCATGATGAAGCCGGCCACGAGCAGCTTGGCGACCTCTTCATCGATGGTTCTTCTCTTCTGAAAAGCGACGTAACGGTTGATGGACAGGCTTGGCGTCCTTGCGGACGTGTAGTATGTGCTCAGCGTACTTCCTCGGAATGCCCAGCATGTCTTTTGGGGTCCATGCAAAGATATCCCGATTCTCACGGAGGAAGTCGATGAGCTCGCCTTCCTATTTGTTGTCGAGGCGGGTGCCTATAACGACGTACTTGCTGCAACTGGGGTCTTTCGGGTTCAGCTTGACCTTCTTGGTCTCCTTGGACAACTGGAACGAGGCCTCGCCGGCCGGCTCCTCGGCCGAAGCCGGCACGGCCGGTTCCTCGCTGGATCCGGTGGAGCTGGCGCCGCTCCTCGGCTATGACCAGCGACTCGGCCAGCTTGGCGCCGGCTTGAGCGCACTCCAAAGATTTCCTGTAGTCGCCGACAACGGTGATGAGGCCCTTGAGACCCGGCAGCTTCATCTTCAGGTAGGCGTAGTGGGGGACCGCCATGAACTTGGCAAGCGCGGGCCAGCACAGCAACGCGTGGTATGCGCTGGACAGGTCCACCACTTCGAACCAGATAGGCTCACGCCGGAAGTGATCGCTTGTGCCGAAAAGGACATCAAGCCGGATCCGGCCAATGGGGGAGCAGGACAATCCCGGCATGATGCCGTGGAACACCGTCCGGGATGGCTCCAACTGTTTGGCCTCGATGCCAAGCTTAGTCATGGTGTCGTGGTAGAGGATGTTGATGCTACTGCCGCCATTGATGAGGACCCGTGAAAACTTGCAAGTGCGCTTGGCGACGACGACGGTGGTGTCGAGGACAAGGGCGTAGCCACCCGGGTTGGGCATGATGGCCAGGTGGTCCTCCTGGGTCCAGCTGATCGGGCGCTCTGACCAGTGCATGTATTCCGGCACGGCCGGGACGACGGTGTTCACTTCTTGCTGGAGCAGGTGCTCGGTACGCTTGTCGTCGCCAAGGCAGGTGAAGATGACGTAGCTCGCATTCTGGTTGGGGAAAACATCATCGCGCATCGCGCCATTTGCCGGGGGAGAGGGAGGAGGTGGAGGCGGCTGCCCCGCACCCGGAGCCGGAGCCGGAGGCGTCGGGATGTCGCCCCTCATGATGCGCTTGGTGATGGCGCACAGCCGAAGCGTGTGCGTGGACGGCCTTGCGCCGCTGTGGTGCTTGCAGGGAGCGTCAAGCATCTCCTCGAACCTCATGGCGGGTTGACATGCCGTCTTGCCAGTTTGCCGGTGCTTGCCGGTCGGCTCGGTGGCTGCGACGAGGTGGTTGTTGTAGCGGGGGGCCTGCTGGTCAGCCTTGCATCTATTGTTCTGCTAGTGGCTGCTCTCGCCAGCCGGCTTCGTCCAGCACCACTTGGACTTTCATGGCGGAGTTGGCGTTCGCGTACTTGTCCGCCGTGACCATGAGCGCGGCCATGGTGGTCGGCTCAGAGCGCAGGAGCTTGTGCTTGAGGAGGGTGCCATCCCGGCAACCGCTCACGAAGTACTGAATGGCTTGTACCTCGTGGACACCCTCGCAGCTGTTCCGGTGCTCGGTCCAGTGTGCTCGGTACTCGCGCCCGGTTTCCGTCGGCCCCTGCACACACATGGCGAGCTGGCTGGGGCGTCCGAGGCGCTTGTAGGTGCCGGTGAAGTTGCGGACAAACGCCTGCTCAAAATCAACCGACGCGTTGATGATGCCGGCCAGCAGGCTGTTCAACCACATGCGGGCCGATCCTTGGAGCATGAGCGGGGCGTAGCGCACGGCAAGACGGCGATTGCCGTCCACGATGCCTATGGCGGTGGTGTAGTCGATGAGCCAGTCCTCCGGCTTGACGGTCCCGTTGTACTTGGGGGTGTCACGGGGCAGCATGAACCCTTTGTGGAAGGGCTCATCCCCAATGCGCAGACCGAAGCAAGCCGGCCCGACGGCGTTATCCTCCTCCAGCTCAAGGGAGAGGGCGAGCTGATCGAGGCGGTGGCGGGCGTCGGTGTCATCGATGGCGCGCGGGCCTAGCCGGCTTGCGACCGGGCCGCGGGGGGCCGGGTCGACCGAAGCCGGTCGGGCACGTCGGCCGGAATGCGGGGGTGGGTTGTTTTTGGTAATCTTTCCATTACCTTGTCTCCCTTTCCTTCTTCTTCTTCACATCATCTCCTGCCGAGTTCAGGTCCGGCCAGAATGGGCTTTGCTGGGGGGCGGGGAAGAAGCCTTGTTCCGCTACTCGGGATCCTTGGTGCGGCGCGAGCCGGACGTGGCGGGACGGTCGAGGTGGTCTTGCTGCGTGTTCGCAGCGCTGAGAAGCTCGTTCATGCGCCGCAGGCGCTCCTGTAGCGCCTCACCCTGCAACTGCTCCAAGCCGATGGCGGCCGCTTGCGTGGCACACATGATCTTGACGAGGGTGTCATAGACGAGCGAGATGGCGCCTAGTGCGCGGCCAATGGCGGCGCCACGGTTCCGCACCTCGCCAACCCGGCTGGGTTCGGCAGCGGCCGGCCTGAAGCCATATGCGGCGTCCCGCTCCCGCTAGGCGGACTCAAGCATGCACTGCGTAGCAGCGAGCGTCTCGGCCCTGTAAAGCAGGCGCTTGCGCTCCTCCTCGAGCTGGGCCCGGGAGTCCACGCGTTGGTGGCGTCGATGTCGGTGGCGATGGGGACATTGAGGTTCTGCATCGTGGCGCGCAACGGGTCGGTCGCGCCGGTGAGCCCTGCTGCGGCCCTGGCGGCGGCGGCATTCTTCGCGGCGTCAGACAAAGAGGAGCCGGAGCCGGCGGTGAGCACCTCCACCCGGATGCAGGGATCTGCCACCCTGGCGAAAACGTCACCGAGAGGGACAGGCGAGTCGGTGACGTCGAGCACCCCGCTGGGGTACTCATCGGCCGCGAACGCATCGGAGATGCGCTGCGTTCCGAAGGAGGCGGTGAGCGAGTCGATGAACTGAGCTGCGAGCGCGCCGGGCGCGGGGAACGCTCAGTGCGCAATGTGCTCACCGGAGTCGATGAAGGGCCCCGGCTGGAACGTGTCTCCGGCCGGGACCTCGAGTTGCCCCACGGTGGGCGCCAACTGTCGTGGTGGGCGCACGGTAGATGCCAAAGGATGGCTAAAGAGAGGGACAGGCTCGAGGGCACCGGTGGGCTCCAGAGGCGAGGTCGGCATGAGCGAGCGAGGGACGCAAGACATACCCAGGTTCGGGGCTCTCCAGAGAGATAACACCCCTAGTCCTGCCGAGTGTGGTTTATATGTGGAGGATACAAGCTTACTCATGGAGCTGTATCGGGGAGGAAGGAAGACAGGCCAAAGCATAGGCTGCTCCTTCTCCTTGTGTGTGTTCTAGTGATTAGCTCTCTCTCTCTCTCTCCGGTATTTTGCCCGTGTACATGGAGGGCTCCTGGGGGGTTTTATAGGTCAACCCCCTGGGTTACAATGGTAAAGTTACATGGCCACGGGGCCGGGATGTCAGCGTCTGGAAAGCCGGCCCTGGGGCCCGCCGGGTACCAGGATACGCCGGGTTCTCCGGGCACGGGCCCCGTGCGCCAGGGGACACTGTTCTCCATCTTGTCGTGCGTCACGGAGTGGGTGAGCCGGCCCGGCTACAATGGCGCGTCGCCTGGTCGCCATCGGCTTAAGTCAGCAGGACGAGGGATGCACTGTAGCCATGCCAGCCCTGGCCAGCGGAGTAGGTGGGCCACTGTTGCCACGCTCATGCCGGTCAGCGGGGTTTGTGGGCCACTATAGCCATGCTCATCCCTTCATGGGGACTTGTTCCATCGTACGCCCCGAATGGGACGGGAGCTGACCCGTGACCGGGTTGAGGGGCGCAGCGTGGTCGCACTTACTTGCTGAAGAAGTCTTGACTTGCCGAGACCGGCCGGCATGCACCAGCGGGTCTGCCCGGGTTGCGGGCCTTGACCGGATTGAGGATCCCGACCGAGGACAAGCCGGATTGAGGGGTGTTGCTAGCCCTGAAGTTTTTGAAAAGGATCCGGGTTCCGTTGCCTGCCCGGGGTTCATCCCCCCGACATGTGTACTAGTGGCACCTATCGTGGATTATTTTGGCTAGCTCCATAAGTACCCTTAAAAGACCAAACAACACTGACAAAGGAGACAAGATAATTCTTCTCCTCCCATGTAAGCTCTAAGCCAGCAGTGTAATAGGTCTGGTCTATTATCTTCTGTGTTTTTCTTGGTGATAGAAAATATGCTGTCAATTTTAAATAAAATAGTTAGGGTGGATAACAACTATTTATAAATAAGCAATATAGATAATTTAACAAATTTGTTTAAAAAACTCACATGGATGAAGAATTGAAATCATGTCCAGATCCACCCAAATGTCTTGATCATATTCAGGAAAGGTAACTGTATCATATTGAGGAACGATGCCACTATCGAAGGTTATGCTCATACCCACCTCAAATCCTTAAGCCTTGCATAATCCTCTCCAATTTGCACAAGCAAAATATTTGTGAGCTACATGATTGTAGATCGCAATCTTGAAAATGAAACCATTTTTCATCTTAAGGTAAGTTGTCCTCTCATCCACCTTATCCATATCATCAAAATAGAGCTTGTCTAGGACATAATGTCTTGCATAGCAGGAAATACACTAGTCCAATTATACGTTAAAGCAAATATATTAAGCCATGCTTAATTAAGAAGGAAATATGTGCATCATTACCGTATAATATTTGTAGCCCTCTTTAAGTGTGAGGGAGAAGAATCTATCTTTTTCCAAGTGAGGATTGCCATCAGTACAGTCATAGGACTCGGGGATCCTATCCTTGTCATCCATTTGTTGTGTTCATCGACGGGAAAAATGTCATCGCTATGAGGTATGATCACAGATTACCAACCAATCTATAACCAGGTAGTACGATGATATATTAAATCACATCATCAAAATTAATTACACCGTTGGATTGTAGAATTTACGTACAGGATAGAATGAAATCTTTCGTAACACAGATTGTTCGTCAGACTAGAAAAAAGGTATGTGACACGTCCAATGTTATGATGGAAAAAAAGAAGAAGCCTCCAACCGTTCCCTCAAAATAAAAAGGAAAGCCTCGATCACCTAAACAACTTCCAACGCAAAAAGGGAAAAAAACTCACGATCTGATTGATTGCCCGTAAAAGCCTTCATCAATAAAATATTTAGCCGATTAAAATCTCCTTGGAATCCTCCACATGGCCGATACGTCAAAATCTTCATGGAGTCCTACCTCTGGCCGATACGTCAAAATCTTAATGGAATCCTCCGCTTGGCCGATGCCTCCTCCTGCCCTTAAATCGTGCTCTCCTACCTCTGGCCTGATTATTTCCTCCGTCAAATCAAGTCTGCTCGACTCTCCAAATGGTGTCCGTCTTCAACCTTTCAATCTCACTTTCCAACTACAGCAACCCATCAGGTATATTGACCTCAACCTACGAATCTCAATTTCCATGTACAACAATCCATCATGTATATGTACATGATTTTACCTCACGATGCTGATTTAGCTGGTACGACCCAATGAAGCAATCTAAGCAAGTATATTCTACTACTGTACTACATGATTTTACCCATTATATGTTGATTTAGCAAGTGCAATCCACTCAAACATGCATGTACGGATCTCCTGATCATGTTCCTTTTTGACCTTTCAGTCTCAGTTTCCATGTTCTGCCGACATGTATATTCCAGTAACTTTTTTTATCCCACTATATGGTCGGGCTGTTTGAACTTTTAAGCGGAAGGAGCCAAGTGTCGCAAGACAGGGTATTCATAGTTATATCTTTTTTCACAATTCAGTCTATCATACATCTAATTTATTTTTCTGTATGCTAGCTCAAAAAGTAAGTCTCTCATATTTCGTGGATTCTGTATATTTTTTCGAGCGAGATTGAAGCGGAAGTTTGTCAATTATGGAAGGAAAGACTTGGATCGAGTCAAGGCTCAACACCAAGGGATATAGTTGACGAGATGAAAAGCCTAGGAAATCAGATTAGAAGTACAGGTTAGATGGTATTTCCTGTTTATTTATTTTTGAGGAATGAAACTAAATTTTTGACTTCTTGGGTTGGCCACATTGAGCCACTTAAACTGTGATTCAATTTTAATTGGCCAGTTTTGTTGGTGCTGATAACACAGGGGCAGCCGATCAATGTCCCAAGAATGAGTAGTACTTCAGATCATGTTGCCGATATTACCGTGTACAAGCAAAAAACATCTGATGAGTATCCTACACAAAAACAAAGTAAGCAGGCAACATTCTAAACATGTTTTGTGTCCAGGATATTGTATATAGCAAAGAACATCCATGTGACATAAGAAAATTCAGATCCCTGAATCTTCACAAGTCTTCTTTTTCAAATTTAAATCCAGTCCAAATTTGTACTGCTTTGCGTACTACTCCTAACAAAAGATCTTAACAAGGGAGCACGTCCTTCTTTTGCAAGGGATAGCCGATCTGCTTTGCTAATTAATTGGTCAGCATGTGGATGAGCGTGTTTTGCCCGACAATGAGAAAACACTGGATGGGGGGGCTCATTTCATGAAGCAGCGACGTGTAACGACCGGCTCAAACAGATCCTGATGTACGCCGCCGGGCGCTAGCTGCATCCGAGGTAGCCAGGTGCAAGGTATTGGTGCCATGCAAGTATAGTCTGGATGCACTAAATTAGCTTGACCATTCATTATATTATTATTATGCACGGACATAATACTACTCTTTTGGTAGATATACTACTTTGCCTGGCATGTTTGTGATTAATTTTCACATGAGTCTTCGCAGGTACACATAACTAATACTTATTATTTGCATAAATAGTACGCCTATGCATGTCGTTATTTTGGCCTTATAACTAAGAAAAAGGTATAGCTATAAAATATCTTTAAAGCATCTAAATTAATACAAAAGCCAAAAAATGGATGTATCATTCGTCACAGAGATCTCATATAAACACATGATTATATATGTGCTATATATATGTTTGTGTGTAGTTGGGATAGATAGTATTAAAATATCAGGCACATTCCTAAAAGAAATCCTTGAATCAACCCACGAAAAAATCTTGATTTTTTTGGTACGAATAACTTAAATTTGAAGAATTTATCACACAGTTCCCAACCACGTTAATCACAAAAGAAATTCTCTAAGAATTTATTGATTAAAAAACATATAATCTGAATAATCTATGGCTCTTAAGGTATGCTAAAATCACGAAAGAAATTCTTTAAGAATTTAATGGTCAATACAAGAACTTATAATTTGCTACAGTATCATTGATATTAAAACCGTGCATGTCCATTGTATAGAAAAAAAATCTTTTACAATCAGACAAAACTTGGTGAAATTAAACCTCGAACGATCTTAAAGATCAAATTCTATGGTGCTTTCATGGACAAAAGGAAGATGTATGTTTTTAGGTAGGGGAATGAAAGGAAGATATAACCTGATATTATGCATATTTTGAAAATTATATGTCACAAATATATGATACATGCAACAACTTTGAATTTGTATCTATATTTTCTACAAATATGATGATGATGATAATAATAATAATAATAATTCATAATAACATATTCATATTAATGTCAAACATTTCTAATTTGTACCTAACTTTGTCATATTTAATATTAAAAGTGCTAGCCGTGCAGATGCACGGGTTGTTGACTAGTGTAGTACTAATTGATTTTGCTTCCATGCATGTGTATGGGAGTCAAACAAGTATCCGGTTTGACCGTCTTTTCCCTTTGGCGTGAGCTCTCTGCAATAGAGCGCCTGCAGCGCTTTCTTCTGAGGCATCATCCGTTTGCACTGTTTAAAATCTGCACCTCCTAGCAGTCTCGTCAACAGGTGAAGGAGAGATAACGCCTTCACACTTGTCATTAGGGCACACCAATTTGAAAGCGGCGGCGGCTTAGAGCGGCAGCAACGCGCGGCAGAAGCCGGCCACGGAGGCAACGGCGGACGGCGAGGCAAGGCCACAGCAGAAGCAACCCGCGTCTACCGAGGCGAATTGGCGAAGGCCGTGGCGGCGACTTGAAGCAGGCCGACCTCAGCGTCAGCTTGGCACACCAGCGAGGGCGGCTCGAAGGCCGCGACGGTTGTGGCGGCTCACAGGCGCGGGGCGGCTCCCCGGTGGCGGCGACTCGAGGCGTTGAGGGCCACAGCGACTTACCGCACAGCCGTGGAAATAGCAGGGCCGACCCCGGCGGCTCATAGGCGTGGTGGAGGAGACATCAAGGCCGGCTCGAGGCGACAATGCAGCTGAGAAAACAGCCGACAAGGCGGGTCGCGATTGTGGCCGGAGCGGCGGCTTAAGACGCGGTTGCTGACGCTAGATGGAGGGCGTAGACGTCTTGGAAACAGCCGGCGATTCCACAAGACCGCGCAAACCAGCGGCGAGGCAAGGAGCTGGGGGCAAAACACGGCGGCCGGCCTGCTCACAGGGGGAAGCGGCGGATCGCGGCCGGGGCGACCCGGAGCGACAACAAGGCTGGCTCAGTGAAGCAAAGGCGGCTCGAAAGCGGCAGGTCATTGATGAGTTGACTTGGTCACGGCGGCTCTGTGGTGAATCCATTGAGCCAAAAAAAAAATCCATCGAGCCCTGGTTTTCAATTGATAGCACTGTAGATCCATAATTCATGTGCGTGTGGTTTTTAATCTAGAGATCTCACACAGCCGCAAACATCTGTCCTGATTGCTGAGAGGACTTAGTGTGCTCGCTGTCTCCAATTTCTTCGGATTTGGACGGCTCGGAGGCATCTGAGCGTGCAAGGGCCGGAGCCGGCGAGGGGCTTGGCGACTCTGGTCGCGTAGGCGGCTCTCCAAACACGGCGGGGTTCGAGGCTTCCAGCAGGACACGGCGGAGACGAGGTCTCAGCGGCACAAGCAGGCCTCAACAGCGGAAGGAGACGGCGGCTTGAAGAAGAAGGTGGTGCGACGATGGAGAGGCCTTGGCAGCGATTTGCAGGTGGATCGACGAGGCCGCAGAGAGCCGGCTCAACAACTGCTCTCGGCTGAGGCGGAGCCAGGCGGCTCAACGGGGCGGTGACTCAGGGGTGCTCCGACGGAGGGCAGAACAGAACGAGGTCGGGCGGCTTCGGGGCCGGCCACGGCGGCGAAGGCAATAACACCGGGTGACTCGAGGTCAGCCGTGGTAAGCAGAGTAAGGCCCGGCGGCTCAAGGCGGAAACCATTCGACGGTCGAGGTGGCTCGCGCCGGAAACCAGGCGAGGCTATGGCGGCTCTCCGCGGCGACTCGACGCGGGGAGGCCCGGAGGCAAGCGACAAAACGGGGCGGCTTCAAGCGCGGTTGTAGCCTCGCAACGGCGGCTCAAACCCGAGTTGGCGGCTCATAGTGGTAGAAAACGGCGGAGGTGACGCGCCGGCGACGGAGACTTGCGGCTGCAGTGGCGGGTCGTGACGTCGGAGGTGAGGGCGGCTCAATGGCCGCTCTAGCGGGATGAGGCCGTCGGGGCGGCTTAATGCGTGGGCGTGCAGCAGGGCAGCTCGGCGACTCATAGGCGGCAAGCCGGCTTGAACGGGGATCACGGCGGAGACCACGGCAGTGACGACTCGCGGTGGCGGAGCGATGGATCGCCGGAGACCGCGGCGGCGGCTCGCTGGCAGTGGCTACGGCCCGGTCGCGCGGATGCAGCCGGCAGCGGCGACTTGCCCAGGCGCGCGGGCAGCTCAAATCGTCGAAGACGGGCGGCTCGGGCCGGCCGCAGCACGTCCGCTTCCGGGTCGTCGTCTGCTTCTCCCTCTTACTTTCAGTAGATTGACCGACCGCAGCACGTCCGCTGCAGTAGCTAGGAGCACGTTCTAGCGCCTACCATGACCACTTACTTTCTGTTGATCTAGTGCTCAATTGGACCGTAGTAAAACTCGAGGCTGGCAGCCCAACGCGCGGTCGGCTTCACGGCGTGGATCTGCAGCGCCGCAGGCGCACGGCTTTGGACGCGCGGAGGAGCAGCGCGAGGGCGGCGACTCGATGTGGCACGGCAAGGGCCGCGGTGAGAACGGTGGCGGCTCAGGCAGGTTGCCCGGCGGAGGCGAACGAGTCGAGCACGGCAACGATCTTTTCAGCAAAAGCGGCCCAGCCAGGCGACTAGGAAGCAGAAGCAGGGCGAGGCAAGTCTGGGTTGCGACCGGCTCCGTTTCCGGGTCGTAGGCGTCTTTAGAAAATTCACGTCTGCCTCTTTCCTTTTCCTTGACTTTTTCCTTTGCTGTCGATGGTTGAACGGTGACGGCAACTCCAACCGTACTGCTTTTGGCGAGTTACCGACGGAAACTTGACACGCCGATGGTGATGGCGACTTGTGACTTCTTTCCTTGGCGACTTACGGCAGCCATCAAATCGCAACCTTAATTTTCCTTAAATCTTCCAGACTATGAATCTGGAGCGATGAACTCGAAGCCGATGCAGATCCTTTCCAACCGGTTCTTCTTCATCCGGAAATTGCGAACTTCTGGATCCCTGTGAGAGATCCCTCTAAGAACACAACACCACCGTGCATGTGCCCCACGGTGGGTGCCAACTGTCGTGGATTTGTCACAGCAGATGTCCTAGTATGAGGACTTAGTCGTGAGACCAACACATCTACGTGGTAGCTTGAGAGGGGTTGAGTGGGACGAGAGACGCGAGGTTTTACCCAGGTTCGGCCCCCTCACGATGGAGGTAAAAGCCTACATCCTGCTTGATTCATATTGATGATGATGACGATCTCGGTTACAAGGGTGAGGTTTCGCTACCTCTATCTCGAGAGCATCTACTTTGATCTTGTCTAAGACTTTTCTATTGAGACCTGTCTATTGAGACGTCTAAAAACTTGACCCTCTTGGGGCGCCCCGCCCCTCCTTATATAAGTTGAAGGGGCGGGTTACATGTAGAGTCCAAGTCGGATTAAGACTTAAACTATTCTAATTTCTCACCGTGGGCTTCTTAACGTCTTGGGCTTCTTAACCCCAGACGACTCATCTTTGAGACTCATCTCCGGGACTCCATGTATCAGTCGGGTCACAATCTGTCTACCGGGTTATAACTGTCTGCCGGGTCAGAGACTGTGTGCCGGCTTACAACTGTCTGCCGGGTCTCACCTGTCGGGTCTCACCAGCCGGGTCTAACCAGCCGGGTTAGGATCTGAGATGACTTAACGTCAGGGCGACTTAAACCCAGAGATGACTTAAGCCTCAGGACCGCTTATCCTTATGAGCCGGGTCTTGGTCGTGGAGAATATCCCCAACAGGTATAATTGGTTACCCTCAATGGACTTGTTTTAATCTATGGATGCAATATAATTTCCTACATCATGAAAGGGTATTACCAAATCATCATAAATTTGATTAGCTTCACATTTATTGCTAATCTAAATGGCCGATATATACTTATCTTCCTAAGAACGTACAAAATGGCCGATGGAGTGTTGACATCGGGCTTAGAACAAACTTTGTGCAAGTTATTTTTTGGCACACAAGCTTTGCCGAAAAACAGGGAGGCATGTGTTGACACCAAATTTTGGCATAGTACGAAATGCAATTAATATGGTCTCAAATGGAGAAGTAATCTATATGAAAAAGTTCTGTATTGTCGACATGAACATCTTTGAAGTTTGGGTCATCGCCATTCGATCTCATCTCGAAGGGCGAAATTGTGTTCGAAATACTGAGATTTTGTATCCAGAGCACTGTTCAGCTGATTAATCCTCCAAGACGGCCTCATATGAGAAAAGTTTATACACGGATTGTCTTGGTCTCGTCGAAACGATCGATTTTTATATAAAGATCATTCCAATCGAAGGCCGTATGCCAAAGTTAGAGCCCGCACAGCACGACGCTACAGTGAGCAAAATATGACGCCCGGGACCAGACACACATGTGACTATGTCTGATGAGTTGCGTGAATAATTACCTGTTTTACGCGAGCGATTTGGCCCTGAAGATTGCACCGGATCGAAAAACGTTCAACGCGAAAGTTGTCCGTCTCGTCGAAACGAGTAAATATGATTTTGAGCGCATTTTCATCGGAGGTGGTTTACCACCTCAAAAAAGACCCGCAAGGTGCAGCCAGTTTTAAACCGAACAGTTTTGGAAAGCTGGGGCAAAACCATCCGAATTTGACTAGGGTTTTGGATGTGGATCCGAGCCTTTTCCTTGCAGGGGAAGTCCAGCCGCCTCTTATATACCTAAAAAGGGGTGACGGCCGATTGAACAACACACAATCGATCAATTCATCTTTCACTTTTTACCTTTACTTTTATCCTCTCCCTTTGTTCTTCTTCTTTCTCGTTCTTCGTTTGTTCTTCTTGTTGCAGGGCGGCGAACCTCGAGGCCCTAGGGGTGATCAGGTCGACCTAGGGCAGCCCATAGCCGCCGCGACCCCTGACGGGGTCCCTCCCGGGCAAGCGGGGCTTCGTGTCTACAAAAGCATCCGCCGGCTGTCATGCGTATCGTACCGCCGGTCGGATCTCCTTCGACGTAACCTGCGGTGCATCACCCCCGGCGTCGATGGTACACGATGACGTGTTCGTGTGCGAACAGAAACATAATAACTGAGATGCATGATCCATTCGGTACTATTACTGTCAATGTATGGCCACTAGCTTCTTGTTATTTTTATTTATTTTTTGTTCTCGAAACAAGGGGAAAATCTAGTTGTGAATGTGTTCAATCCGACGGTTTATTTGCATAGAGAATTGTAGACCAATCCTGACTTTATTTGTTCAATCGCTGACTAGTGCTGGGATTATTTTCATATTGTCACTGGGATTGCTGGGTTTTCCATGTGACGTAAGGCCAGTCTTAAATCACCCAAACTGATAATGCATGTTAAACATGATGTATTATATGTCAAGCTACAAATAGAGGTGCACCTGACCTATCCTGGCCGAGCTAGTTAGTTGGAGATAGAGTTAGCCAATATTGTAACAACTTCATCTCTATCTCCTCCCTCCTTTTCTTGATTGCCAAGATGTAATCTAAACAGCCTGTATGCTTATCTCAGGGATACGCCCCTGCGTATATAACACGCAACCGTCGCCTCTAACGAGGTACGATGTTCATCGCTCGTTTACATGGTAATCAGAGCCTCCTCTATCCATCACATGTAGCAAAAACGCATCCCCATCGCCAGCCATATGTCGTCCTCCTCAAGCAGCGGTCAGGCCACCCTCCCTGGGCAGGTCGCTGAGAAGCTCACCCGCACCAACTACGTGTTGTGGCGTGTGCAGGTGACGCCGCAGCTGAGGGGAGCTGGTTAATTCGGCTACGTCGACGAGACCTCGCAGGAGCCCGTCAAGTTCCTCACCACGAAGGACAAAGATTGGAAAGATGAGCAGACGCCCAATCCCCTCTACGCCATCTGGTTCATAGAGGGACAACAGGTACTTCGATACTTGCTGAACAATCTCACCAAGGAAGTCCTTGTGCAGGTCACTTCCATACCACGCCGCATGAACTCTGGGTAGCTCTGGCGCACATGTTCTCGTCCCAATCGAGAGCCCGCATCAACAAAATCTTTGCCGCACTCTCCATGGCGCTGAAGGGGACACAAACGGTGGCATCATACTTTGCTCACATGAGATACCTCGCAGATGAGCTTGCAGCCGCCTTGTCGTGGACATGACACGGCAGATGTCCTAGCGGAAGGACTTAGTCGTGGAGCCATCACAACTAGGTTAACTTGAAGGGGTTTAAACGGGACAAAAGACACAGAGAGTTTACCCAGGTTCGGCCCCTCTCAATGAGGTAAAAGCCTACTCCTGCTTTGTGTTGTATTGCTAGGGTTTCGATTACCAGGGAGCGAATACGCTTGACCTAATTCCCGATTGTTTTTCACCTGTCCCTAAACTGTCGCCGGGTCGTCCCTTTATATCCACAGGTTGACGCCCGGCGGTTCACATAATCCCGGCCGGCTCATAAACGTGTCCGGCTCGGTCTCCACTCTTTCCTATCTTACAATACAAGTCACATACTTATGGCGGTTTACATCTATGGGCCCTAACTCGCCTTTGGGCTTTGGGCCTTCTTATTAAGTCTCCTTCGTAAGTCGCCATCTTCTATGTCTTCATGGGCTTCAATATAGGTAAATCACTATGAGCATAACCTGGCCCCTCCTGGGCGGTTTATACTCAATAGTTACATCCCCAACATTAGGCCCCAGGTTGATGTGAACTTGTTCATATCAATCTTGAATACTTGACTTAGAAAAAATCCTTCCTCATCAGTCCTTATGAAAATTTATAACCCACCACGACGTCTGCTCACAAAATTGTGCTAACCCGCCATGACGTCATCTTGCATTAATATCACACGAGGCCCAAATTTCAGCCTCCTTGACTCCCGCGCATGCCATCTATCCACTGCCTTATAAATAGGGATAGGGGTCCTTTTCATTTTCCCCCCTTACCTCCTCGTCTTCATCCTCTTCCTTGCCACACCACACGGGCCCGAGCTCCGCCGCCGTCGACCTCACGAGCTGCCTCCACTCCGGCTGTTGCATCGTCCTGAACGCACCGGAGCACCGCCGCGCGCCATCGCTGTCCAATAGTCCTGGTAAGTCCTCTTCCTTCCTTTTCTCCTAGATCCCATTAGGGTTTCCACGAGTTCATCGGAGTTCATCTTGGTTCATCTTTGTTTCTCCATAGACCATGTAGTTTTTGATCTAAATATAGTACCAATCTTGTGCGATAGCAGTTTAGCACTCATTTTTAATATCTGAACGCCTCCCCTCCATAAGAGATCCCATCTGAGCACGTGAACTGTCCTGCTGCCGCTACTTTAGGTTAGAATTTTTCTTCATTATCTGAACTGCTGTAGATCCAAAATTATAACACCAATCTGTGAAACCTGTTTTTCACCACTTAGCCATTTTCCAACTTCAGATCTATGCTTTCAATATCCGTGTAGGCGGTTTAACCTCAGAAAATAATAACCTGCCAGGTACCATTAGTCCCCTCTTAAACCGCCAAGTGCTCGTCCTTGTGATTTGATAACGTCACAGTCCGGTTTAACATTTATGCATGCTTCAACACTTTCTGCCTGTTAAACATGAACCTTAAACTGGCACAAATCTTTTCCAGGATATCGTACAAATGGCCAAATCCTTTTATTCCTGTAATTGGGTCCAATCCCGGGTTACAGAGGAAGAATTGAACGGGTGGGTTGCTACCGGCGCTTTAGCGAAAAAGGAAGACATCCACTGGAGAGCCCCCGGTCCAGAAAATCCTCCTGAGCCCAAGGATGGGGAAGTGATCGTTTTTGTTGATCATCTGAGTCGAGGGTTCAGCCCTCCCGGATCAAAAAATTTCCGTGATGTGCTTCACTTCTTCCAACTTCACCCTCAAGATATTGGGCCTAACTCCGTGTCCAATATTTGCAATTTTCAAGTGTTTTGTGAAGCCTACCTGCAAGAAGAGCCCACAGTCGACCTGTTCAGAGATTTCTTCTATTTAAACCGTCGTACTGAATTTACGGATGGGCCCAATACTGAACTTGGCGGGGTTTCAATTCAGAAGAGAAAAGACGTCAGCTTCCCTCACGCTAGGCATCATAGCCATCCCAAAGATTGGAATCAAACTTGGTTCTATTGCCAAGATACATCTCCAGCTGGCGAGAATCCTCTACTGGGTTACCGTGCTCACCGGCTTACCGATGCACATCAATTCCCCCAAAGACTCAATGCAAAGGAACGGTCCAAATATGCACCACAGCTCTCAAAGCTTAGAGCCTTTATGGCAAACGGTTTGACAAGCATTGATTTTGTCCGTTGCTGGGTATCTTGGAGCATTTTGCCTTTAAGCCGTCGCCCCAGTTTAATGTGTGAGTACACAAGGGATGTGAAAGACCCTCAACGCCACACTGATATTCAGCTGACTAATTCTGAAATTACTGAATCTGTCAAGAAGATGTTGGATGAACCAGTGACCGACTGTAGCAAAACAGGACTTAGTCCTTTCTGTGCTTCAAATAAACCGCTAGTTGTAAGAATTGCCCCACTCCTGCTTTAATCCATATTCTTAATACTCCCTTATGATTTTTTCAATCTTTAAACAGGGTGATGATCCGTTCTGGAAGAAGAAACCGCAGGATAAACCGGTCAAAACACTTCGTGTCAAAACCAAGGTCAACAAGAAGCCCGCCAAGAAGAAAAACACTGAGCCTACCGAGTTAAATATTGATGACGATAATCCGGAGTCAGAGGTAGAACTTGATTCACTTGACTCTTTTTTCATACATCTCATTGACGATGAATCTTATCAGGACGACGCAGAAGCTAGCCGCGCAAACGACGTAGAGGTAACTATTCTCTCATCCAGTTCAGAACCTCTACCCACACAGAAAGCCCGACAAGCAAGCCGGAAAATAAGATTTTCTCACCCCCTAGCTTACTTGGATCCAAACTTTCTTTTGAAGAAGCAGCAACACGAAGCTCGCCGCACAACCCGGCATAGCGGCCATGTGGTCACTTCTTCCGGTTTACCGAACTCGCAAGTTCGTAAATGCCGCCCAGAGGTCTCTTCTATTTCTGACACGTCTTATCCCAAGGCGGGTTATTTCCGACAACCTCTTAATCCGCATGATTCAAACTACCAGGGAACTTCCCTTTCATCCTCTGGCGAGTCCACAGGGACACAAATTCCAACCCTCAAAAATGTTCCTGGGTGAGCATTTTTAACTAACCCCTTGTACCTTATGCTTGATCATTACACTAACCTGTTTTTTGCATCTCTGTCAGAGCCAAGGCCAGGCCCAGTAAACAGGCTAAATTGAACAAACCGGCTGATGACAGCGCGCCAACTGATCCAGAAAAGAACCCGGAACAGTTTGAAACAAATACTGAAGCTATTCTTGATGATCCGCCACCGCAAGATCATAACACCTTTGTTGAGCAGATGGAAATTGATCCGATAGGTCATGCTGATAAACCGCCAAGCCCAACTAAGGCTGCTGATGATAAAGCTGACGATGTTGTAGTTACCGGTGTTGGGTATACAGCCCCAGACAACCCCACTGCTCTGTCAAAACATAGTGCCAAAGAAGAATTTTCTGCTGTTGACAAGGGCAAGTGGAAGGCGGACATGGAAAGCTATGCCCACCTCAGCGCCCAAGATATTCATTCTGGGTTTTTAAACCGTCTGTACACAAGCCGTGATTATGAAGCCGGTTTACTGAACATGATGAAGGAGCGATATGAGGTAAACGCTGTTAACTCTGCATAAATATTCTTCCCTTAGCTGCCAAGTTTACTGGACATAAAAGAAAAGAATGTTCTGCAAACTTTCAAGAACCATATAGATCAACTCCACTAGCCCGCAAGGGCCGGTTTATAATGTCAATATGAACCGGGACTTTAGAATAATAACTCTTCAATTTCGCCTATGTAGCCCCCAAGGGTCGACTTAACAAATATGTTAAGTTGAGATTAATTATGCTGTAAGGCTCAAAATTCTTACTCAGGACCTTTATAATACGGTTGACCATCAAGCTGATAGTTGTTATGTGCTTGGGACTTGTAAATTTTCTTTTGATAAGAAGCAATAGACATTAGCCCCCAAGTGCCAAGTATATTACTTGTTATGTGCTTGGGACTTTGAATATGCACTGCTATGTAATTAATTACATGTCTCTTGCAGGCTTATCTTAACAAGAAGGAATCTCAAATCGCCGACCTTCATGAAAACATCAAGTCGCAACAAGCCGAGACCTCCAAAGCCAAGGAGGAACTGACCAGTGCCTTAACAGCAATGGAGAAACTGAAGGAGAGCTTCAAGAACGAGCGGGCAGGTTGGGATACAGAAAAGTCAACTCTGCTGAAGAGGGCTGAGGATGCTGAGGCTGCCCTTAAACCGGTAGCTGAAGAGCTGACTGGCTTGAAACAGCAAATAAATGCCATGACCGCTGCCGTATTTGGTAAATAACTTCTTCATAAGCTTTGAACATGTATTATGTAAGAGACTACCGGTTTACCAATGTTTTTGATGATGCAGGAACTCACATTGCTCATCTTGGCTCAGATATGCGGCAAAAACTGAAGGCCGCCTATACACTTATAGAGCAATTATATACCGGCGTACAACGGGTTATCTGCACAGCTTCCCATAATAAATCGCCCCCAACCTTGATCAAGGAGACGTTGGAAAGGCTGGCGATGATGCCTACACGGTTTGAAGAGCTAAAGAAATCAGCCGCCAGGGCGGGTGCTCTTACTGCACTGACTCGGGCCAAAGCTTGGATAACTGATCTTGATCCGGCCGATGTGGGAAACGGCTACCCGAGCATAAAGGAGGACGGGTCAGAGTTTAATAACGACGACCTCAGAGCCTTGACGAGGGAAATGCGCCCATTGGCCAGCAAATTGGCTGACGAAACCGATCTTTCACATTATCAGTCAATTTATGATGCCAACAACAAGAGAGTTAACGCGCCAACTTATGATGCTCCAAATCTTATTCCTCCAATCCGTAAGCATACCTATGTCCCTGATGTTGACCCCTCCACACTTATAAGTGATGAAGCTGTATTCAAGGCCTTAACTGGGATCGATTGGACCACCATTGACTTCCAGCCACTGGGTAGAGAGGAGGAAGATGAACCGGCGCTGGACGATCCGCAACCTTCAAGTCAGCCAGGCCAGGACTCGTAAACCGGGGGCCGGTTTAGCAGCTGCTTCCTTTAAGACTTATGAACAAAACCGGTGTAGTAAGGGGAGAACCCAAATTTTGAGCGCTGGTAATTATCATAGATTGCTTGTCTTATGAACAAAACCAGGCCGGGTTAATAAACACCGGATATTATCTTATCTCATACTGGCGACTTATAGTCAAAAGACCAGGCCGGGTTAATAAACATCGGATGAATTATGATCATAAAGCATTATAAGCCTCATCAAATAAACCTCAAAAAACTGTGGAATAAAACAAACGAAAAAACGAGGCTTTTCATGAGCTGCCAGGCCGAAAATCGAGTGCTTTCACGGGCCGCACAGCCACTGAGTTAAACCATATACAAACCTTATAAGATGGACCTCACATAACCAATCGTCGTTTTAACTTTGACAAGTTCAGGGTCTGTATAAGATTGACTTGTCAAACGTTTGGCGGGTCATTCCAGGAATACCTGGGCGGAGTGGCTTACTTAAAAAGGCAGGATAACCCGGGGTTTTAGGTGAATACACCTGGCTTCCAAGCCTAGCTTTTAAGCCTATTACAAGGGTTATACAAACTCTTTGTTCTTTAGAATCAAGGAGCCCCCAAGTAATATTTTTGAGCTGTGCTCAAGGGGCACCTATGTTTGAGCTGTGATTTTGCAACAGACTCTCTTTGGTACCTTTAACCTGGGTAGCAAGCCCCCAAGTTTTTTTTTTCAGTTGGCTTATAAGCCGGTTCAAAGGGTAATCATAACTTCGCTCATAAGCCGGAAGCCCCCAAGTAACCAAAAACTTATTAAGAAAAAACGACAGAGGCCTTGCTTTAGCAAGGGTGCCTGTTTAATATATACATTGTCAAAAATATGTACATCAGAAGAGCCAATGGCTCAGGTGTAGTAAGGCCAAAGATGAGCAATATTCCACGGCCGGCGAGTCTCTTCCTCCGATGTGCATGAGTCCTTGTGGTCTCGAACATCAATAAGGTAGTATGACCCGTTGTTCAGATTCTTACTGACCACAAAGGGTCCTTCCCAAGGTGGGGATAACTTGTGCATATCAGTCTGATCCTGGATAAACCGGAGCACTAAGTCGCCTTCTTGAAAGGCTCTGGTCTTGACCCGGCGGCTGTGATAACGACGTAGATCTTGCTGGTAAATCACCGAACGAGCTGCCGCGAGATCACGCGCTTCATCTAACAGGTCAAGTGCATCCTGACATGCCTTTTCATTATCAGCTTCAACGTAAGCCGCCACGCGGGGTGAATCATGACGGATGTCACTGGGGAGGACCGCCTCCGCTCCATAAATCATGAAAAAAGGTGTGTAACCCGTAGATCTGTTGGGCGTTGTGTTGATGCTTCATATCACCGAGGGTAACTCCTCTACCCAACAACCCGGCGTCCTCTGTAAGGGAACCATAAGCCGGGGCTTGATGCCTCTCAGGATCTCTTGATTGGCTCTCTCAGCTTGACCATTAGATTGGGGGTGAGACACCGATGATACATCAAGCCGGATATGCTCATGTTGACAAAATTCTTTCATAGCACCCTTGGAGAGATTAGTGCCATTGTCTGTTACAATGCTGTGTGGGAAGCCAAAACGGAAGATCACCTTCTTCATGAATTGAACCGCCGTTGCTGCATCACACTTACTGACTGGCTCTGCCTCTACCCACTTAGTGAATTTATCAACCGCCACCAAGAGGTGGGTCTTCTTATCCTTGGACCTCTTAAAAGGTCCAACCATATCAAGCCCCCAAACTGCAAACGGCCAAGTGATTGGAATCATTCTCAACTCCTGAGCCGGAACATGAGCTCGACGTGAAAACTTCTGACAACCGTCACATTTTTTGACCAAGTCCTCAGCATCAGCATGAGCCGTCAGCCAATAAAAACCGTGACGAAAAGCCTTGGCTACAAGAGATTTAGAGCCGGCGTGATGACCACAATCTCCTTCATGGATCTCACACAGAATCTCACAGCCTTCTTCAGGAGAAACACAACGCTGAAACGCCCCAGTAACACTGCAATGGTGCAGCTCTCCACTGACAATTGTCATTGACTTGGACCGCCGGGTTATTTGCCTGGCCAAGGTTTCATCGTCAGGTAACTCGCCCCGGGTCATATATGCCAAATATGGAACTGTCCAATCAGGAATAACATGAAGAGCCGCCACCAATTGAGCTTCCGGGTCAGGAATAGCCAAATCCTCCTCTGTAGGTAACTTGACCAACGGGTTATGCAAAACGTCAAGAAAGACATTAGGTGGCACCGGTTTATGTTGAGAACCCAACCGGCTTAAGGCATCAGCCGCTTCATTTTTCCTCCGATCAACATGCTCAACTTGATAACCCTTGAAGTGACCGGCAATAACATCCACCTCTCGTCGATAAGCCGCCATGAGGGGATCCTTAGAATCCCAAGTACCAGAGACTTGTTGAGCCACCAAATCTGAGTCACCAAAGCACCTTACCCGGCTTAAGTTCATCTCCTTAGCCATCCGAAGACCGTGGAGCAAGGCCTCATATTCAGCTGCATTGTTAGTACAAGGGAACATCAAACGGAGAACATAACAAAATTTATCACCTCGAGGGGAAGCAAGCACAACTCCAGGCCTCGAGCCCTCCAATTGCCTGGACCCATCAAAGTGAATAGTCCAATACGTGTTATCTGGCTTTTCCTCAGGCATCTGCAGCTTTGTCTAGTCATTGATGAAATCCACCAGTGCTTGAGACTTGATGGCCGTGCGAGGCATATACTTCAAACCATGAGGCCCAAGCTCAATGGCCCATTTGGCAACCCGGCCTGTTGCTTCCCTATTTTGTATGATATCTCCTAAAGGAGCAGAACTAACCACAGTAATGGGGTGACCCTGAAAATATTGCTTAAGCTTCCGGCTTGCCATGAAAACCCCATATACAAGCTTCTGCCAATGTGGGTATCTCTGCTTGGACTCAATAAGCACTTCGCTGATATAATAAACTGGCCGTTGAACCGGATATTCCTTGCCTGCCTCTTTCCTTTCAACCACAATAGCCACACTGACAGCCCGGCTATTAGCAGCCACATATAACAACAGCGGCTCCTCATCAACGGGCGCAGCTAGGACCGGCGGCTCAGCCAGCTGCTTCTTAAGCGCCTCAAATGCCTCATTAGTAGCGTCACTCCAGACGAAGTCATCTGTCTTTTTCATCATCTGATACAAAGGGATGGCCTTCTCACCGAGGCGGCTTATGAACCGGCTCAGCGCTGCAATACGACCCGCCAGATGTTGAACATCATTGATACATGCCGGTTTAGCCAGAGAAGTAATGGCTTTGATCTTCTCCGGATTAGCTTCAATGCCCCTGTTAGACACGAGAAAACCCAAAAGCTTGCCCGCCGGCACACCAAAAACACACTTGGCCGGATTAAGCATCATCTTATAAACTCGGAGATTATCAAAGGTTTCCTTCAAGTCGTCTATCAACGTCTCCTTCTTTCTGGATTTCACCACAATATCATCCACATAAGCATGAACATTGCGTCCAATCTGATTATGAAGACAATTCTGCACACATCGCTGGTAAGTCGCCTAGGCACTCTTGAGCCCAAAAGGCATAGAAACATAGCAGAAGGCTCCAAAGGGAGTTATGAAAGCTGTCTTCTCCTGGTCCTTAACTACCATCTTGATCTGATGATAACCAGAATAAGCATCCAAAAAACTCAAACGCTCACAACCCGCCGTAGCATCAATAATCTGATCAATACGAGGGAGAGCAAAAGGATCAGCCGGACAAGCTTTGTTTAAATCCGTGTAGTCCACACACATGCACCAAGTGCTGTTCTTCTTAAGTACCAGCACCGGGTTAGCCAACCACTCAGGATGAAAAACCTCAACAATAAACCCAGCCGCCAAGAGCCGGGCTACCTCCTCACCAATGGTCTTACGTCTTTCTTCATTGAAACGACGAAGAAACTGCTTGACCGGTTTAAACTTGGGATCAATATCAAGCGTGTGCTCAGCGAGTTCCTTCGGTACACCTGGCATGTCAGAAGGTTTCCATGCAAAGATGTCCCGGTTCTCACGGATGAACTCGACGAGCGCGCTTTCCTATTTCGGATCCATATTAGCACTGATGCTGAACTGCATGGATGAATTGCCAGGAACAAAATCAACCATCTTAGTGTCATCTGCCGATTTAAACTTCAATACCGGATCATGCTCTGTAGTTGGCTTTTTCAAAGACGTCATATCCGTCGGATCAACATTGTCCTTGTAAAATTTTAACTCCTCCGTTGCACAAACCGACTCAGCATAAGCCGCATCACCTTCTTCACATTCCAAGGCTATCTTCCGGCTCCCATGTACTGTGATGGTCCCCTTGTACCCCGGCATCTTGAGCTGCAGATAAACATAACAGGGCCGCGCCATGAACTTGGCATAAGCCGGCCGTCCAAATAGAGCGTGATACGGGCTGTGAATCTTGACTACTTCAAAGGTCAATGTCTCCGACCTAGAATCATGATCATCTCCAAAGGCAACTTCCAGAGCTATCTTACCAACAGGGTATGCCGACTTACCAGGCACCACACCAGGGAAAACTGTATTCGACGGTTTAAATTTTTTATCTGTCAACCCCATGCGACGGAAAGTTTTGTAATAAAGGATATTGATGCTGCTCCCTCCATCCATGAGTACCTTGGTAAACTTATACCCACCTACCTGGGGTGCAACCACCAATGCTAGGTGACCCGGATTATCAACCCGGGGCGGGTGATCTTCCCGACTCCACACGATGGGCTGCTCAGACCAGCGCAAGTAACGGGGAACCGCCGGTTCAACGGCGTTCACTGCCCTTTTATGAAGCTTTTGATCTCGTTTGCATGAATTTGTGGTGAAGACGTGGTACTGCCCACTATTCAACTGCTTTGGGTTACTCTGATACCCAGATTGCTGCTGCTGATTCCCCTGACCTGACTGTTGATGGTAGCCACCCTGATTGCCTTGATTGCCCTGATTACCTTGGAATCCATAACTAGAACCGCCACCGCCGTAACCCGGCCCATGAGAACCAGACCCTGAACCACCACCCGGTCCATGATTGTCTTGAAAAAGATTGGAATTTTTATACTCTTTCATGATGTAGCAATCCTTCCAGAGGTGGCCAGACAGTCTTTCTCGCGTCCCATGCTTTGGGCAGGGCTGATTTAGCATCTGCTCAAGATTAAAGCCTGACCCTCTGGCCCGTGGGGGCGGTTTACCTTTATGACGCTAGCCATTATTCTGTGCGTTGGTGTTAGCCACAAAGTCCAAACTATTATCAGCTTTGCACTTACCATTGCCTCCCTGATTCGCCGGATTATGATGCTGTCCTCTGGTGCTGCTGCTCTTCTTTCCCTCTCCCAGCTTGTCAACATCAGACTCAGGGTCCTTGGTACCATCAGAGTCAGCGTACTTAACCAGAGCCGCCATCAGCTCTCCCATGTCATTGCAGTGGCGCTTGAGCCGACCCAACTTCTGCTTAAGAGGCGTAAACCGGCAATTCTTCTCCAACATTATGACCGCTGAACCGGCATTGATGCGATCCGATGAATGTAAGATGGTTGAAACTCGGCGCACCCAATGGGTTGTGGACTCACCCTCTTCTTGGACACAGGCATCCAGATCCACAATTGACATCGGCTGCTTGCATGTATCTTTGAAATTCTGGATAAACCGGGCCTTTAACTCGGCCCATGACCCAATGGAGTTGGCAGGGAGCCCCTTCAACCAAGTGCGAGCTGTTCCATCCAACATCAGGGGAAAATATTTGGCACATGCCGCATCGCTAACATCTAGCAATTCCATGGCCATCTCATAACTCTCGATCCATGCTTCAGGAGGTAAATCGGCTGTATAGTTAGGCACCTTGCGAGGACCATTAAAATCCTTGGGCAGACGCTCATTACGTATGGCCGGCACTAAACATGGTACACCCAAATTCCTAAAGGTTACACCTGGCTCCACCGAAGTTGTCGGACGAACCGGAGAAGGTTGACGGGCCGCATGTTGCGCCGCCAGCTCGGCCTCTCGACGCGCTCTACCTTGATCCACCATGTTCTGAGCATCAGCACCACCGCCCGCCGGGTTATGCCCACGAGGCTGGTTATAGTTCCGCCCACTGCTTGACACAGCTGGTTCATCAATATGCCTACTGTAACTCCGGCTTGGGCGAGGGGTGGAATGAATCCGGCTTCGACTGTAAGAATAAGCCTGCTGCTGAACCAATGCTGTCTGAAGGAGCTCTCTAGCCCTCCGCATCTCAACCGCCGTTGGAGACTCGCCTTCAATCGGGATAGCCGCCAATCGTAATGCCGCAGCGATCATGTTATCCAAAGGGTTAGAGTAATGACCCGGTGGTGTTGGCATGTGTTGCGGCGGGATATTGTTCTGACGAGGCGGATCCGTGGTGTGCGGCTGAACCGGTGCTCCCGTCCCAGGCGTTTCAACCCGGTCCGCCACTGGCGGGTTACTGGTTCCTGCTCTGGGTGTGTTAAAGAGGTTCCTCGCCTCGTAAACCGGTGGCAGGCGAGAACGATGCCTCCTTCTCATGACTTCGTTTGAAGCGTTCTGATCTAGCATGAGCCGGTAAGACTCAACTGAATCCGCTGTGCCTGCGCATCCAACGTAACCCACTCCGCAGCCATCCTGGCATCTTCAGCCGCCAGGTCTTCCTTAGCTTGAGCTATCTGATCTCGCAATTTCACAACTTCCGCGTTATGCTGATCTTGATTACCCGGGTTAACCTCCGTCGTCAGTAGTGTTGCCAAGGCGTCTAGTAACCCGGACAAGACTTGAGCCGGCGGGCGCGCAGGGCTTCCTGCCCCGGCTGCCGTCGCCGCTGCTGACCCGGAAATCAATGCCGCTGCAGTTGAAGAGTGCTGCACTGGCTGCGTACCGGCCATGAAGATTGCAACCCGGTTCGGCGGCTCGTAGGGGTCCGGAATACTATCGCCATCGGAATAGCCCCCAAGCCGACCGTCTTGCAGTTGGTATAATGACTCGGTTTCACCAGTGGATGACTCGCCATCAGAGTAGACAACTGTCTCACCGTCAAATACCGATTTATCCTCAGATCCCGCACCATTGATGAATCCCACGAAGGCACGACTCATGGCGGGCTGAACTCAGGCGGGTTTTGCATGCTGAGCCGTCTCGATGATGTCGGTGTAGGTGTCCGGCTCAGGGCCCGGTTCGCCGATCTTGCCAATGACGACGTGAATTCCACCGAAGGGAACCCGGTATCCGTACTCAATTGAGACGGCCTCGGGGCCCCAGCCTTCGTCGTCGATGTAGAGCTTGCCGCGACGACTCGTGGTCATCTGGCCCACAGCGTATCCCTTGATCCCTTCGAAGTTGCCCTTCAAGAACTCGAAACCACCGTGCGCTGGCCCCACGGTGGGCGCCAACTGTCGTGGACTTGACACGGCAGATGTCCTAGCGGAAGGACTTAGTCGTGGAGCCATCGCAACTAGGTTAACTTGAAGGGGTTTAAACAGGACAAAAGACACAGAGAGTTTACCCAGGTTCGGCCCCTCTCAATGAGGTAAAAGCCTACTCCTGCTTTGTGTTGTATTGCTAGGGTTTCGATTACCAGGGAGCGAATACGCTTGACCTAGTTCCTGATTGTTTTTCACCTGTCCCTAAACTGCCGCCGGGTCGTCCCTTTATATCCACAGGTTGACGCCCGGCGGTTCACAGAATCCCGGCCGGCTCATAAACGTGTCCGGCCCGGTCTCCACTCTTTCCTATCTTACAATACAAGTCACATACTTATGGCGGTTTACATCTATGGGCCCTAACTCGCCTTTGGGCTTTGGGCCTTCTTATTAAGTCTCCTTCGTAAGTCGCCATCTTCTATGTCTTCATGGGCTTCAATACAGGTAAATCACTATGAGCATAACCCGGCCCCTCCTGGGCGGTTTATACTCAATAGTTACATCCCCAATACGCCTGGAAGCCGATCGGTTAGGACAAGCTTGCCTCCTACATCACTGCTGGACTCGACATGGAGTATTAGCCCCTCATCTCCGCCAACGATGCCCGCACCGAGCCCATTAGCCTCGACGATCTCTCGCTCAGATGAGCAGTTTCGATCAGCGCCTCTCCCTCTACAACGCCACAGGCTCCGGTGGGGGCTTCAAGTTCTCCGCGAACGTGAGTCTTCCCAAGATGAGAAGGTTGCAACTGGTATGTGGACAGCGGCGCAACAAATCCATGCCATTAAAGTTTTGGGATGAAGCTTTTCTAACCGCAATTCATCTCATTAACATATTGCCTAGCCAAGTCATAAACAATGAGACTCGGATAGAAAGTATTCTACACACAAAACCGGACTACACATCTTTACGAGTATTCGGGTGTGCTTGTTGGCCAAATCTTCGTCCCTACAATAATCGCAAGCTTATGTTCAGATCCAAACAATGTGTTTTTCTGGGTTACAGTCCACAACACAAAGGTGTGAAATGCCTTGATGTATCCACTGGTCGTGTGTATATCTCTCGTGATGTTGTGTTTGATGAAACTGTTTTTCCCTTTGCACATCTCCATCTAAATGTTGGTGCTCTTCTTCAAAAAGAAATCCTCCTCTTGCCATCTCACCTAACCACCGTTGACCATGGGGACAGATCAAATACTGATGATGAATTATTGACTAATCCTCTTACTAATGATGAACATGAGTTTTGTGCTGAAACAGGAACAAATGGTGTAGAAAATGATGAAGAAAATGGCCAGAATTGTTATTTTATGCATACTGGACAAGGCGACGGCGGTACAGAGGCAAATCCGCCACGGGGTCGTAGTGTGATCGCCTCGGGATCCCCCCTTGCAGTTCTGTCCCGCAATTCCCTACTGGATCAGCGCCGAACCGATCCTCCTCGGGATCTGCGCCGCGTCACGATGACAACAACGGCTCGATGGATCGCACTGGCCAGCACGCCTCAGCCGGCCGCACCCGCGCCACTCTGAGCCAATCTCCTGGTGCCACGTCGCCCTCTGAGGAGTGGCCCGCACTTGGATGGTTTGGAGTCGATCCACGCTGCCACACACGGCGCGTGCCGTGACAGGACCATGGCTCGGGGTCCCGTGTTGACCTTAGCAAGGCCACTTCATCATCAGCTCATCATGAGCCAGTGGCTGGCGTGGGAGCAGAAGCAGGATCTTCTGCGCCGCTCACCTGCTCTGCGTCGCATGCTACGGCCACAGAAGATCCGGCTGGGTCGCCTCAGCTCGACTGGTCCTTTTCGGGATCCGACGTTGTCCCTGGTGTGGGACCCTCTGTGCAACCCTCCAGATCTTCTGTGCCAGCCACTTCACCACCACGGACAAGGCTTCAAGGGGGAGTAACTCAACCCAAAAATTACAAAACTATTGCAAAATTTGGTCTCACTTGTACCACCAATGAACCAAGCACTGTTGCAGAAGCCTTGAGTGATACACGGTGGAAGAAGGCTATGGAGGAGGAGTACATGGCACTTCAGAAAAATAATACATGGTATTTAGTTCCTGGAAGTCAAGGCAAAAATGTGATTGATTACAAATGGGTCTTCAGAATCAAAAAGAAATCTGATGGAACCATATATCGCCACAAAGCTAGGCTAGTTGCAAAGGGCTTTAAGGAAGGTATGGCATAGACTATGAGGACACCTTCAGTCCTGTTGTAAAGGCTGCCACTATTCGTCTTGTTTTGTCTGTTGCTGTATCTAGGGGATGGAGCCTAAGACAGCTGGATGTGCAGAATGCGTTTCTGCATTGGGGTTCTGGAAGAGCAAGCATTCATGAGACAATCTCCTGGGTTTGAGGACAGAAATAAACCCCTTCATGTCTGCGAGCTTTATAAGGCTTTGTATATGGACTAAAGCAAGCTCCTAGGGCATGGTACTCCAGATTGAGCTCAAAACTTCAAGGCCTTGGGTTTGCTCCTTTCAAGTCTGACACCTCATTGTTTATTTACAATAAGTCAAATACCTCTATATTTGTACTTATATATGTTGATGACATCATTGTTACTAGTTCATCAAATGAGGTTGTTACACGACTGTTAAAGGATTTGAACTTTGAATTTGCTCTTAAGGATCTAGGAGACCTACACTGTTTTCTTGGTATTGAAGTAAAGAGATCGTCATTTATCCCAAGAAAAATATGCAATTGATCTTGTAGCCAGAGCAGGATTGCAGGGTTGCAAGCCAGCACCAACACCACTGTCTAGCACACAAAAGTTGTCTTTCTGAAGGAGAACTCTTGGACTAACATTCAGCAAGTCATCATCGACCCTTGTCAGTGCATCCTCTGATTCCGACTGGGCAGGTTGTCTGGATGATAGACGCTTAACAGGTGGTTTTGCAGTATTTTTTGGTCCAAATCTGATTTCTTGGTGTGCAAAGAAACAAGCAACTGTGTCCAGGTCACAGAAGCAGAGTATAAGGCATTAGCTAATTCCACAGCAGAAATTATTTGGGTGCAGTCATTACTGAAAGAGCTTGGGATACAATGTAAGCAGGCCCCATGCTTATGGTGCGACAATCTTGGTGCCACATATCTCTCTGCTAATCCAGTTTTTCATGCTCTGGCAAAACATATCGAAATAAATTTTTATTTTGTCAGAGAAAGAGTTGCTACTAAGAAATTGGATATTCGATTCATTCATTCTCAAGATCAAGTTGCAGATGGTTTCACCAAGGCCTTACCTACGAGAAGATTTGAAGAATTTAAACGTAATCTCAACTTGACTAAGTTGTGATTATGGGAGGGTGTTAAACGTGATGTATTATATGTCACACTACACATAGAGGTGCACCGGACCTATCCTGGCCGAGCTAGTTAGTTGGAGATAGAGTTAGGCAATATTGTAACAACTTCATCTCTATCTCCTCCCTCCTTTTCTTGATTGCCAAGATGTAATCTAAATAGCCTGTATGATTATCTCAGGGATACGCCCCTGCATATATAACACGCAACCGTCGCCTCTAACAAGGTACAACGTTCGTCGCTCGTTTACAATGCAAAAAATCTTTCTTCTGGCAATGCAACATGAACCAGCACAAAATATCTTACTCCCAAGAAAACAGCTAAAAACATGGTTTCAACAGCTAAAAATACAATAACAAACTCTTAGGATATGTCAGAGTGCGTCTCTGTCAAAACAAAAACATTCACTAAAAGAACATGAGCAAGACGAAATCTCGCGTCATAGCAATGCCTGCTATTCTTGCTTCTTAACAATGTGAACTGAAAGTAAAATTTACCTTGCTCCAAGAGAGCACATCTTTCAACTCGTTTAAAACATAGTAGAATCCTGGGAATAAAAAACAACAGGAAACAAGAGCGCCGGCAGTACTTCCAACACACGACAAAAGCACAAAGGCACCAATCAAAAATGAAAAAACTGTGCTAGTTAAGTGCCGTAATACACACAGATATATGCAAGTGTGCCATGATAAAAGCACGTGCAATTTGGGAGTTACGACCAAATTGCACACTGAACAACAGAGAAGGAACTGTGTGGGAACTTAATTCCCCTGCTAGAAGGAACTGTGCGTCTGTTTGTTCAGTTCCACTGGGAATGAACCTCAGGTTTGACAACATGGTGTCTCACTATGGTGGATTATCGTTTCGGTGGTAGGCGATATACTGTCGAGAATGATGTGCCAATAGTGGCTTCATCGATCCCGATGCCCCGTAACTCATGATCGTAATAAGTGTAGCATGAGTCTGCGCGTTTGCTGATGTGTCAGTGTGTGTATGTATATGCTCAAATCTAGGTTGCACTCTATAGCTAAAAAAATGGAAGTCAGTCGATATTTCTGTAACAACGCCTCTCCTCGTCAGCAGTCAAAAGGTAATCCTTTCCAGCTGTACGAAAAGGTAATCCTTTCCAGCTGAACAAGTGCATCCGCAGCAGCTCAATTCTAAGAGTAAACCTTTAATCTAGTGGTTGAGAGTTTCCAGTGCTAGGTGTTCAATGCATCAGCGTAATTGCGTGGCGAAAGCCGAGGACCTTCAGAGTTCCAGTTTCTGTAGATAGAAAAAGCAATCGAGATGGAATAATCATACAAGAACTTTGGCATCATCATCGGAATGCTGGATTTTTGTGATCCAAGTCGGGGATTGAACCACACAAAAAGGAATTATTGGCTATCTTGATCAGCCAAATCTCTCTGTGCTGGCAAAGATGAACCGGGAACAAGCACACTAATCTTGCTCAAGCGGAGCACATCTTCAACTAATTTCTTTCTACCCGAATAACATAAAATCCCAGACACACAACCGAAACACCAAGGTTGTTTCTCCAATCATAACAGTACTCAAGTAACTACTAACTACCAGACACACCTGACAAAACATGTGAGACACAAATAGCAAATGCAACCAGGTGCTAATAGCAGGTAGTACTGCTTCCCCTCGCAAAAAAAGGGTAGTACTACATCAGAGTTATAAGACCAAATCGATTTCTTAACAACAAAGATCAAACCACCAGCCTTGAAAGGACATACTACCTCTGTCCCATAATATAAGACGTTTTTTAGGGACCAAATTAATAACCCTTTCAACAACAAAATAACAATAACTAACATCTATGGAAATGACAGAGTGCTTTCCCGTGAGACAAGAGTATTCACTCACAAAATTTGAGGAAAACTGAATCTTCTATCACAGCAAAGCCGTTCTTACTTCTTAAAAATGCAAACTGAAAGTAAAATTTGGCAGCAGCAATGAACAGCCGAAAAGTTCTAATAGCATATTTTTACATACTTCGATACTCAATAATTCAGAACATTGGCATATATGATGTTCAAGACATCATAATAAGCACCAGATGATGACAGTGGAAGTTCTACCGCAACCATCCAAAATGTACATCTACTTCTAGCAGTAGCTAATAAGTAAGAAGAGGTACAAAAGGCATTGCTCATATAGATAGGATAGATACAACAAGGGCAAAGCAAACCAGGAGGTCTGCACTTTCAAGCATGCCCTGTGGAGGATGCAGGCTCCGCATCTTCTTCTTGCATCCCTCAGGATGGAAGTGGTGCCATGCTATCTTGGAGGCGATAAGGAGTAAGCTCCGTACAACCTCGTATGGTTGCCATGCACACTATTCCTAAGAAATTATTGTCAATGTCACAGCGCAACACATGTCCCTCATTAAAATCCACCAGCAGCTCACAGTCATTGAGCACAACCATATTATTGATGAAATTCAGCATTGAACCATGCAGTGCTTTCTTCTTTTTCAGTTTGCAGGAAGCTAAATAAAGTTTTTCCGATGCCTAGGCTTCCAGTGCTCGCATGTCAATCTGGTACTTGAAGGCCCAGATTCCGGCCTCATAATCCTGCATCACCCAGACATACACAGTGGTCAAAGGAGGCTTGCTAATCGAAAAAGCAAGTGTCGACGTCCCCTTCATCTGGAACAGCTTCATGGTACTGCTATGAGATCCAAGCTGGGTGGGTGTGGGACTACGCATCCACCAGAATGATTCGGTTTTTGTGTCGAACACAATAATGTCTCCCCTGCAGCCTGCCATGTCTTCGACGCCAGGAGGAGAATTCCAGTGCAGGTTGTTGTGGTGGTAGACAGGAGGATCCTCAGAGGATAAAAAGAACAGCCCATGGAGTAACTTCTGTTCCACCGAAGGCGATGACATTGTTGACAGTCTGACTGTCACATGCCTTGGTTCATCGGATCCCACCGTCTCGACATATAAACTGTACCCATCGAATGTCGCAACCATATGACCCAGAGCACCCTGTATTCTCCAGTTGGATTGTGCCGGTAGAAGCCGATTATGGTGTTGTAGAAGCCTCGCTTGATCTTAGGCTGCGGCAGAGGAGCCTGTTTGCGGGTGGTCGGGTTGCTGACGTAGAACCGGGATTCCCGTGAGAAGACGAGGAAGCCATCGCAGGCGCCTAGGAGGCGAATCTTGGAACTGACGCCCGGGACGAATGGCCAGAGCTGTTGATTGGCGGCGCGGGCACCGGCGTTGCTGAAGACGACGAGACCAGCAGGTCGCCCCCGGTCATCGACTACGGGGGATGACGGCTGGCGGCGATGGTGTTCGAGGGTGAATTCAGGCGTGGAGGTGGCAGCGCGCCACGACGCGCGGACGGCACCGCAGCGGCCGATGTCCTTGGGCGGCACCGTGCAGGATGAGGATCTGGTGGACGACAATCTCCTCGGGCAGATCTTCGAGCACGGTCGCGCCTCTCCTATCCGGCATCGCAAGTGCTCCGTCCGCTCCGGTGAGCTAAAAAGGAGCAGCAAATCAACTTTTGTGCTCAATAAAGCGGAACCAGATTGATTGAGGGAAGGATCCGCCGATCGAAACATGTACTAGTACAAAGTGATGGGATTTGTTTGCGTAGAGCATATCCAACAGGCGTACAAAAACTGCTCCGCGCGTTAAAATTCGAGTTTTTTGAGCTCCGAACAGCCCCAGCAGAAGTTGTAAAATAGTGCACGCGCAAAAAAGGTTTGTGCATGCGCTAAAAAGCACTATCAGAAGCTGCAAATTTGGGGCGCCGGATTGCGCGCGCGTTTTTGGACATCTGCTAAATTAATGTTGGGTCCGGCACGCTAAAATGTGACAGTGGCGCGCTAAAACTATTTTAGCGCGTGAAAGTTTTGTGCGCCTGTTGGAGATGCTCTTGTAATGGTACAAATGAAACGTAGAGGCAAGGTGGTCCGATGACAAAGACAGAAGTTTGCTCACCTGCGTGCGTGAGGAAGACGGTGGTCCGGCGAGCACCTGCGCTTACTCCGGCGAGAGATTTGAGCGGAATGGTCGAGAAGGTTAGGTCTGGGTGGAGTGAAGTTGTAGCAGCACCGCTGTTTTTTTTTTTTTACGGCAAGCACCGCTGTTTTGGACGCGTGACGGTACAGTTCAGTCGATGCAGGTTGTTGCAGTTATGACCGCTCCGCTCACAGGGCGACGCCTCGCTATCTTCGTGGCACATGGGCGGTACAGTTCAGCTATACAATTTTTATTTTTTTATTTTTGAGGATCGCTATACTATATTTATTGAGTTTAACCTGGAGAGAAACTAAGAATAGTGCATATTAACATTTATAACCTTATTGATAAATATTAGTTGGGTGCCCGTGCGTTGCTACGGAACAACAAACTGAGACATAGAGAATAAATTTTTACATCAGAATATTGATCAAAACATCATATAATTTGCTGACATAGAGATATTGAACAAAACATCATGTAATTCACAATGTGTACGCCACATACGGCTCATGAGTGTGTTGCGATAGGTATCATCTTATATACCTAAAAATTAAACAAAATCGAGGCGACTCATACTCAAATTTCAGGGTAACATATTTATCGTCACGATTCATTCTAAAACATGGGTATCATTAGTTATGTTCATGACCACATAACTAATATTTCCACTTCTGAAGATAAATAATTGTGCAACTCCATTATGAATGCTCACACTCACGATACCCTCAGGCCCAGAATCCTACTGTGATAAAAAATTAACATGACCCAGAAGATAAATAAACTTGAACAAATTCACCAGTGACCTTGGAAGGGGTTGTGCAGTCAGGGTTGTGCTCTTCGCTCCGCTATGAGATAATGGCAACACCTTCGCCTCAAGCTGAACCTAAAATGCAGCACCAGACCGGAATTTATGATGTAATATAAATTATGTTGCTTCCATCCTAAACGGCTGCCAACTAACATGATCAACATTGCAGCTCACAGCTTGTGGAAAAAAAAATCGAAATACAACAAGCTAGGTTCAGGTATAGAAACCTGCAGACTAACCTGATCGTTTGCGTTTTCCCGATTGACATAGACATGCATGTATTACCACCATAATGGTAACCACAAGTAAAAGGAAGAAATTTTTATACATAACTCTCAGTTCGAATTCTCGTACCACAAGTGTATTTTGTTCCCATTTTCTGAAGCTACAATTTTTGGTACATATGTGACTACACAGTACAGTCCTTGGCTTGAAATTATTAGGTCAGTTTGGTAAGGTACACCCAAAAAGAGTTTCTACTGAATTGCGTGATCAAAAGAGGGGAATGAGGGGCAACATAAAATGGATGGCGGAATGAAGATTATTCGGTACATGTGAACAAAGAGTCGAGGTCGAGCCAGACAACTTGTAAATTCGTATATGAACAATTACAATCATAAGAAAAGAAAAATAGTACCTCCTTTTGCTGAAGTCCTTTTTTCAGATCTTGCAGCTCCATATCTAGTTTTACATGTATGGATGAGTGTTCTCTTTCCTTTTCTTCTTAGTCAACTTCATCTGAAAAATCCCCGCAAAAAAAAAAAACTTCATCTGAAAAAGAAGAGTGCTTATTAGAGAAAGTGTCATGAACACATGATATTGTTTCCGTAACTTACTTGACACTTCGAGTGTTCCTACTTCACAACCTGAACCTAGATCGTCTATAAGCATGCCCTTATCCAGGGCAAGTTGATCACGCAAATAATTTCTGCAGGCAGCGGTGAACTTCTGCCGTCTTAGTTCAGCTTCCAACTGCTGAATCTTCCATATTGAAACAATATAGGTCTTAATAAGGTCCATATTCTGCTCAGAAAAAAATATAACAGTTGAAGTAGGGTGGCATGACAATGTGCATGCAAAACTATGCATCTAGTAATTGTTGGGTTGTAACCTTCCTTAGGCGAAACTTGTACAGGGAGAACTCAATCTGCTGCTGAAGATTGTTCACATCTCGCAGAGTCAGCGAACTCAGTCCTCACCCACGTACTGTTTCATGATGATCTTAATCCTATTGCTCTCATTCTCCATCTTTGACATCTCATTGGCGATTTTCTTCATGGAAAAGAAAAGGAAGATTATTAGGAAAAAGCCAACGACGTTATTTGGTTTAAACTAAATTGGTGTACCTGCTGGACATCCATCTCATCAAAGCAATTGATATGGGCTTTCAGATCTATACCTACTAATAAAAGGGCTATTGCTTCTTCCTTCCGAATTTTCGTCCGTTCGTACGTTTCAAATTTTCGTCCGTCCGTAAGTCGTTACCAGATTTCGAAGGTGGTACTAATGGTCCCAAAAAATATATTTACGAACTAACTTGCTCGCTGCATTGGGCCCAATCCGCCTGGGCCTCAGCCCATCTGATCCGTCCGACGTAAGGAAGCAAAAATAGGCGCTGCAGTGGATCGAACTCCCGATCAGAGGTGGAAACGCAAACCCCAAGTCCAATTGAGCTACATCGTGGGTGTGCATAAAAAGGATGATTTGTTCAATTATTAAATAGTCCCACATCGCTTCATTATACTAAACTAGTAAAACGTCCGTGTCCGTGCGTTGCTACGGGCTACAATGCATAAAAATGAATCAACCAAATGATTAAGGTCGTCTCCACTCTTCAAGGTCGAAACCCATTTCTCCCTCGTACGTTCAGGCGTGTTCGAACATCAAACAGGCGCCCAACATGCTCGGATATGTGGGGGAGAAATATGGTTGTCCAGTCTATCCACCATATTATCTTAAACGCGCAGTCCCAACACAAAAAACACACCCTATAGCGCACCCTTCTCTTTTCAATTCAATATATTTTATACAGTAAGAAAAACTTTATATCGCAGCAAAGAGAAGAAAATATTTTATAATTATTACCTCATCAGATCAACATATATTCAGAGACATCACAAGTCCACGTCATATGAAATTGAGACAACCCACTATGCGATGTTGGCATTATTCAACCAGAAGACACCACTCCAATCATCGGTGTTGACAACTCAATCAAGGGCAAGCCGCATGCTTGTGCTCGGCATTTTCTGCCCCAATCTGACTAATGTTCACCACCATCGGCACTCGCACGACCACATATTTGAGTTCGATGAGTCATCATGTAAATAGTTGATCTCGTAACGAAAAATGCAGCGAAAAGCGTGCATGATCGTATATGGTTCAGAATTTAGAGTATTCTATATTGAACAAGGTACTTGGGTTTACAAGGTATATCATTGTTGCTTTGCACATCTATTTCACTAAAGACCCAATAGCACAATTATATTTATATCAAGATGAAAGAAAATATTATTTTTGTTACATGTCTATTTGGTAGCTCACGCTATGATCCCGCAAAAAAAGGTAGTTCACTCCATGTAGCAGATTCTAGGGGTCTGCTGGTTGTGCAAACTGTGGTATACACAGGTTTTGAGCTGCAGTGGAGCTAGGGATGAAACAATACTCCAGAATATTAAAACATGATGTGGATGACTTCTGCTTGTAGGATCCATACAGAAGGATTAAGCTAGGTGCTCACAAACCTTGTTCAGGTTGCAATGGTGGCTCCTTAATACTACGAATAAACCACCAAGGTGTCTGCCCAAAAGTTTTTGCTGCACCCAAAATAATCCACAGTTAAACAACACAACTCAAACTAAGAAACAACAAAAGTATAAATGAAGATGGTAGATTTGTTATTACAGCAAACAAATTGAGGGAGATAAGAGCCTTTTGGTGGTAACGAAAAGTAAACATCCAGGAAAGGGAAATAACATGGGAAAGTAACCAATCTATTGTGCCACCCTCACATCGGCAGTGTGGACAAGGACAATGAGAACCCAAACTTCCTCACCAAACTCTCTTGAATTCATGGCTCAGGTAACAGCTGCTGCAACTCCAACTGAAATCATAGTGTGTTCAACCACGTGCCGTTCGCTGCACGGCGACGCGAGCAAAGACAAGGTCGTCCTTAATGGCTTACGTTGATGTGAAATAGGCGAATTGGACTGTCGGGGACGCATCTAGCAGGGCCAGTAAGAAACAAGGCACACATTAGTTGACCCAGCTTAAAGAGCAGGCACTATGATGTACACAAGTTTTGCTTGTCAAGCACAATCGTCAGACTGTGTCCAAACTATCTTATTGCTTTGGCTATACGTACTCAAGTTATTTGTTGGCTGTATGCGCTCAAGGCACAATCTCCCTAACTGTAGGTCAAATGGTCCTGGTTAACTTTCTATCTGCTTACTCGACAGCAGAACTCGGGGGATTTGGCAATCAGCTGCTGACAGGGGTTTTCCTGTTCCTTGCTGCGAACACAAATATTGGCTCTACCTCAATACTCCTGAGAGTTTAAAAAATCCCACACTGGGACTCACAGGCTTGTCATTAAACAACCGGCAAATATTAGTTTGGGCGTGAGTTTCAGGTTACAATGCAAAAACATGACCACATTGTCACTCCTGCACCCACTGTGTGCTGAATTCACACTACATTTCGGTCTTCTAAAAATATTGAAATGTAAGTAGATTTTTTCACTGAAAGGAGCTATACAGCCTTCAGTTTCCAGTACTAATAAGATTACTAAAGCATTACAACATTACAGAGAAAATGGTGATAAATAAAGAATATATACAGTAGAAGACAAGTATTACCCAATGTAGACACGCATAACTACATGAGTATTTAGAACTTTCCAAGGGACCTCATCAGCACACGGTACACTCTTATAAGCTGCAGCACGCATATGGGAAATTTTTGATTCATATAATCATGTGTCCGGATTACACATAGAAAAAAAAACAGCCATTCATATAGACCTGGATGAAGTTCTTATGGCGTATGAAGGCTCCTTGCCTTCGTGCCGCACAGGCCGATACCCCGCTCCAAGGTGCATGCGCTTTCCGGCTAGAAAGGACGGCCACACGGGCAATCTTCATCAAGCAGCCACCCAACTGAACAGAAAGGCCAGCACCCGCGCCGCCTTTGAATCCACTTTCTCACCTCCCGTCCCTGTCTCTTGAAATGAGATAGCGGCGGCAGTCTCAAGGTCTCTCCCAACAACAGGGCGGGACACCACATGACTGGACATGACAGTTGGAATTTATTTAAATCCTAGCTAATACTCTATGCTTAAGGATAACTAATGACGGTTGCTAATTAGCAACCGCCAAACTTGTGCCCCCGCATCCATTGCGAATAGACAGCACTTTGGAGACGTCCCTACTCCCTTGTACCTATATATATGAGATCATCAATAAAGGAACACGCACTTGATTCATTTGTTGTCTGTTGATGTCCTTCTACCTCCGTTTTCAATACGTATCAGCGCATTGCTCTCCGATGAGTGAGAAAGGCCATCCAGACGGTTACCACAGACAACGTCGGAAAACCACCACGGCAAGACGGGAACGAAGGATCACGGCGGCCGTTCACATCGCTTCTGCAGAGGAAAAATCGATCGGCAGAGAAAAAAGAGACGCTGTCTACCAGGCTGTAAACGGCACAGATGGACGAATCCCTTGAAATCTTGAATCAAGCTACGCTACGACGCTAGCTATGCAATCAGCCACTACTCCGTCCACGTCAAAAACAACGTGCAGAAGTGAAATTAATCAAGAAACTGACCAATTGCTCTTGTCTTCTTGTGATCAATCAGTGATCTAACGAGCAGCACCAGCCAGGGATGAACCGAGCGCAGCAGCAATGAGCGGCACCAGCCTGCAGCGGCGACGGCGGACAGCAGTAAGGCACATCAGCAGCCAGTAGGGAGCGTACCTTGCATTTGTACGTGGTCAAGCTGAAGGGAAGTGCGACGGCATCGAGCACGGGGATGTGGGGATCCGGCGGCGGCTGATGGCGAGCCAGCAAGGGACACATAGCGACTCCTCGGGTAGTGCTAGATCCACGGCGAGACGAGGTTAGTTGGTGGATCATGGCATCGGAGGCAAGGAGAATCGGCGGCGAGGAGAATCCCTGGTGTGAGAAACCCTAGCGGGCCAAGAGAGAGAGCGAGGCGTCTGGATATAGGAAAGGGAGCTGGTTTTCTTCCCTCGGTTTCGATTGATAAAAAACCGGTGGCATAATCGGGAGGCAGGGGCTTACGTTAAATAAAATCGGTGGTGGTTTCAATCGATGGGGTGGGAGGGGGGTACGAACGAACGAACGACGTACGGACTGCTCTATTAGCATTAGAGATTAGATCAACTTATATACGTTTATGATTTGAAGTCAATAAGCCTCCTGAAGAATCAACGGGACAGGAAGGAAAGTTATAAAAGAGGAAATATATTCCGATATACTCCAGTAAGGAAAGGAATAAAGAGGGTATAAAGACATTATGGGCCAATATGAGAGAAAGGAAGCATAAATTGTGCGAGTTACGGACCCCAGTTCTCAGGTGAAGAACGCTGTTTCGGTGGTGAAGGGGGAAAGAGACAATTTTTCATGGTCAAGTACGAACGCTTGCCAGACTGGTGTGCTGTGTGTGGTCATCTAGGGCACCAGTTCAAGGAGCATGGCGATGGGGTGCACCCCCCCGGAAGCGCTTGTCTTCAAGGACCTCCGTGCGACATGGTTTAGGGGCCCGGGGAGAGGCCCAGGAGAGGGGAGAGGCCGCGGCCGCTCTGGACGAGGACGTGGCCGAGGCAGAGGCGATGGACCGAGGCCGGCTGCAGGACCAACTGAGCACGAAGAGGAGTATGACGGGGAAGATCATGACCAGCGAATGACTGAAGCAGACGAGAATAGGAAGAGGACGGCCGGACAGGGAACAGAAAAAGGAGGAATCACTACCTCCTTGCTGGCCCTTCCACCACCTCCGATACCTCCAAGTCCATCGACAAAGCAAGAACCGAAGCGCCCTAAAACCAGTAACAGTGAGAAGGAGAGCAGAAGGAGGATAACTACTACGAACAAGACCACAGATGCGAAATCGGCGACCTCCCTAGAGGAGGATCGCCGGGCACAATGAGTCTCTTGTGCTGGAATTGTCATGGGGCGGGCAACCCCACGACAATTCGAGAGCTTCGTGAACTCACGAGGCGTTTTGCCCCCACGATCCTGTGTATCCTCGAAACTCAGATTGAGGGGTCTAGGGTTGAGGGTCACAGTGGTTCCTTAGGTTTTAATAAAAGCTTTTCAGTTAGTAGCTCAGGTAGAAGTGGAGGTCTTTGTATTTTTTGGAATGATTCAATAAATGTGTCAGTTGTTGGCCACTCTCGGTACCATATTGATGTCGAAGTGGATGATCTTGGAGGCTCACCATTCAGAGTTACTTTTGTGTATGGAGAAGCCCAGGTCCAGGAGAGATATCAAACTTGGGATACGCTTAAAGGGATAACAAGTGCCAGTTCGTTGACATGGATAGTAATGGGTGATTTCAACGAGGTATTGCATGCACATGAACATGATGGAATCGGTGAACGGAGCCAGGCCCAAATGGATGGGTTTAGAGAGGCGATTGATACGTGTGGACTCATGGATATAGGTTATAAGGGCCTGCCCTGGACATTTGAAAAGAAGGTTGCTGGTGGAACATTCACGCGGGTCAGACTTGATCGCTATGTTGCTTCGGTGGAATGGTGCTTGGCCTTTCCCTCTGCTGAACTTGAACACCACACAGCGGCGACTTCAGACCACAGCCCACTTGTGCTCAAAGTGACGGACGCGCATGCATGCAGGAGCGGACCCCGCACCTTTAAATACGAGCTCATGTGGGAGACGCACGAAGGTCTCAGTGACCTGGTTGGAAATAGCTGGACGAGTGGAGATGCCTCTGTCCGAGCAGTAAAGGACAAGCTACAGCAGTTGTCTGCGGGTCTCTCTGCATGGGACAAAGGGGTCTTTGGGAACGTGAAACGAGAAATCCGAGAGCTGCAGAAGGAATTATCAGTGATGCGCGCGATCCCAGGTCGGATGGGACCTTCCCATGGAGAAACAAAAATCTGTGACAGGTTGGTTGAACTTTTTAACAGAGAAGAAATCCTTTGGAGGCAGAGAGCAAGAATAGAGTGGCTGGCGCATGGTGATAAAAACACCTACTTCTTCCACCTCCGTGCAAGTAGGCGTAGAAAGAAGAACCAAATCAAGGCCCTCCAGCTTCCTAGTGGGGATCTAACCGATGATGTGGCTGTTATGGAGGACATGGCCACCAATTTTTACCAACAACTGTACACGTCTGAACGTGTGCATGACATGAACCGGGTCTTGGACCACGTACCATGCAAGGTAACCATGGAGATGAACACGCGACTGAATGCTAAATACTCTTAGGAGGAAGTAAAACAAGCTTTATTCCAAATGTTCCCCACGAAGGCGCCGGGCCCTGACGGTTTCCCGGCACATTTCTTTCAGCGGCATTGGGAGGTGTGCGGTGCTGATGTTACTGCGGCTGTCTTGCGGATTATTAATGGGACCGAATCGGCAGAATGCATCAATGAGACTATATTGGTTTTAATACCAAAGGTAAAAAATCCTACGATGCTCACTCAGTTTCGGCCCATCTCTTTATGTAACGTGTTATACAAAATTGCCTTCAAAGTAATTTCTAATAGGTTGAAGCTAGTTCTGCCAGAGATAATATCATATGAGCAATCTGCATTTGTTCCCGGCAGACTCATCACAGATAACATTATTGCAGCATATGAATGCCTTCATTTTATGAAGAGGAACAAGGCAAAAAGAAACAACTTTTGTGCATTGAAGTTGGACATGATGAAAGCATATGATAGGGTCGAGTGGGATTATCTACAAGCAATAATGTTAAAACTAGGCTTCTCAGAGAGATGGGTGAATATTGTGATGGGCTTGGTAAGGACTGTTAAATTCTCAGTTCTTTTTAATGGCAAGAAACTTGATGAGTTTATTCCTTCAAGAGGAATTCGACAGGGAGACCCAATCTCCCCATACCTCTTCCTAATTGCAGCAGAGGGCCTTTCGTGCCTCCTAAAATCTATTGATGAGTCGTCCAGCTTGAGCGGGTTGAAGGTGGCACCTACGGCACCACCGGTTAACCATTTATTATTTGCTGACGATAGCCTGCTGTTCTTTAAGGCGAGTGGCGATGGGGCTAGAGAGGTGAACCAGATGTTGAATAACTATTGCCAAGCTTCCGGTCAGAGAATTAACTATGGGAAGTCATCGATATTCTTCAGCAGGGGCTGTCCAAACAATGTCAAGGAAGAGATTAAAGGGGTGTTGCAGGTACCTAATGAAACCCTCAATGAGAAGTACTTGGGGATGCCAACTGATGTTGGTTCTTCAAAGAATGGTGCTTTCAAGTATCTTAAGGATTATTTGTGGAGCAAAGTTCAGGGGTGGATGGAGCATACAATGTCTGCAGCAGGGAAGGAAGTCTTGGTCAAGGCAGTTGCTCAGGCTGTTCCAGTGTTTTCCACGTCGTGCTTTAAACTGCCAAGGGGTCTGTGTGAACATTTGAACATGCTTATAAGAAAATTCTGGTGGGGCAGCAAAGAGGGTCGACGCAAACCACATTGGGTCTCATGGGAGGCCATGACACAACCAAAGAGTATGGGAGGTTTGGGATTCAAAGATTTTGAACTGTTCAATTTGGCTCTTCTGGCGAAGCAGGCATGGAGATTACTACAAGCTCCTGATTCTTTGAGTGGCAGAATTTTAAAAGCGGCGTACTACCTAGCCGGAAGCATTCTGGAAGCTCAGCTTGGAAGCAGACCTAGCCAGGTTTGGCGTTCCATCATTGAAGGACGGGATGTTCTCCTGCAGGGTTTAATCAGGCGCATAGGCGACGGAGCTACGACACAGATTTGGACGGATAACTGGATACCCCGTGATGAAATGTTACGCCCCTATGGATGCATCAGCCAAAACCCTCCGGTGTATGTGTCAGAACTTATTGATCACACTACGGCCACATGGAATATGGAGGTGATTTCTTCAGTCTTCCTGTCCATTGATGTTCCGGCGATCCGAGCAATCCCTATCTGCACCAGAGCCATTCAGGACTTCTGGGCGTGGCACTTCGAGAGGAGTGGGCAGTTCTCTATCAAGTCTTGTTACAGGATGCTGGTGGAAACAAAGAAGAGACGCGAAGCATGGCTGGAGGGGGACGCCGGATCATCTAGTACCGATCGTGATCGATCGTCATGGAAGGAATTATGGCAGACTCCAGTCCCAGGTAAAATTAAAATGTTCCTATGGCGCCTAGCAAAACAGTCTCTCCCGACAGAGGATGTCAGTGCTCACAGAAAATGTCCACCACAAGCTCCTGTGGTCTTTGCGGAGCGGCTGACTCATGGAGGCATTCCTTACTTGAGTGCACGGTGGCAAGATGTGTATGGGCCCTGGTCGATGGTGAGTTGGCCGAGCACTTGAGAGAGACAACAGTCCCCAGCGCAAAACAATGGCTGTTCTTTATGAAAGAGTCTATATCGCATGCGGCCTTTGTCAAACTGGCCGTGACGCTATGGGCTATTTGGTGGGCACGACGACAGGCTATTCATGAGCAAATTTACCAAAGCCCAGCGGCAACACATCAGTTCATCAGCAGGTTCATCGAAGAGCTGGAAGTACTAAAACCTAAATCCAGAGAAGCCCGCTTGGGAGGAAACAGAGGGGTCGCAAGACCAAAAGCACCACCGCCAGGGGTAGCAAAGATCCACACCGACGCGGCGATGGCGAGATCCCATGCGGGAGGTGCTTGTGCCGCTGTTTGCAGAGACACCGAGGGAAACTTCCTTGGAAGCTCGGCGCTGGTTATTCACGGTGTAACAAGTGTGGCATCAATGGAGGCGTTAGCTATTCGCGAGGGACGTGCATTGGCACAAGACCTCCATCTTCATGATATTATCATAGCTTCAGATGCGAAGCAAGTTGTGCATGACATACAGAATGAAGCTGATGGACTGTACGGGCCAATCATCAGGGAGATTAGCGAGCTTGTTTCTTCTTTTAATTGTAATATAACTTTTGAAGGTAGATTAGCAAATGTAGATGCTGATAGACTAGCTAAATTCTCGTACTCTTTGGATCACGGGCGACATGTGTGGTTGCTCCACCCTGATGATCCATTTTGTATCCCACCTCGTGTGGAGTTTGATCAATAAAGCTAGTCTTTACCCTAAAAAAAAAAGGTGAAATTAAAGGGAGCATTAATACTGGGCTAGCAATCCGGCGAGGTTCAGCAAGAGTCAGCATGCGAAATTGCGGCATAATACTAGCTGAGCTGCGCGATGTAGGAGTGATGAAGGTGATGACGGTGAATCGATCGGCTCTGTACGTGATCAGCTCATCGCGTAAAAAGGTAGCTATTTTGGTTGATGTGTTTCTGTCAGTATTTGCTCCCAGTCAACAGTATGTTGTTGTGATGCTACAGTATGATGGTGCAAAGGTCAATATAATGGCCTTTTTTACTACATACTTCAGATCAAGGAGGAGGGCCTCGGAATTTCCAGGGTGCTCGCCAAAGCATGTGCCGGCTGGCAGAATCCCGCCGCGCTAGAGCCGCTGGCACCCGTAACCACCGCACGACGATGATGATCCACTCTTCAGCGTTTACTCCGTAGCAACGCAGAGCGTTATGCCATAGTATGATGACAAGCACATCACTTTAGATTGATCACGTTTGTCATGAATAGATGGACAATATGAGTACCATCGGCAATGGTGACACAGAGGAGAAAATTGCACAATCATAGAATGGGTTGGTAGGGGTGTGCGAGAATTTGTTTCTCCCGTTGCAAGGCACGAGCACATTTCCTAGTATATGTCAAAGATGCTTGCAATCCTGGTGAGGCGGATAGAATTAAAACCGGGGAGGATGAAGAGAAGATGTGTACGTGCCTTATATCTGTACATCGCATCAACCATGAAAATTTACTCTGATTCTCTGAATACCGAATCATGAAATCAAACCATCCCGGCCCCAGCGAACGAAAGAAGCGATCAGTAGTAACGGCGATCGCCGAAGCAGCGCCGCCGGTCGATTTTGCTGAGGGCGTAACAGCCGAGGCAGTAGGCGAGGATGAGGAGCGCGAGGGTGGCGGCGTTGGCACGGACTGCGGCCCTCCAGTTTATCTTGGCGGTCGCCACCACGTCCACGTTGGCACGCCTTGCCCCGGAAGCACGTCAAGGTCCGGATCGTTGCTCCACGCCTGGCAGTCCGCATTCGTCGTGTCCGGGCCGCTCGCGGGGTCCTTGTATAACGTTGTGTTCACCGCCCTGTACCATCAGTACGCCGGTGGCTTGCAGCAGAGCAGAACGGGTGATGCTGGACAGCTTGAGGCCTGAACCACGATGTAAGCCTGGCCGACACGGGATGGCGGCGCGCCGACGACCTGAGCGGGCACGAGCTCGAAGCGCCCCACCTTCCCTTTCTCAAGAACATGCTCGCGCGCCTCGCCGCGAACTGATGCGTCGTCGTCATCTCAGCGGTCGATCTAGTAACCGACCCCAACGAGATGGACGGAGCCACCTGTTGGAAATATGAGCAATTTATCGTATGATTTTATTAACGGAAATAATAGATAAATCATGACTATTGTAGCAGAGATAAAACAAGTCATGCAATCCGACAGAGAGAAGGTAAATAGTATCTGCATATATGAACTAGAACCGAGCATATCTAGAGCAGACTGTAGAGCAAGAAGTTGTGTCAGAAATTCAAACAGAAAGAGCATGAGAACGTACGGAACAGGAGCAGAAGCACCGGTCTTGGGGGCGGTGTCCTCGCCAGCCATGTCGTTGAGGAGGTTGTCCACGTCGGGGAAGAAGTCGTCGTCGGGGAAGTAGTCGTCGGAGTCCGGGGCGTCCGTGATGAAGAAGTCAGTAGTCGCGCGGAGCGCTCCCCAAAAATCTTATCACCCTTCTCCCGTACAGGACTCAAAGAGGTGCTGTTTCGGAGGCCTACTGTCTCAACCTGCAGTTCAAGCCGCAAGTCGGGATGGGGAAGATCGTAGCAGCAGCGCAGTGCTCATGAACTTGGTGGCGAGAGGAAGATGGTCTTCTGGAGAGGAGCGACCTCTCTTTTATAGACACAGGAGACGGAGACGAATAGGCTGCGTCGGGAACTGAAGGGAGAGAGGGAGACGAAACGAACAAGGAGCAGCGGAAGGGTGCAGCGTTCGTATTCAATATCCACTACAGCAAAAACTTTCCAGCTTCTGACTGACCTTTCATATACCAATCGTGCGTGGCAAAAATTTAGACATCGGCTCGGCTCATTCCCGCGGCGCGACACGTCATGACGAGGCGTGGCGAGGCGGGCGGCGGAGAAGGAGCACGCGTGAATGTCCTTCTTGTTCTCATGCTCATACATGTGGGGAAACACCCTCCTTTATAAGGAGGTCCAACTCCCACCAAACTAGCAATGTGGGACTAAACTTTGGTTCCACCTCTTGTCATGCACGAATGGGCTGAGTGGGCTTCTAGGATTTATTAGGAATTTCTGAAATTGTTATTGGGCTCGCCCAAAATAGACTAAATTCCAGCAATCCCCCACCAGATCCTAGAGGCATATAAAATTTGCCTTTAGTTCCAAAACACTGTTTTATATACCGGTACTGCAGTGGAGACTGTTAAGTTGAACTTCCACCTAGAACTCAGTGTTACACTAGTAAGCAACTTGCACAGTGGACTGGGCCTTGAACTGCAAGTTTTCTACGAATCTAGCTTCACACAAAGCCTTGACCGATACATGGCTACCGTGGGTCTTCCCCGCGGGTGGAGCTTATGCGTCATACTCCGAGACCTTTCATGAGTTTACTAGAGAGCACCCTACTCTCATAGATTGCGACATTTAACAATCAGACTCATATAGGTGTGTTCTTCAAAAGATGTTCTGCAGGACAACATCTCTGCTTAAATGAGCCACTTAGAACACATTAAGATATACATCAACCTGCCTTGCAGATTAGGAGAGTATTGCATCTTCATGGAGTGGTATTGTTAATAGTAAGAATACTCTCCTCTCAGTAGAGGAACAGCTTGTCTTCCACATCTAATTCACGGGATCTCCGATCACATAGACTAGGTTACCACTGTGAACAACTCATATTGTGGGTCTCATACCCATCTCCTTCGATGCATTATCTATCACATTACGTGATAGACCCTTAGTAAAAGGATCTGCCAGATTTTTAGACATTTGGATATAATCCAATGCAATAACTCCAGAGTTTTTCATTTTTCTGACAGACTTTAACCTTCTCTGAACGTGTCTTGATGACTTCATGTTATCCTTTGAGCTGCTCACTTTCGTGATCACAGTTTGATTGTCACAGTTCATAAGGATACCTGGTACAGGTTTCTCAACAACCGGCAAGTCATTCAAGAGCCGACGAAGCCAATCTACTTCGACCGTAGCTGTATCTAGTGCTATGAGTTCTGCTTCCATTGCTAACCTCGTTAAGATGGTCTACTTGCAAGACTTGCAAGAAACAGCGCCACCTCCATGAGTGAAAACATATCCGCTCGTGGCCTTTATCTCATCAGTATCTGTGATCCAGTTTGAGTCACTATACCCTTCAAGCACCTTTGGGTGTCTAGTGTAGTGAATTCCATAATTCGCAGTGCCTTTCAAATAACGCAAAACTCTCTCTAGAGCTTTCCAATGCACATCTCCTGGTTTTGAGACAAACCGAATCAGTTTGCTAACAGCAAAAGAGATGTCAGGTCTTGTAGCACTGGCTAAGTACATAAGTGAGCCAATAATCTGAGAATATTTCAATTGATCTCTAGCAATTCTCCGATTCTTTCGAAGCAGCACGCTGGCATCATATGGTGTTGGAGAGGGCTTGCAGTCACTATAGCCAAAGCGACTCAAGATCTTTTCCACATAGTGAGATTGAAGCAATGTAATCCCACCATCATCATCTCTCAAAAACTTGATGTTCAGAATGACATCAACCACTCCCAAATCCTTCATCTCAAAACAGCAAGATAGGAAATCCTTGACCTCCTTAATAACATTCAGATTTGTTCCGAAGATCAGTATGTCATCAACATACAAGCAAAGGATAACTCCCTCGCCCCCACCATGGCGATAGTACACACATTTATCAGCTTCGTTTACAACAAAGCCTGCAGCTGTTAAAGTTCTTTCAAACTTCTCATGCCACTGCTTGGGTGCTTGCTTAAGTCCATACAAAGACTTCAGCAACTTGCACACTTTTGCTTCCTGACCATCTACTACAAACCCATCTGGTTGTTCCATGTAAATTTCCTCATCCAACTCTCCATTTAGGAAAGCAGTCTTAATATCCATTTGATGAACGAGAAGACCATGTGAGGCCGCTAGTGAAAGTAGTACTCGAGTAGTGGTCAGTCGAGCCACATGTGAGTAAGTATCAAAGAAGTCTTCACCTTCCTTTTGGGTATAACCCTTAGCCACGAGTCGTGCCTTGTACTTCTCGATAGTACCATCAGGCCTAAGCTTCTTCTTGAATACCCATTTTGCACCCTATAGGTTTGCGCCCATAAGGACGATCAGTTATCTCCCAAGTTTCATTTGCCAAGATGGAATCCATCTCACTACGGACTGCTTCCTTCCAGTAGTCAGCATCTTCAGATGCATAGGCCTCTGAAATAGAACTGGGAGTGGCATCTATGAGATGCAAAAGAAAATCATCACCAAAAGACTTTGCAGTCCTCTGTCTCTTGCTTCTAGTAGGAACTTCATTGTTCTCCTCCACAGGATTTTCAAAGTGTTCCATCGAAATGGCAGGTTCAGTAATTGTAACTAATTCCTGATTCGAGGAACTAGGCATCTCCTGATTTGATGAGCTCGCCATATCCTTCATGGGAAAGATATCTTCAAAGAAAGTCACATCATTTGACTCCATGATTGTACCGACATGCATGTCAGATACCTCAGATTTTACAACCAAGAATCTATAGCCAATGCTATGAAAAGCATATCCCAAGAAAACACAATCCACAGTTTTTGGTCCCATCTTGCGCTTCTTCGGAATTGGCACATTGACTTTCGCCAAGCAACCCCAGGTTCGTAGATAAGAGAGCTTTAACATTTTCTTCTCCCATTCCTCGATGGAGTTATCTCTTTGTTCTTTGTGGGAACTCGGTTTAGGACATGACATGCAGTCAATATCGCCTCCCCCCACCATGCCTTGGAGAGACCCGATGTGTCTAACATGGCGTTAACCAAATCAGATAGAGTACGGTTCTTTCTTTCAGCTACCCCTTTTGACTGAGGTGAATAGGGAGGCATCCTCTCATGGATTATACCATGTTCCGCACAAAAGGAGTCAAATTCATTTGAGAAATACTCTCCACCTCGATTGGACCTAAGCCTCTTGATCTTTCGATCAAGTTGGTTTTCCGCTTCAGCTTTATAGATCTTGAAATAGTTCAAAGCCTCATCCTTAGATTTCAGAAGATACACATGGCAGTATCTCACTAGTACAAAACAGGGTACTAGTCCCGGTTCCAGAGGGCCTTTAGTCCCGGTTCTGGAACCGAGACAAAACTGTCTGGACTAATGCCCAAAACCTTTAGTCCCGGTTTTCTTACGAACCGGGACCAAAGGAGCTCCACGTGGCCGTTGTTGGGTGCCTAGGGGGGAGGACCTTTCGTCCCGGTTGGTAACACCGACCGGGACTAAAAGGCAGCCACGCGTCAGCAGCTCCCATGCGCTGGGGTTTTTGTTTTTTTTAAAGGGGGGTTTAGGTGTTTTGGAGGGTTAATTTAGGTGTTTCATATTGTGTTAGCTATACCTACTACATATAGAGAGAAGTGACCTCTCTTTCTCCGTGCTTGGTCAATGGTAGCTACTACATATAGAGAGAACTCGACGCTAGCTAATAAGCAAATGAAGGAACCATTAATTACACAACATCGTGATCATGAACATATATAGAGAGAAGTGACCTCTCTTTCTCCGTGCTTGGTCGAACAACAAGTTTTTGTATATCTATCCGACGCTACTACATATATACAGTATAACATCTCTTACGATCCTTGACAACATCTACCGAAAATCAGCTTGAATTTCCACATGGTATTCTCCGTCTTTATGTATGACGTGGTCAAGAAAGAATCCCGCCAATTCCTCTTGAATTGCTCGTATGCGATCATGTGGTAGGAGTTCATCCCGCATCTGCCACATCTAATTTAAAGAAGGGGGTCAATACATATATATGAATGAAACTCAACACAATAGATGGTAATAAAATAAAATTGTGAATATTGTTTACGTACTTCAAATTGTTTGTCAGAGTAGCCCCGCTCAGAGGTTGAGTGGCGCATGAACTCGCAAACGTAGTATCCACATAAATCAGTCCCGGGTGCCTGCCACAAGCACTTTACGAGAATAGAGTTCAATCAAACTGATAATCAAGCATGACAATGGTATTGATGAAACTAGAATCAATGAGAGATGCGCGGAACTAGCTAGTACTACTTACTTTGGGGTGTGTAAATCGCAGCTCGTTCCTCAGACCCGGAACCATTCCGGTGAACTTTTTCCAAAGCCTGCCAGGCAAAGAAAATGATTACTTGATATCAGGAAATGAACGAAAGTTGCCGATATGGTGCGATAATGATTGAACTTACTTCTGGAGCATTGCAGTCATGTCCTCATAATCCTTGGGATCTTTACGTCTCGAGTCTAAGACAGTTTCTACTGCCCCGTCAAGCTTAATGGATAGCAGAATAAAGTGGAACCTGTGCACGCATAACTCATCAATTACATTACTTAACCTTGAGTAAGCGAAACCGAATATGCACAAGACAGTAACACTCACTTGAAGTTGTAAGGAAAGAGTATTTCCCCTTTGTTTTGATGTCGAAGGAATGATTGTAGAAAGTTTTCCTCAGTATCTTCCACTCTGTTTTTTACCGACCATTCATTTACGGTATTTGCGCTAATGAACCCAATGTCATAGATTTATCTTTTCTTGCATTCGACGATCTTCAATCTGCATAATACAGTGATGATAATTATATATACATGCAACGAACGAGCTGAGCTAGAGACTTAATTACAGAGGTAATACTTACAGACAGTAGCAAGTCATGAGTTGTTTGTCGAGGGCCTGTTGATTGAATAACTGAAATAATTCCACAAATTCAAGAGGCATCACCTCAACTCCAATGAGCTCGTGCTCATCTTTAATTCTCAGCATCAAACTATCGGTCCCATTCTTCCTGCAGCTTGACAAGTATCACTCATGCAATCTTCGCATCATCGTTGTTAGAGGAGGAGGATCAGGTTTGACGAGAGGCTTCCCGTGCTCGTATCTAAAGATCTCTACTACCTCTAACGTTTCAAACTGTACATCATCGCCCATGTAATCACCAAGATTGGTACCGGGCAGTAGCCCCGGATGATTAGCGATATCGCTAGACACCTTGAGCGGGGGGCACGATTGCTTCTTGATACGTCTCCAACGTATCTATAATTTATGAAGTATTCATGCCATGTTTACAACAATTTTATATGGTTTTCGTATGATTTGATTATAACTAACCCGGACTGACGTTGTTTTCAGCAGAACTACCGTGGTGTCATTTTTTGTGCAGAAATAAAAGTTCTCGGAATAGGCTGAAAATTTACGGTGATTTTTTATGGACCAAAAGAGACCCCCGAAGCACAAGAGTTGGGCCAGAAGAGTCTCGAGGAACCCACAAGGGTGGGGGGCGCGCCCCCCTGTCTTGCCGCTGCCATGTGGACCCCCTTGACTTGTTTCCGACGCCAAAAACTCCTATAAATAGGGAAACCCCCGAAAAGAAACCTAGATTGGGAGTTCTGCCACCGCAAGCCTCTGTAGCCACAAAAAACCAATCGGGACCCTGTACCGGCACCCTGCCGGAGGGGGAAACCATCACCGGTGGCCATCTTCATCATCCCGGCAGTCTCCATGACAAGGAGGGAGTAGTTCACCCTCGGGGCTGAGGGTATGTACCAGTAGCTATGTGTTTTCTCTCTCTCTCTCTCGTGTTCTTGATTTGGCACGATCTTGATGTACCGCGAGCTTTGTTATTATAGTTCGATCATGTGGTGTTTCTTCGCCCTCTATCTTCTTGTGATGAATTGAGTCTTGCTCTTTGAGGTTCCGTTATGTTGGATTGAGTATTGGATTTGAGAACACTTGATGTATGTCTTGCGATGGGATATCTGTGGTGACAATGGGATGTTCTATTGATTCACTTGATGTATGTTTTGGCACTCAACTCGCGGATTCCCGAGGTGACATTGGGGTAATCTATGCATAGGGGTTGATGCACATTTTCGTCCTACGTTCTCCGATAGAAACTTTGGAGTGATTCTTGGTTGCACGTTGAGGGATTGCCATATGATCTAATTATGTTATCATTGGTGAGAGAACTTGCACTAGTGAAAGTATGAACCCTATGCCTTGTTTTCAAGCATTACAATACCATTTTTGCTCACTTTTGTTACTAGTTACCTTGCTGTTTTTAGTTTTTCAGATTATAAATATATATTTCTACCATCCACACTACACTTGTATCACCATCTCTTCGCCGAACTAGTGCACCTATACAACTTACCATTGTATTGGGTGTGTTGGGGACACAAGAGACTCTTTGTTATTTGGTTGCAGGGTTGTTTGAGAGAGACCATCTTCATCCTACGCCTCCCACGGATTGATAAACCTTAGGTCATCCACTTGAGGGAAATATGCTACTGTCCTACAAAACTCTGTGCTTGGAGGCGCAACACGAGTCTACAAGAAGAAGGTTGCGTAGTAGACATCAAGCTCTTTTCTGGCGCCGTTGCCGGGGAGGTGAGTGCTTGAAGGTATATCTTTAGATCTTGCAATCGAATCTTTTAGTTTTTTGTTTTATCACTAGTTTGGTTTATAAAAGAAAACTACCAAAAAAAAAGGAATTGAGGTTGCCTCATATGCTTCATCTTTTTAGTGTCTTTCATGAAAATGATGGAAAGAAAAATTGTGCTCAAGTGTTAGCAGAAGAAGTCAATAAAATGTTTGGCATAAATTATTTGAATGATGAGCATGATTGCAATGTTGTTAGTATGAATTCTTTGAATATCCATGATGCTAATGATATGCAAAGCCATAAGCTTGGGGATGCTATGTTTGATGAAGATGATATTTTTAGTCCCCCAAGTTTTGATGAGAATATTTATTATGATGAAAGCATGCCTCCTATTTATGATGATTATATTGATGAAAGTGGGTTTGGAAGAGTGTCAACTCTAGGTACTAATGACCCCACTATTTTGGAGGGTGTTGAATCTTTTCACAATATTGATAAAAGTGGATTTGGAGAGGTCATTGTGACGCCCCCGGCCTAATCATGCACTAATCATACACGCAAATGCACACGATCAAGCCTAAGGACTCACGGGAAGATATCACAACACAACTCTAAAACATAAATAAAGTCATACAAGCTTTATATTACAAGTCAGGGGCCTCGAGGGCTCGAATACATAAGCTTGCGAACAAGCGTCAGCGGAAGCATCAGATATCTGAGTACAGATATAAAAAGAGAAACAGAAAGGCCTTTAGAAAGGCGGGGCAAAATAAAACACTACGATCGAAAGGCGTAGGCCTCCTGCCTGGGACCCTCCGATCCTACTCCTGGTCGTCAGTCAACTCATAGTAGTATCCATCCTCTGGGTAGTAGTAGTGGCGATCGTCAGCAGGGCATCGGTCTCAGGGGCTCCGTCATCTTGGTCACGTCAAACTGATATGGGGGAAAAGGAAAACAAAGCAACCGTGAGTACTCAGAAGTACTCAGCAAGCGAGGATCTACACTACATATGCAACATTTTCAAGGGGAGGCTGTATATGTGGACTGGGCTGCAGAAATGCCAGAATAGAGAGAAGGCCTAGTCCTATCGAAGACTAGCATCTTCAGCGGTCTTGCAGCAGTAGAAGAGAGTAGAACAGTACAATATAATGTAGCAGTATCATTAAGTCTCAACCTCACCCAGAGATCCTTTCTCGACTCCCTGCGAGAAAGCAATCCCAGAGCCATACAGTCATCAACCTCGTCCTGAGATCCCTTCTCGACTCCCTGCGAGAAGCAATCCCAGAGCCTCATATCCAGGTCTCATCTCAAGTTCTAGCTGTATCGATCGGGATACAACTCCGAGTGTCCTTTACCATAGGACCGGCTATCGATAGAAGTGTTCTTCCCTGCAGGGGTGCACCAACTTACCCAACACGCTCGATTAACTTCGGCCGGACACACTTTCCTGGGTCATGCCCGGCCTCGGCCAAACGACACATCGCAACCCTACCTACAGCTCAGCAGAGAGGTCCCCGCCGGTCTACATCCTAAGCGCAAGGGGGTCTTGGCCATCGCCCCTCGCCCTCCGGGTCGTTGCGCACATGGCTCAGATCCAAGCACCACCGCAATGGCGCCAATCACTCCATGCCGCACTGCTGAACTGGACGTCTGACAGAGCTTTCGGCTGATGCATACGATGCAGAACGCCCATACTATGCTCACGTGATGGTTAGTGCTATCAGACCAGAGGCCTGCTCGGATCAAATATCCAAATCGTTAGGACTAGGGCTTGCGGTAACAAGCAGAGACTCACGAAAGATGTGACCCCGTCGCCCCGTCTCGAGGACTTGCTGCAAGGGTTAAGAATGCCCGGCCGCGCCTCGTATTCACCACTCGGGCACCACACTGGCACCCGTCTTCACAACACTCGCCTCTCAGGCGCACGTGGGTACCCCTCAGGGTCGACCCGCCTATCCAAGTAACATTGTAAAGTCCAAGTATCCGTGTGTCCATAACATCAGGGGAATCCGAGGTATCACCCTCATTGAATTCCCACTCGATGTATCCGTCAAGGTGAACTCGGAGGAATCACCCTCACTGGGTCCACACTTGAGGTGTTGTACGATAGCGTTGTTATCGGAAGCGGTGAAGGAGGAATCACCCTCGATGACCACGACCGAATAGCTACTCTACAGAGTTAACATCAGAAGTGTTACAAGAGGTTTCACCCTCGGCACTTGATAGTAACGCTGCAGTGTCGTTACAACTAAAGGGGGTGATGTGCGGTGTCGGGGCCTGGACTTCAATTCCCGTTGATCGGGTCTTCTGACGATCCAGCGCGGCAGTCGGGATAAGTGGGGTCACTGATAGGTCTCTACCCATCCTATACTAAGCAGTTTAGGGTATGCAGGTGATTATCAACAGCAGGTTACAATAAACAGGCTATGCATCAGATTAGGTAAAGCAGTAGCAGCAGCAATTCTAATGCAAGCATGAGAAATAGAATGGGCGATATCGGTATGCTCAAAGGGGGGGCTTGCCTGGTTGCTCGGCGGCAAGGGCAAGGTTGTCAATGGTGTCTTCGGGCTCCTGGGTTGCGTCGGTCTCAGGGACGACGGCGGTGTCGGGGGCTATGGAGAGAGAAGAGGGGGAGGAAACAGTATAAATATAGAGCAAACATGAGCATGACAAATACGATACACGGTGCTAGGGGTAGTCTAACGCAGTACTACACGTATTAGAAGGAGCGGGAGAAAATCTGACGATATTTCCCAGGTCTTTGGAATTATCGGACAGATGATCAGAGGGGAATGGTTGCAAGTTCGGATAGTTAGGGACGCGTGACGGACGAACGGACCGCGTATTCGAATTCGTCTCGTCTTTCTGAGCAATTTTCATGTATAAAGTTTTTCGATCGGAGTTACGGATTAAAAGATATGATTTTCTAAAGTTTTATTGATTTTCTGGAATTTATTTAATTAATTAAATTCGAATTATCCAAAACAGTGCGGGGGTGACGTCATCATGACGCAGTGCTGACGTCAGCAGTCAACAGGGGGCCGGCTAGGTCAAACCTGACCAGTGGTGCCCACATGTCAGCCTCTGAGTAGTCTAAACAGAGTTTATTTTTAACTAATCAACTAATTAGGCTACTGGGCCCACATGTCAGTGACTGATTAGTGTTTAAACTAATTAATTACTAATTAACAGATTTTCTATTTAATTAAATCAGTTTAACCGAGTGGGGCCCGCATGTCAGCGAGACAGGGCGGCCACGTCAGTTGTTGACCTGGTCAACAGGTCAACTGGGGCCCGCGGGGCCCCACAGTCAGTGGCCCAGGAGCGGGGCCCATCGGGGCCAGGTCAGCGCCGGCCGCCGGAGCTCTCCGGCGAGCCCCGACGCGGTGGCTCAACTCCGGCGAGCTCGGAAACGGCGCACAGGGCATCATTTGCGACGCGGTTGGCGGCAGTCGAACGGGGAGACGACGTCGCGTCGATCTAGGGCACTAGCACGGGGCGGGGCAGTCGGAGACGAGCGCTGCGACGGCAATGGCGGACGTCGGCGTTCGGGCGAGACGGCGAACGGCGTTGCAGCGCGCGTGCGAGCGAGCCAAGAGGCTTGGCGTGGCCTACGCGGTGCAGTGAGTGCGATGGCCACAGGCTCGGGGCCCAAAGGTCGCCGGGGACACGCCAGCGACGAGCGAGGCGGATGCGCGTTCGGTGACGTAGGGGGCGGCGCCCACGGCTAGCTAGCGGCGACGAGAGGGAGCGGGGAGGAAGCAGAGGCTCACTGTGAGCCGTAGGGAAGTGGCAGCGGGCTCGGGGAGGTGTCGACGGCGGCGAATCGGCGGCGGCGATGCGGGCACCCGAAGGTTGAAGACTACGGCGTAGGAGGCGAAGCAGAGGCGCTCGGCTTCGGCTCGATGGCGCAGTCGAAGGAGGCGACGATGGCGGGCACCGTGGACACGTCGGGGAGGCCAGAGGGGCACGGTGGCCGCGGCTGTTACGGCGGCAGCGCCATGGTCGCGCTTGGGCTGGCGGGAGAGGAGAGGGACGAGGCAGGGTGAGGGGGGAAGTGAGGCAAGGGAGTGCCAGGGGGGCCGTAGGAGCTGCTCTTATCCTCACGCGGCGCGGGAGCGCGCTGTCGATCGGGGGAGAGGGGGGGCCAGGGTGTGCGCGCAAGGTGCTCGACAGCGGCTCGGGGTGAGCAGTGGCGCGAGGTGGGAGGAGGCGCCAGGCGGGCTGGGCCGGCCACTGTGCTGATTTAGGCCCAGCACAGTGGGCCTTTTCCCCTTTTTCTTTCTTTTTCTTTTTCTGCTTTTCTTTATTCCTTTTTCTGTTTTGTAAATAGTTAGACACCCAAATGACTTTTGTAAAAAGGGAGACCTAGTCCATAAATACCAGTGATTTATACCCTAACACCAAAAACTGGTTTGGGCAAAACATCATTTCATATTTGATCTAGATTAATTAAAAGGCTTGTAAATATTATTTTTCAGCCACTGTTTTAAGTTGTTTGAGTCACTTACCCAATTTTAACAATGTTGTTTACAATTTTAACATAGCCTCTGATTAATCTACTATTTAATGAACAATTTAGTTTTTATGTTGGACAACTTTTATTTTTCACTTTCATCTAAATTTGAATTTTGAGTTAGGAGTTGAAAAGCAATATGATGCTAATGATAATCATGCACTGTTAATCATGCTGACTTGGCATTATCAAAATGGAATTACTGTGGCTAACCACTGGGGGTGTTACAGTCATGACTTTATTTAGTGATGAATCCACTATTTTGGAAGAGGTTCCAATTGATTATGAGAACAAAGTTGCTATCTATGATGATTATTGTGATGACATGTATGCTATAAAGAATAATGATAACCATGAAACTTGTCATCATGATTTTAATTTTCAATTGGATTATGCCTCACATGATAGTTATTTTGTTGAGTTTGCTCCCACTACTATTCATGAGAATAAATTTGCTTATGTGGTGAGTAATAAAATTTCTATGCTTGTGGATCATGAAAATAATGCTTTATGTGATGGTTATATTGTTGAATTCATTCATTATGCTACTGAATATTATTATGAGAGAGGAACTTGTGCTTCTACATATTGCAATAATATCAAGTTTCCTCTCTATGTGTTGAAAGTCTTGAAGTTATGCTTGTTTTGCCTTCCTATGCTAGTTGATTCTTGCTCCCATAAATTGTTTGCTCACAAAATACCTATGCATAGGAAGTGGGTTAGACTTCAATATGCTAGTCATATGCTTCATGATGCTCCCATTATGTTTCAATTCTTATCTTTTATGTGAGCATCATTGAAATCATCATGCCTACCTAAAAAGGCATTAAAGAAAATCACTTGTTGGGAGACAACCCAATATTTACCCCTACTGTTTTTATATGTTTACATGATTAAGCTACTGTATTAATCATGTTTTATAGCTTTTGTTTGAATAAAGTGCCAAGTAAAGCTTTTGGGATAGTGCGGTTGATAGTTGATTTGATTCTGTGCAAAAACAGAAACTTTTGCGTCCAGTACAGAAATTACTGTCTTTTACTGAATCATGTAAAAACTCTAAAACAATTACAGAGTATTTATATGCAAATTTTCTATGTTTCCCTAATTTTTTCAGAATTGTTGGAGTAACAGAAGTATGAGCATAATTCAGATCTTTACAGACTATTCTATTTTTGACAGATTCTGTTTTCGATGCATAGTTTGCTTGTTTTCTAGTTTCTATGGCTTATATTGATCAATATAAATTGTAGAAATGATAGGGTACAGTAGGCATCATGTGAGAAAAAAAATTGAATCTTGTCTTGACAGTACCAAAGTGAATGATTTGTTTTATCATACTAACCCATCTCACGAAGTTCCGTTAAGTTTTGTGTGATTGAAGTTTTCAAGTTTTGGGTGAGATATTGATATGAGGAGAATAAGGATTGAAAAGACCCTAAGCTTGGGGATGCCCAAGGCACCCCAAGGTAATATTCAAGGAATACCCAAGTAACTAATCTTGGGGATGCCCCGGAAGGCATCCCCTCTTTCGTCTCCAACATTATCGGTAACTTTACTTGGAGCTATATTTTTATTCGTCACATGATATGAGTTTTGCTTGGAGCGTCATTTTATTTTATTAGGATTTGCTTGCTGTTATTTAGAGTAATGTTTTGCATCTTTTATTTCAATAAAAGTGTCAAGTATAGCCTTTACCATGCTTATTTTGCAAGTCTATATGTTGCTGTTTGAAAACCGAAAGTTTTCTATCATTGTCTGAATTCTTCTGGAAAGTCAGAATGTGATAAAATCTTGAAAGTTTTACACAATGAGTAGAAACAAATTTTCTACAGTGTGCTAATTTTTCAGAATTTTTGGAGTTAGGTAAGTATGAGGATAATTACACTCTTTACAGACTGTCCTGTTTAGACAGATTGCTATTATGTTTGCATTGTTTGCATACGTTTGCTTGTTTAATGATTCTATTTGAGGATATGAGTAGTAAATATGTAGAGGCAGTTAGTGTGCAATGTTAAATAATAATTTTAGTGATTTGCTACAGTAGAGAATGATAAGGTTTTGCATTTGATTTATACTAACTTTTCTCACAAGTTCTTGTTGAGTTTTGTGTGCATGAAGTTTCTAAGATTTAGGGAAACCGTGATATAAAAGGAATTAAGGAGACACAAAAGCTCAAGCTTGGGGATGGCAAGGCATCCCTATTTAATATTTCAAGAAGTCTCAAGCATCTAAGCTTGGGGATGCCCCGGTAGGCATCCCACCTTTCTTCATCAAGAATTATCGGTTAGTATCGGTTGAGCCTAAGTTTTTTCTTCTTCACATGATGTGTGCTATTTTTAGAATGTCATTTTATTTTATTTTGCTTGCTGTTTGAATAAAATACTTAAGATCTAAATTATTATTTTTTAGAGAGAGTCTTCACATAGCTACTTAATTATTTGACTACTCATTGATCTTCACCTATATCTTTTTGGAGTAGTTTGTCATTTACTCGTGTGCTTCACTTATATCCTATAAGTAAATGGTTGAATGAATTGAATATCATAAATTTGAAATTATATATGTTTCATATGCTTATCCCATGGGGAGTAATGACTTCACATATAAGAAGTGGGTGGTAAATTTATTGAAAGTTAGCAACATAGTATGGTCACTTGAACAATTCATGAAAGAATATTGAAGGAAGAGAGATTTCACATATAAATATACTATCTTGGACATCTTCTATGATTGTGAGCCCCATTAATTATTTTCAAACTTGAGCAAATTAGTTGTAGTTGGACAAGGAAGACAACGTAATGAGTTATGCTTGGGTATATTTGTATAGAAGTTATGTTGTTATGGATCCTCCAACATGTGGTGCTTGCTATTTAGAATCTTTTGCTAGCCAAAATTTCTGTACTAAGAGGGAATACTGCTTGTGCATCCAAAATCCTTGAACCAAGTTTCTTCCATGAGTGTCCACCATATCTACCTATATGCGGTATTTACCTGCCGTTCCAAGTAAATTTGCATATGCCAAACTCTAAACCTTCAAATAATAATCTATTTTTTACGTCCGAATCGCTCATGTGGCGACTAGGGGCTGTCAGTATCTTCCATGCTAGGTGGTTTATTCTCACGATGAGTGTTTATTCACTTGTCATTCACGAGAGAGTGGCTGGTAATTGGGATGCCCAGTCCTATGATCAAAAGATCAAAAACAAAATTGCAAATAATTAAACAAAACTCCCCCAGGAAAGTTGTTGGTATGGACGGCACCCGTGAATTCAGCTAGCCGTGGAGTGTGATTGTTGGTGGAGGGGAGTAAAAACTTTACCATTCTGTTTGTGAACCGCCTATAATGTGTCTAGCATGGAAGATAGTGAGAACTCTTGGTTGTTATGTTGACAATGAAAGCATAGCTCTCAAAATTATGTTCATCTCTGTTTTAAAAGCTTCGAGCTCTGGCACCTCTGCAAATCCCTGCTTCCCTCTGCGAAGGGCCTATCTTTTACTTTTATTTTTGTTGAGTCAATTTCTTATTCCAACCTATTCTTTAGTTGGCAAGCATCATGTGGTGGGGAAAGATCTAAGCATATATGGCCATTCAAATATATTTGATCATGAATTATTATTGTTGACAATTATCTATATGATAAATAAGTTGGGAGGTGAAACACTAAGCCCTTATCTTTCTCTGTGTTCGATGGATCCTATTTGTTTTAAAAATATGATTTGAGTGGTAGCAATCATGGAAGACTATATGATAGTTGAGTATGTGGAATTTGCTAAATCAAAGCTCTTACATAGACCCTTCCTGAAAATAAGATGAATTGTAATTGTTTGATGACTGAGAACATAGTTTGTTAGTTTTCAAGAAAGTTTATGGTCTATACTTTAACATGTGAATAGCTTGTTACTTGATCATGAGAAGTTTTATAATATGAGCTACTGTTATGATATATAATGATGTTAGAAAAAGTGGTTGAAATTATTATTGATCAAACTTGTGCACTTGCTAGCATTCACACTTCATAAATTATTTCTTTTAACATTTACCTACTCGAGGACGAGCAGGAATTAAGATTGGGGATGCTGATACATCTCCAACATATCTATAATTTATGAAGTATTCATGCCATGTTTACAACAATTTTATATGGTTTTGGTATGATTTGATTAGAACTAACCCAGACTGACGCTGTTTTCAGCAGAACTACCGTGGTGTCGTTTTTTGTGCAGAAATAAAAGTTCTCGGAATGGGCTGAAAATTTACGGTGATTTTTTATGGACCAAAAGAGACCCCCGAAGCACAAGAGTTGGGCCAGAAGAGTGCCGGGGCAACCACAAGGGTGGGGGGCGCGCCCCCTATCTTGCCGCTGCCATGTGGACCCCCTAGACTTGTTTCCGACGCCAAAAATTCCTATAAATAGGGAAACCCTCGAAAAGAATCCTAGATCGTGAGTTCCGCCGCCGCAAGCATCTGTAGCCGCGAAAAACCAATCGGGACCCTGTTCCGGCACCCTGCCGGAGGGGGAAACCATCATCGGTGGCCATCTTCATTATCCCGGCGGTCTCCATGACGAGGAGGGAGTAGTTCACCCTCGGGGCTGAGGGTATGTACCAGTAGCTATGTGTTTGATCTCTCTCTCGTGTTCTTGATTTGGCACGATCTTGATGTACCGCGAGCTTTGTTATTATAGTTGGATCATATGGTGTTTCTTCCCCCTCTATCTTCTTGTGATGAATTGAGTCTTGATCTTTGAGGTTCCGTTATGTTGGATTGAGTATTGGATTTGAGAACACTTGATGTATGTCTTGCGGTGGGATATCTATGGTGACAATGGTATGTTCTATTGATTCACTTGCTGTATGTTTTGGCACTCAACTCGCGGATTCCCGAGGTGACATTGGGGTAATCTATGCATAGGGGTTGATGCATGTTTTCGTCCTACGTTCTCCGATAGAAACTTTGGAGTGATTCTTTGTTGCACGTGGAGGGATTGCCATATGATCTAATTATGTTATCATTGTTGAGAGAACTTGCACTAGTGAAAGTATGAACCCTAGGCCTTGTTTTCAAGCATTGCAATACCGTTTTTGCTCACTTTTGTTACTAGTTACCTTGCTGTTTTTATTTATTCAGATTATAAAAATATATTTCTACCATCCATACTACACTTGTATCACCATCTCTTCGCCGAACTAGTGCACCTATACAATTTGCCATTGTATTGGGTGTGTTGGGGACACAAGAGACTCTTTGTTATTTGGTTGCAGGGTTGTTTGAGAGAGACCATCTTCATCCTATGCCTCCCACGGATTGATAAACCTTAGGTCATCCACTTGAGGGAAATTTGCTACTGTCCTACAAAACTCTGCGCTTGGAGGCCCAACACGAGTCTACAAGAAGAAGGTTGCGTAGTAGACATCACTTCTCCTGTTCACTGAGCTGGGGAATTGTTTTTCCACTTCTTCGTTTTGCTTCTCTTGCAGCACGGGTAGTACTTCCCGACCGCTGCGCTTCATCATATGTCCTTTCAATACATCGCTCATAGTTGGTTTGCGGCGGAGGCGGTGGTGGTCGCTTAAGGGCATGCAGAGTGCGCTTTGCTTTCACCAGATCTACTATTTCCTTCGGAGGTGGACGTTTCTTCCGTTTAAAATGGGCCTGCACTTCGGTAGCACTGATGTATGCATTTTCCTCGTCGGTCCTCTCATATGGTAACTTTTTCGGAGCCTTGAGGCTTGGACCAGCTTTGAATTTCTACCCGCCTCTTGTACTGCTAGCCGCCGGAGCGGCGGCGTCTCTCTTCTGCCGTTGCTGAGACGGCGGAGTGCGCTGACGCGCCGGAGGAGGCGGAGGAGGAGGCAGAGTGCGCTGACGCGCCGGAGGAGGTGGAGGAGGAGGAGGCGGAGTCCGCAGACGCGCCGGAGACAACTGAGGCGGAAGAGGACTCTGCTGAGGGGCCTCATCCGGCTGATCAGTCTGCTGAGAGGCCTCATCCGGCTGAGTCTGCTGAGGCGTCCAGTTTGGAAGTTTGATGTACTCCTTTCTCCATAGACAGGTATTCTTTAAAGCATTTTCCAGATGAATCTCCCCTTCACCTGTAGGGTAGTCAAGCTCCAGCTCCTCAAATCCCTCCATTATTTCATCCACCGTCACAATAGCATAGCCATGTGGAATCGGACGGCAATGGAAGGTTCCCTCAGCTCGATCGAGGAGGTACAACAGAGCCGAGCGCCGCCTTCAAGGTTAGGCTCGGGCATTTCGCCACTAGCACACAATGTTGAGCCTCCATGATACTATCCATGGGGTACCTAGGAGCCGTGAAATCAGGCTGAACGAGCTCCGTGGAAGCCACGCTGCTTCTCCGCTTAGATGGTGGGGTACCTTCTGGGGCAGCGTCGAACGAAGGATCTTCGTGCCATTGAGATGGTTGGCCCGTAGCTCGCTGGCTCTCAAGTTCCTCTAGTTTCTCTAATCTTGCACTGAGCTTCTGCATTTCGCTTGCTTCCTCTTTCTTCTTTCTCTCTCGGTTCTATAACCACCGTTGTCGGGAAACCCATGCACCCATAGAATGGAGCCTGATGTGCCTCATGTTCGTCCAGGGTGTTCAGGATTCCCGAGGGCCTCTGTCAGCTCATCCTTCTCTCTGTCGAGAATGAACGTCCCTTCCTGCGCTGCCTTGATTGCTGTCTCCAGCTTCTTGATGGGTATTGCAAGTTGATCATTCGTCCAATGACACTTCCCTGATTCTGGGTCCAAAGTTCCCCCAACCCCGAAAAACCAAGTCATTGCCCAATCTGGCCAGTGCAATGTCACTGGTTGGACCCCTTTAGCAAGCAGGTCTTGCTCAGCTTTGTCCCATAACGGCCGGGCTTTGCTGTAGCCACCTGACCCCGTGGTATGGTGATACAGCTTCTTTGTAGCATTTTGCTTGTTTGTCACTCACCTTTGCATACCCTTGTCTGATTTCATGTAGGCCACAAATGCGGGCCAGTGATCTCTTATCTTCTCATATCGACCGATGAATTCTGGAGTCTCATTTTTCTTGACAAACTTTTTGTTCAACTATTTCTTCCAGTTGTTGAATAGTGCTGCCATCTTCTTAGGAGCAAACGCCTTGACCTTTCGCTCTATAACTGGGTTATTTGGATCCTCCTCTGGTGGTAGGCTGAAATTTGACATCAGCGAGGTCCAAAGATCATCTTTCAGTCTATCCTGGACATAAGAAACTTCAGGGTCCTTCTTCTTATTCCATTGTTGGATGCTGATCGGGACACTGTCCCTAACAACAATTCCGCACTGATGTACAAATGCGTCCTTGGTCCGCTTGGGAGCAATCGGTTGGCCATCTTTCGCGACTTCTGTGATCGTGAACCTTTCATCCTGGCACAACCTTTTCTTCGGGCCTCTACTCCTTACGGAAGTTTGGCTCGATCAGGAGGGCTAAAAGAAGAAAGAAGCGTTAATATATGTACATACCAAAACAATTAATGCATCAAGTCAGCACAGGCTTAATTAATATATATATACCTCACCGGACTTTGCAGTAGTTAAGGCTCCCTCCTCCGTTCGGTCACCGGAGCCGTGATCATGATCTCCTTCCTCCGCCGTTTGGTCACCTAGTCATCATAATCTCCTTCCTCCTCCATTGTTGGATCACCGGAGCCATCAACCTCTCCTTCCTGACCATCAGTGTCGTTGAGAAACGACAAGGGATCACCTCCGTCGCGGATTATATCCCCCAACAACTTTTCTTGTTCCAAGTCTCTGTCCATAGTTTCTGCAAATATTACAACATGGCAATATACAAACATGAGAGATGGATTAGTAGCAAACATGGACTTAATATCACAACAAGAAATCATATGTATATGAGCAATGGATTCGTGGCAAACATCGTCGAGGACTCCTCCCCTCCTTATCGGGGTTATGTTATAACGACCCCCCCTCTGATGTCGAAGTTATCAGGGTTATGTTTTAACGAGCCCCGCCCCCCCCCCCCCCGCCACCTCATGTGGAAGTTATCGGGGTTATGTTTTAACGAACCCGCCCCCCCCCCATGTCGAAGTTATCGGGGTTATGTTTTAACGACCCCCCCCCCTCATGTCGAAGTTATCGGGGTTATGTTTTAACGAACCCCCGCCCCCACCCCTGATAACCCAGAAGTATAGGGGATCGCAATAGTTTTCGAGGGTAGAGTATTCAACCCAAATTTATTGATTCGACACAATGGGAGCCAAAGAATATTCTCAAGTATTAGTAGCTGAGTTGTCAATTCAACCACACCTGAAAGACTTAATATCTGCAGCAAAGTATTTAGTAGCAAAGTAGTATGGAAGTAACGGTAATGGTGGCAAAAGTAACAGTAGCAGTTTTGTAGCAATTGTAACAGTGGCAACGGCAAAGTAACGTAGCAAAGATCAATATATGAAAAGCTCGTAGGCAATGGATCAATGATGGATAATTATGTCGGATGGCATTCATCATGCAACAGTTATAACCTAGGGAGACACAGAACTAGCTCCAATTCATCAATGTAATGTAGGCATGTATTCCGAATATAGTCATTCATGCTTATGGAAAAGAACTTGCATGACATCTTTTGTCCTACCCTCCCGTGGCAGCGGGGTCCTAATGGAAACTAAGGGATATTAAGGCCTCCTTTTAATAGAGAACCGGACCAAAGCATTAGCACTTAGTGAATACATGAACTCCTCAAACTACGGTAATAACCGGAAAGAATCCCAATTATTGTCACCTTGGGATATGCGGATCATAACATGTAATAGGTGTCTACAACTTTTAAGATAGGATCAAGAACACATATATATTCATGAAAACATAATAGGTTCAGATCTGAAATCATGGCACTCGGGCCCTAGTGACAAGCATTAAGCATAGCAAAGTCATAGCAACATCAATCTCAGAACATAATGGATACTAGGTATCAGACCCTAACAAAACTAACTCGATTACATGATGAATCTCATCCAACCCATCACCGTCTAGCAAGCCTACGATGGAATTACTCACGCACGGCGGTGAGCATCATGAAATTGGTGATGGAGGAAGCTTGGTGATGATGATGGCGATGATTTCCCCTCTCCGAAGCCCCGAACAGACTCCAGATCTGCCCTCCCGATGAAGAACAGGAGGTGGCAGCGGCTTCGTATCGTAAAACGCGATGAATCCTTCTCTCTGATTTTTTTTCTCCCCAAACGTGAATATATAGAGTTGGAGTTGAGGTCGGTGGAGGTCCAGGGGACCCACAAGGCAGGGGGGCGCGCCCTCCACCCTTGTGGACAGCCGGTGGGTCCCCTCTGGTTGATAAAATTCGCCAATATTTTTTATTTATTCCAAAAATATTCTTCGTGAAGTTTCAGGTCATTCAGAGAACTTTTATTTCTGCACAAAAATAACACCAAGGCAATTCTGCTGAAAATAGCGTCAGTCCGGGTTTGTTCCTTTCAAATCATGCAAATTAGAGTCCAAAACAAGGGCAAAAGAGTTTGGAAAAGTAGATACGACGGAGACGTATCAACTCCCCCAGGCTTAACCCATTGCTTGTCCTCAAGCAATTCAGTTGACAAACTGAAAGTGATAAAGAAAAACTTTTACAAACTTTGTTTGATCTTGTTGTTGCAAATATGTAAAGCCAGCATTCAGGTTTTCAGTAAAGATTATGAACTAACCATATTCACAATAACATTTAGGTCTCACATTTACTCATATCAATGGCATAATCAACTAGCGAGCAATAATAATAAATCTCAGATGACAACACTTTTTCAAAACAATCGTGATATGATATAACAAAATGGTATCTCGCTAGCCCTTTCTGAGACCGCAAAACATTAATGCAGAGCACCCCTGAAGATCAAGGACTGACTAGACATTGTAATTCATGGTAAAAGAGATCCAGTCACAGTCATACTCAATATTAATTAATAACAACGCATACAAATGAAAATGGTGCTCTCTAACTGGTGCTTTTTATAAGAGGATGATGACTCAGCATAAAAGTAAATAGATAGGCCCTTCGCAGAGGGAAGCAGGGATTTGCAGAGGTGCCAGAGCTCAAGCTTTTTGAAACAGAGATGAATATAATTTTGAGCGGTATGCTTTCATTGTCAACATAACAACCAAGAGATCTTGGTATCTTCCATGCTACATACATTATAGGCGGTTCCCAAACAGAATGGTAAAGTATTTACTCCCCCTCACCCAACAAGCACACTCCACGGCTGGTCCGAAACAACGGGTACTGTCCATACAAACAACAATCCTGGGGGAGTTTTGTTTGAAATTATTTTGATTTGATTTGAGCATGGGACTGGGCATCCTGAATACCAGCCACTTTCTCGTGAATGATAAGTGAATCAACACTCATCTTGAGAATAACCCACATAGCATGGTAGATACTGACAGCCCCCAGTCGCTACATGAGCGATTCGGGCATACAAAACAGATTATCATTTGAAGGTTTAGAGTTTGGCACATGCAAATTTACTTGGAACGGCAGGTAAATACCGCATATAGGTAGGTATGGTGGACTCATATGGAACAACTTTGTGTTTATGGAAGTGATTGCAGAAGCAGTATTCCCGCTTAGTACAAGTGAAGGCTAGCAAAAGATTGAAGAGCGACCAACTAGAGAGCGACAACAGTCATAAACATGCGTTAAGATTAACCAACATTGAGTGCAAACATGAGTAGGATATAAATTACCATGAACATAAATATCGTGGAGGCTATGTTGATTTTGTTTCAACTACATGCGTGAACATGTGCCAAGTCAAGCCACTCGAATCATTCAAAGGAGGATAGCATCCTATCATACTACATCACAACCATTTAAAAGCATGTTGGCACGCAAGGTAAACCATTATAAACTCCTAGCTAATTAAGCATGGTGTGAGTAATTATAATCTCGAATTGTCATTGCAAACATGTTTCATTCATAATGGGCTGAATCAAGAACGATGAACCAATCATATTTACAAAAACAAAATAGGTCGAGTTCATACCAGCTTTTCCTCATCCCAATCGTTTCATCAAATATCGTCATTATTGCCTTTCACTTGCATGACCGAACGGTGTGGATAATAATAATAGTGCATGTGCATTGGACTAAGCTGGAATCTGCAAGCATTTATTCAGAGGAGAAGACAAAGTAATATAGGCTCTTTGTTAGATCAACAATAATGCATATGAGAGCCACTCAACATTTTCATCGTGGGCTTCTCCTTACGACCCAAAGAAAGGAAAAAGAATTTCAAAGAAACACACTGAAATGTTTTTGGAGTTTTTGTTTTTCTGAAGAAAGTAGATCAAGAACGAGAAAAACTATTTACACGGGAAAGCTCCCAACAAGCAAAAGAAGAACGAGAAATCTTTTTGAGTTTTATTTTAATACTACAACTAATTTTTTGGATTTTCTTAAAGTTTTTAAAACACACAAGAAGAAAGCGAGAAAAAGAAATAAACTAACAGGGATAATACAATGAAAAAGTATGAACACCGACAACTGGAATGAGTGTGTGAACATGAATGTAATGTCGGTGAGAAATACGTACTCCCCCAAGCTTAGGCTTTTGGCCTAAGTTGGTCTACGCCCATGGATCAAAGTAGTCCTCTCCTTGGAACTGAGGAGGATCCTGAGGGTTCCACTGGTTAGCGAGCTCCTGTGGCTCCCACTGATAAATAGACTCCTCATACGGATCAGGTGATGGTTCTGGCTCAGGAACTGGGGATCGCGTCCTCTCCCAGTATGCATAAATGTCCTCGGGCAGAATGAGGTACGTGCCTAAATGAATATTGAACAAAGAAGGTGCAGGCAAAGTAATAATCTGACAAGTTTTCTAGCTAAATACTAGGTTATAGATGAGTCACTTTTCCTTATCATCGCTAATAAAATCATGTGCGACCATACTGTTATAGTCTAAATATAAAGTGGGTAGTAGCATCTCCTCTTTCTCATCGTGCCTAATGGTTATCTCGAAGCGCTTAACAAGGCGGGAGGCATCGATACATCCAAAGATAGGACCCCTCGAACGGTTTGAACTCAACCGTCGAGCAACTATAGCGCCCAAACTAAAAGTTCTATCACGAAGTAAAGCATGGCTCATAATAGCAAGATCAGGAGCACTAAGGCCTCCACTCTCCCCGCAACCAATTAAACATCTCCTAGCAGATAATGAATAGTAGTGCAAAACAGGAAAATGTAAATTAGACACTCTCGCTTCCGACACCTTTCTCCCTCCCCCTACGGTAACTTCATCAATAAAATCTTCCACATCTCTAGGACGTGGTTCATCGACGCTGCCCTCAAAAGGTAACTTGCAAACCTCACAAAAAACATAAAGCGTCATCTCCTTATACTCATCATATAAATAAAATTCTACTGTGGGTGGTGATTTCCTAGCATGAAAGAGAAAATTGTGCACGAAAGTATTAGTGAGTAGGAGGTATTGATCACACTTATCGTGGAGGAACTCGGTGATGCCTGCATTCTCTGCCAAATAACAGAAATCATCATAAATTCCGGCAGCCCCCAAGAATGCATCACATGTCCATTCGCACGGTCGAACCTCCGCGGTGCGGGGAAGGTTGTACTTGGGCTTCTTCTTCTCCCCATTCTCATTTTCTTTAGAACCCCGACTCGAAGAGCCTCTCAACCATCTCTTCATCGTTTCTTTTCTGAAAATTTCTGAAAGTTTTAGTGACTTAAAATAAAAGTGAACCAAACTGAACAAAACTAATAGCAACTACTCCTACAAGTGCCTAGAGGCTCTATCATGCATCAAAACTACTTTGGACCATATAAATTTGACATGCAAGGTCAAGAACAAGGTCACCAAAGCAGAATTTTTTTGCAATACATAAAGCACTAGAACAAAAACTAATTGGATCATTGGAGGAGTCACATACCGAAGAACAATCCACCCAAACAGTTTTGCAAACGGAGCTTTACACAAGAAGATAGAAAATGGCAGCAAAATGAGCTAGGACACGGGTTTGAGCTACGGGATGATTTTTTCTAGAGGAAGACGAAGTGCATGGGTGCTGGAATAAGTGAGGGGGACCCACGTGGGACCCACAAGGCAGGGGGCGCGCCCAGGGGGTGAAGCTACGTCGGTATTTCCCCAAAGAGGAAGGGATGATACAGCACAGTGGCGGTAGGTACTTCCCTCAGTGATGAAACCAAGGTTATCGAACCAGTAGGAGAACCAAGCAACACTACGTAAACAACACATGCACACAAATAACAAAATACTCGCAACCCGACGTGTAAAAGGGGTTGTCAATCCCTTTCGGGCAACGGCACCAAAATTTGGCAAACGGACGTGAGAGAGTAGTAAATATTGATAGATCGAACGCCAAATGAAATAAAGTGCAGCAAGGTATTTTTGTATTTTTGGTTTAATAGATCTGAAAATAAAAGTGGCAAATAAAGAAAAGTGCGAATAGCAAAATAGATCTTGAAAGCAAATATATTGGAAAAGAGACCCGGGGGCCGTAGGTTTCACTAGTGGCTTCTCTCGAGAAAAATAGCAAATGGTGGGTGAACAAATTACTGTTGGGCAATTGATAAAACTTCAAATAATCATGAAGATATCTAGGCAATGATCATTATATAGGCATCACGTCCAAGATTAGTAGACTGACTCCTGCCTGCAGCTACTACTATTACTCCACACATCGATCGCTATCCAGCATGCATCTAGTGTATTAAGTTCATGGAGAAACGGAGTAATGCAATAAGAACGATGACATGATGTAGACAAGATCTATTTATGTAGAAAAAGACCCCATCATTTTATCCTTAGTAGCAACGATACATATGTGTCGGCTCCCCTTCTGTCACTGGGATCAAGCACCATAAGATCGAACCCACTACAAAGCACCTCTTCCCATTGCAAGATAAATAGATCAAGTTGGCCAAACAAAACCCAAATATCGGAGAAGAAATACAAGGCTATAAGCAATCATGCATATAAGAGATCAAAGAAGACTCAAATAACTTTCATGGTTAAAAAGATAGATCTGATCATAAACTCAAAGTTCATCGGATCCCAACAAACACACCGCAAAAAGAGTTACATCATATGGATCTCCAAGAGACCATTGTATTGAGAATCAAACAAGAGAGAGAAAGCCATCTAGCTACTAACTACGGACCCGTAGGTCTACAAAGAACTACTCACGCATCATCGGAGAGGCACCAATGGAAGTGGTGAACCCCTCCATGATGGTGTCTAGATTGGATCGGTGGTTCTGGACTCTGCGGTGGCTGGAATTGATTTTCGTCGACTCCCCCAGGGTTTTTGGAATATTGGGGTATTTATAGACCAAAGAGGTGGTTCGGGGGGCACCCGAGGTGGGCACAACCCACCAGGGCGCGCCTGGGCCTCCAGGCGCGCCCTGGTGGGTTGTGCTCCCTTCGGAGCACCCCCGCAGGCGCTTCTCCGGCCCACTGGATGTCTTCTGGTCCAAAAAAAATCCACAAAAAGTTTCGCTGTGTTTGGACTCCGTTTGGTATTGATTTCCTGCGATGTAAAAAACATGCAAAAAACAACAACTGGCACTTGGCACTATGTCAATAGGTTAGTACAAAAAAATGATATAAAATGATTGTAAAACATCCAAGAATGATAATATAATAGCATGGAACAATAAAAAATTATAGATACGTTGGAGACGTATCAGCATCCCCAAGCTTAATTCCTGCTCGTGCTCGAGTAGGTAAATGATAAAAACACAATTTTTGATGTGGAATGCTGCCTAACATGTCATCTCATATTCTTTCCTTTATAGCTTGGACATTTGGACTTTTATATGATTCAAAGCAATAGTCTAGTTTTTACATGAAGACTTAAATACTCAAGCATATCAACAAGCAACTATGTCTTTCAAAATATCAATGCTAAAATAAGTTATCCCTAGCCCATCATGCTCAACCATTGATCCATTCATGAAACACACTCGCATATTAACTACACCCAATGCTCAAGTATGATCATAGTGCCTCCTAGTTGGTGCTTTATAAGAGAAGATGGAGACTCAAATTAAAAATAAAAATTGCATAAAGTAAAGAAAGGCCCTTCGCAGAGGGAAGTAGGGATTTGTAGAGGTGCCAGAGCTCAAAGCGAAAAACTTAGAGATAAAAACATTTTGGGAGGTATGCTTTTCCCAAAAACGAAAATGACTTAGAGTTCCCAGCAATTTCCATGCTAGATATATCATAGGCGGTTCCCAAACAGAAAATAAAGTTTATTTCTTTTTCCACCATTTCTTTCACTTTCCATGGTTAGCCGTATCCACGGGTGCCCTCCATACCAACACTTTCCAAGGAATTTATTATTTGACAACATAAAGTAAATTCATTTTTCATTTCAAGACTGGGCATCCCTAATACCTTTGCCTTACTCTTGTGTAATGACAAGTGAATAAACACTCATCGTGAGAATAACACATCTAGCATGGAAAATATTAGCCACCCCTCACCGCCTCGCGAGCGGTACGAACACACAAAATAGAAGTTTATTTTGAAAATTAGAGATGGCACATACAAATTTACTTAGAACGGCAAAAGAATACCGCATATAGGTAGATATAGTGGACTCATGTGGCAAAACTGGTTTAAAGGGTTTTGGATGCACAAGTAGTGCTCATACTTAGTGCAAAATGAAGGCTAGCAAAAGATTGAGAAGCGACCAACCAAAAAATGAATAATCTCATAAGCGAGCATTAAGCATAATTAACACCAAATAATGCACCACAAGTAGGATATAATTTCATTGCATAACTATTGACTTTCGTGCTTGCATAGGGAATCACAAACCTTAACATGAATATTCTTACTAAAGCACAATTACTCATCAACATAACTCACATATCACATCATCATATCTCAAAACTATTATAAGGAATCAAATTTATTTTGTCCAATGATCTTCATGAAAGTTTTTATTATATCCTTCTTGGATATCTATCACTTTGGAACTAATTTTCATGTGTTGCTTTTGATAAGATCAAACAAATATAAGTGAAGATCATGAACATAATACTTCTTTCTCTCAAATTAATTTAAGTGAAGAAAGAGAGAATTTCTTAAAAAATTTACTAACTCCCAAATAAATCTAAGTGAAGCATGAGAGCATTTCTTCAAAAATACTAAATTACGCCGTGCTCAAAAAGATATAAGTGAAGCACTAGAGCAAATCCATAGCTCATAAAAAATTTAAGTGAAGCATAGAGAGCAATTCTAACAAGACATGGCATAATTTTGGCTCTCTCAAATAGGTGTGTCCAGCAAGGATTCATAACTTAGAACACAAAGTAAAACAAGCAAAGACTCATATCATACAAGATGCTCCAAGCAAAACTCATAGTATGTGACGAATAAAAATATAGCTTCGAGTAAAATACCGATGGTCGTTAGAAGAAAGAGGCGATGCCACTCGGGGCATCTCCAATCTTAGGCTCTTCTTAATCCTTATTCCTTCATCCATCGTAAGATAACCCAAAACTTGAAAACTTCAATCACACAAAACTCAACAAAACCTTTGTGGGATCCGTTAGTATAAGAAAGCAAATCACTACTATAATTACTGTAGAAAACCAATTCATATTTTATTTTTGCATTATATCTACCATATTACAACTTTTCTATGGAAAAAACTCATCAAAGAAAACCATAGAATCATCAAAACAAGCACACAACGCAAAGAAAACAGAATCTGTCAAAAACAGAACAGTCTGTAATAATCTGGATATTTAGAATACTTCTGAAACTCCAAAATTTCTGAAAAATTAGGAAAACAGAGGCAATTTGTATATAAATCTTTTCTAAAAAATTCAGAATTTTTTGTCTCTGCTATGAAATTTCAAAATTGTTTTACTGGACACAAAAGTATTTGTTTTCCAACAAGATCAAATCAACTATCACCCAACATAATCCTAAAGGCTTTACTTGTCACAAACACTAATTAAAACAAAACAAAACACAATTATAACAGTAGCATAATTGTGCAAACACTCAAGAACAGAAAGCAAAAATAAATTTTATTCATTGGGTTGCCTCCCAACAAGCGCTATTATTTCACGCCCCTAGCTAGGCATAACGCAAGGATCTAAGTTTTGTCTTCCGTGGTTTTGGCAATTTTGGTGAGGGTTTTCTGGAACCCGGGAGGCTCTTTGCGCTTCCCTAAATTCTCAGGGAAAGATACCATCTTGAGATCTAAAATATCCAATCGCTTATTGCAAAGAGTAATTAAAGTATTCATGCGATTGATACTACCATTAAGATGTTTGAGGGGTTCATTATACTTTTGCAATTCAACCATATGTTTGTGCAAATCACCAAGTTTGTCCAACATTTGAACTCCCTCTGGGGTGAAAGAAAACCCTTTCTTTTGTGGTGGAACCCCCAAAATTCCTTCTAAGATTTCATAGGAAGCATTAACATCAAGCTCGATAAAATTCCCTTTCGAGGCAAAATCTAAAAGTTGTCTATGATGCAAAGACAATCCTACATAAAAATTACGAAGCAAAATTTTTGTGTCTCCTTTTAAATTGCAAACACTGTAGGATTTCATTAGCCTATACCAAGCATCTTTCAAATTTTCTCCTTGTCTTTGTTTGAAGTATAAAACTTCAAAATCTGGTAACAAAGGAGGAGTGGTCAAACTAGCCATTGTGACTAGAAAGCATGAACGCGAATAGATCTGACAAGAAAACGGCGAACGAAAAAGAAGGCGAATAAAACGGCAAATTTTTGTGAAGTGGGGGTGAGGAAAATGAGAGGCAAATGGCAAATAATGTAAATTGCGAGGAGATGAGATTTGTGATTAGGAACCTGGTATATGTTGAAGATCCTCCCCGGCAACGGCGCCAGAAATTCCTTTTGATGCGGCTTGAAGCTACGTCGGTATTTCCCCAAAGAGGAAGGGATGATGCAGCACAACGGCGGTAGGTATTTTCCTCAGTGATGAAACCAAGGTTATCGAACCAGTAGGAGAACCAAGCAACACTACGTAAACAGCACCTGCACACAAATAACAAATACTCGCAACCCGACGTGTAAAAGGGGTTGTCAATCCCTTTCGGGCAACGGCGCCAAAAATTGGCAAATGGACGTGAGAGAGTAGTAAATATTGATAGACCGAACGCCAAATAAAATAAAGTGCAGCAAGGTATTTTTGTATTTTTGGTTTAATAGATCTGAAAATAAAAGTGGCAAATAAAGAAAAGAGCGAATAGCAAAATAGATCTTGAAAGCAAATATATTGGAAAAGAGACCTGGGGGCCGTAGGTTTCACTAGTGCCTTCTCTTGAGAAAAATAGCAAACGGTGGGTGTACAAATTACTGTTGGGCAATTGATAAAACTTCAAATAATCAAGATGATATCCAGGCAATGATCATTATATAGGCATCACGTCCAAGATTAGTAGACCGACTCCTGCCTGCATCTACAACTATTACTCCACACATCGATCGCTATCCAGCATGCATCTAGTGTATTAAGTTCATGGAGAAATGGAGTAATGCAATAAGAACGAAGACATGATGTAGACAAGATCTATTTATGTAGGAATAGACCCCATCGTTTTATCCTTAGTAGCAACGATACATACGTGTCGGTTCCCCTTCTATCACTGGGATCAAGCACCGTAAGATCGAACCCACCACAAAGCACCTCTTCCCATTGCAAGATAAATAGATCAAGTTGGCCAAAAAAAACCCAAATATCGGAGAAGAAATACGAGGCTATAAGCAATCATGCATATAAGAGATGAAAGATGACTCAAATAACTTTCATGGATAAAAAGATTGATCTGATCATAAACTCAAAGTTCATCGGATCCCAACAAACACACCGCAAAAAGAGTTACTGTAGGAGATATGCCCTAGAGGCAATAATAAATGTTATTGATTATCTCCCTGTTCATAATTAGGTTTATGTTCCATGCTATAACTGCTATGGTTCTCGAGTCTGCAAATAAAACGAGGCTCGGAGGAAGACTCATATGCACGTGTGGAATAATAAACGATAAAATGTATTCCTAGTCAAGCCTCTATGACTGGCTCAAGTATTGCATGATGATCCTGTTTTCCTGATCATGGGCATGACTATGCCAGCAATTTTGAGGGCACAATGTTAGCAGAACATTTGTGTTGAATCGACCCGATTGATGTTATGCTATGAGATTCTTTGGTCACAAGTTAATGGTTAATAACACAGAGATGGTTAATGTTTGCATGATTCCTTAGACCATGAGAGTATCGAGTTTCTTCATGCTTGCTTCATGAACTTTGGGGTTTGTTAAACGTCATCCGTAAATGGGTGGCTATTACGGCGGCTTACGGGTTCATGGAAAAGTGTGTCAAGTAACTTGATAGCTCAAGATTGGGATTTGCTCCTCCGGCGATGGAGAGATATCTCTGGGCCCTCTCGGTGTTACGGTATCCATCATCGTCTGGCCAGACACTTTGTGATTTGATCACGGGGATGCCGGAACACGGTAACGAGAAAAGAGAACAATACCGGTAACGAGGTAACTAGCATAGTGGACAAGTTGTTGATCCACGGGAATGCCAACATGTCTCGCCTCGGGTATTTGTAACATATCGCGAAGCAACAGGAATAGCACACGGCAACTGGAGGTTCACTCGAATATTCATTCGTGTGGGTATAGGGGTCAATATGGGTGTCCACGGCTCCGATGTTGATCATTGATCGGAAGGGGTTCCAGGTCATGTCTATACTTCACCGAACCTATAGGGTCACACGCTTAAGGGTCATCTATCTGCTGAATACTAGACAGGGAGTCTGAGAGAAAATCACCGAAAAAGTTTCGGACACCGAAAAGTTTCGGACAGCGGAAAAGTTCCGCAGAGAGAGGTCACCGGATGAGTTCCGGTGAAACTAAAAAGTTGTTTCAGGGGATACCATTAAGTCAAAATGGTTTCGGCACATGCCTGATAATTCTTGGAGGATGCCAGAATCATTCTGGAAACTTCTGGGAATTTTCTAGAAGAAAAACCGGAAATGTTTCGGGGCTGCCGGAACCGCTTCAGATGCTTTTCGCAGATGAAATCACTAAACTGGAATTGTTCCAGAACGCGTTGAAAATTATTTTAGTGGGTACTGGAAATGTTCTAAGCCCACATAAATATTTTCAGTTTGAACGGACGCTGAAAAATGTCGTCGTGAATAGTGAAAGTGCTTTTTGGGTGGCTTCTTGGAGAAGCCACCTTGAGGGTCCTTTGGTATTTTTCCCCTTGGCTTCTTGGAGAAGCCACCCTTGGGCTTGGCCTATAAATAGGGGTGGAGGGGGCTGCCTAAAGACTCATCCCTTGATCTCATACACATGCCAAGATGTTATCTGGCTTCTCTCTCCCTCCCACGAAAAGAGTTTCGTAGAGCCGAAAGGCTGTCTGGGTTCCGGCAGGAACTAGTTCTGGACGGCGAAGCCCTGCCGGATAGCTGACACCGTATGTGTGCAACTCTGTAGAGAGGTCATAGTTTCGATCTTAGTGCCCGAGGGGCTGTTCGTGAGTGCCTCCCGAAGGGCTGTCCAAGTGACGGTCCGAGTTCTGTGAGTCCTCCCGAAGGGCTGTCCGAGTGACCGTTCGAGTTTCGAAGGTCCTCCCGAAGGGCTGTCCGCGACACCGTCCGGGGGACTGTTCGACCGCCTCCCGGAGGGCTGTCCGAAGGGAAGACGAGGGTATACATCCTCGCGGTTGGGAGGTTGTAAATCCTAGCTGCGGGGATCTGCACCACCGATCGTCATCGACTCTACTTCCGCTGCGCTACGAGTCGGTAACGAAAATGATCAAACCCTGTATGCAGTCTCCATAGTGGTCCTGGGCTGGTGCGTAGGTCGGAAATTTTTTGTTTTCTACTGCGTTACCCTACAGTGGCATCATGAGCCGTGCTATGCGTAGATGCAGGTTGCGATCTAGAATACATAGAGATGTATGGGTGTTGCACAATATAATTAGGTAGTAGATGAGTTCTATTACTGAAAATTATTTGTGCGGGTAGCAGATGAAATCTGTTACCTGATGTTCTTGTTGCTTCCCCGGAATTTGCATATTTCTGATCTTGATAACAGTATGGTGGAGTTTCAAGGTTCTGGCAATCCGCGATCCTGATTGATCAACGAAGTGCTAACAGTTCATTGAATTCCACCGTAGTTAAAAAGAAAGATGAAATTTCGCAAACGAAAGGGCAATGCAGATATGATCTGCACGGGGGTCATGCGTATGACGAAGTTTAGTATGGGGCTCGAGATTTTATTATCTCGGTTTTCATACACCCTGGAAAGTTAATCTAGCGACTTGGATTATCATACTTGATGATGGACGTTGGTAGCTTCGGTTTGTTTCGAAACCTTAGAAGCCACGTATAACAAGTTTTTGCATGAACCAATTAGAGGCGTCTAACTTGGTTTTGCAGGAGGGTTTGCATGTGCATGTGATGTGGTATAGCAGTGCTCATAATAATTTGATTATGTATGAGATGACTATATGATGTAAATTGATTAACATGACCTGCGTGTCATGATTCGGCATGATGGCTGGAGCCATATGATTGCACTTTAAATGACCTGTGTGTCAACCTTGTGTAATGCATTATTTTATTAGCTATAGAGATAGCAATATTATCTGCTGCATCGACAAGGTGGTGGCAATCTTCGTGAAGGTGAACACCGACGCGAATGCCGGAGACGAAGAAATACAAGACTTCTCTGTCAGAAAGGGCTATACCATATCATGCTAATTATGAATTGCCTGAGATGTTTATCCCTTATGATGCACCCTTCTTGATTGCGCGGTAGTCGCTTTTATTAGGGTGATCTCTCACAAAAATATCAAGTAGTTAGTGTTCTCCCAAGTGTAGCACCGTCACGGCACCTAACTTTTCGGGGTATCACATGCTAACATGGGTACGAACGATTAGGGATGTGTGAGGCGGGTGAGTTGAGACCTCGCAGCAAGATCACTTGGTTGTCTTGACGTTCAGGCATGAAAGTCATGAGCTCGGAACACACGCATCGAAAGATGAACAAGAGTCACATAGAGATGTGATTGGCAAGTTTGCCTACCGATTGAGATTTTCGTCATCAGTGATGCTACCATCAATGGCGTTGAATTGAAATGCGGATCTTGAATCACTCACAATCAATTATGAGAGATATTGATTTGAGTGGGAGCGCACTGTAGAATTAATTCTTTTAATTCTCAGTGCAATTAATTTTGAACACTGTCTAAGTGTGATTTGCATAATAGTTGTAGAATAATGGCTCGCATTTCCACCTTCCCTATTAAAATTGAATAGCTGTTAAATATCTGGTTAAAACTTTACGGTTGGTAACGTAATGTGAGGATTGTCCTCAAGAGTGCCGAGAAGGACTTTGTCCTATCGCATACTTTCGGTATTCTCTCGCTTATGCTATGGATCATGTGACTCTCGTCCGTTGATCCAAAAGCTAGAATTCCATTTCAGTGAAGCGCAATATGTTTGTTTCCATGAGGCCCAAACTTTGAAAGTTTGGATAGTTATGTGATATTCATGGAATCTGAAAATTATTTTCAGAGACAGACAAAGGCTAAAAGATATGAGATAGCCAAAGCAATGTTTGTTTGCAAACTATTAGTAAAGGAGTTTACTATGCATTAGACTGATAAGAGAGGGATCCAGAAGAACGCCTGTCATATGATGAAAGGTGAATAAAACAACAACTTAAAGAGAAAGGAAGTGTCCGAAGGGTGTTAGTAAGACTTTCACGCCTAGGAAGTCCAGGGCTAACGCCACTCTTAAGTTCGGTGCTTTTTCTGAGAGTTGGAGAAATACTGAAAGTTAAACTGTTAGAAGTATAAAGGCAGAAAGAAAGGAGTCTGGAATATCCAGCTCATGTATGAATGTCATACAAGTTTTTGATGTATAGAAGGCTGGTCAAAGATATAGTCCTTGGGAATTATGATTAAATTGTTAATCACTGATTCTTGGGTATTGTGAGTTAATCACAAAGATACCCGCTCGATTGCTTTCTGTTGCAACTCGATGTAAGAACTACTATGGCCTGAAAGACTAGCCAGAAATGAGTTTTAGGTATACACGGGGAACATAGTAAATGTTACTATACCTTCCATCGGTGTATTACCGTCTGTATTTATTTTTATAATTCGTTTGGAGTTTCACAAACTCTAGCCCATTGCATAAGGTATCTTGCAAGAAGTTTGTTTATAAGAGAACTTTTGATGTTCGATGTTATGAATAACATAAGGGCCATACTTTCATTATGAATGAGATGTATGTTATGAATATTGATAATAATACATTACCTCTTGGTTTACTTTCATAATTCATTTTAGAGTTTCATACACTCTAGGCCTTTGCACAATGTTTGTTGCAAAAGAATTGTTCATAGAAGAACAATTGTTGTTCAGTATTATGAATAACATGAGGGCCATACTTCCATCATCGATGGGACGTATGTTATGAATATTGATGGTAATATGATACATCCATAACACTGACGCTAAATGTCATAAGACTAAAAGAATACCACACAAGTGTGGCACTGCATTTGGTCACATTGGAGAAACCCGCATGGAAAATTCCATTATGATGGATTTTTGAAGTCGTTTGATTTTGAATCACCTGACACTTGCAACTTTCCTCCGAAAAGTGAAGTGACTGAAATACCGTTCACAGGCAATAAGGAACGAGCAAAGAACTTATTGGTGATCATACATTTTGATGTATGTAGTCCGATAAAGGTTGTTGCAAGTAGTGGATTTATCTATCTTCAGAAATGACTCAAGTAGACATGTGGATATTTACTTGATGAGACGTAAGTCTGGATCTTTTGAAATCATTCGAAAGGTTTTCAAATATGAAGTAGAAGTTATTGTAACAAGAAAATTATGTTTCTACAATTCGATTGCAGAAAGAAATATTTGAGTTACAAGTTTAGCGAATGTCTGATGAGTTGTGAAAAGAGTTTCATAACTTACACCACCCGGAACACCACTGTGAGTGGAAAGTCCGTGAAGATGTAATCGAACCATTTATGACATGGTAAGATCAAAGATGACATAAATAAATTTGCCATTATCCCTTTTAAAAGGTGATGCTTTAGAGACTACGGCTTTTACACTGAAAAGAGCTCCATCAGGTCTGTTGAAATGACACCATGGTATGGTACGCCCAACCATGTTATATCTTTTCTTAACATTTGGAATATGGTGCTTGTGTAAAAGGTTACAAACCTATTCCAAATCAGACAAGTGCTACTTTGTAGGTTATCCCAAGTCATTGGGTATTCCTCCCTCACTATACCGAGGCAAATAGGTTTGCCACAAAGAACGGTATGCTTTTAAAGAGAATTGTTCTTGCAAAAGGTGAGTGGGAGGACAGTGCAACTCGACGAGATAACCAGTATCTTCGTCATCAGGTCAAAGGAAAGGAACCTTGGAAGTGATTCCGGAGTTTCCTACTGCGACTGATACGGAAGTCTCTACAATAAAATGTATGGACTTCAGTCGAACTTGCAGCTGAACCACGTAGGCAAGGCTCGTGCAAACCTCTCAGGTGCGCAAACGAGATATTGTTGTTAGACAACAGTATACCTACGATACACAAGGAAGCGTTGATGGGCCCTGACTCCGGAATTGGCTAAATGCCAATACAATCCGAGATAGTTTCCATATAAGTGATTCAAGATTAAAACCTTGATACACCTTTCGGAAGACTTAGAGTCTGACGAATATTTATGGAACTTAAAACTGATACGGATAAAAATGTTTTATCCATAAAGCTCGACTTGTTGCAATATACAAGTTCAAGGAGTTGACTACGATGAGATTGTTTCACCGTAGCGATGCTTAAAGTCGGTTCAGGTTGAACTAGCAATTAATACATATTTCAGTCATGAGATATGAAACATGGATGCCAAAAGGATTTCCATAAGATGGAAATGCAACCTAGGACTTGTGAGTGATACAGTCCAAAGTATTTTGTCGATCCAGAGGATGCTAGTGAATGTGCATACTTCAGAGTTCCAGCAATGGACAGAAGAGAGCAAAATGGAGTTGGAATCTTCGCTTTGATGAAATGGTCAAAAAGGTTTTGACTTCATCAATGGGTAACGAAGATGCTTATGATTCAAGAAAGTAAGTGGGAGCATAACAAAATTTCTAAAAACCGTTGTGTGCTTGACACAATGTTAATTGGAAATAAATTTCTTGACACGAATTAGGACTTCATTTGAAAATAGTTTTTCGATGAAGTGCTTGGGCTAAATAGCCTTTATATTAGGCATGACGATCTATGGAGATAGATTTACCTAATGGGGCTGAGCAAAGATACATATTGACAAGATGCTAAAACCTTTTAGCATTAAAAACGTCAAGGAGTGATTCTTGCCGAAGTCACATGGAAAGAGTTTTTGCAAGACTCGGTGTCCCAAAACACTGATGAGCAAAATACATGATGGAGATTCCACACACTCTTGTGTTTGGATCAATCATGTATTCCATGGTATGTAAAAAACAACCAGATATGTCCAATACTCCCAAAGTTGTTGCAAGTATAGATACCAAAGTGATCAAAAGTACTGATCATGGGACAACAGTGAAAAAGGGTCATTAAGTACTATAGTAGCACTGATGACATGTTTTCTCGCAAGCGGAGATCATGAAGAGTTCGTTGTAAAAGGTTACATCGATACAGTCTTCATCCATGCTCCAAGCGATTTTCGATTTATGTTAAGGGTTTTGTGCAATACACAATATGGTGGCACGGTAGTTGGAAATTGTTCCAAACAAGTTACTGTGGCGAATTCTATAACAGAGGCAAAGTATGTTGCCGCTTTTAAAAGCGACAAAGAAGATGTTGAATCATATAGTTCATTCATGAACTTAGTATGGTTCCAAGATGGCTTTTGTCAATGGGACACTACTGCAAGTAGTTGCTCCATAACTCAGTCTGAGGAATCCAGGTTCGACCTGTGATTCGCATACATACCAAGCCAAGTCCACACAAAATATGAATTTTGTGAAAGCGTGAAGACGCGAGGATATGCAAAGATACACACGGAGCTGAAGTCGTCAGATCCGTTGGACATTCAGGCTATACCACAAGCGAAGCATATTTACACCGGGGTGCCACAGGTGTAAAGTGCATTAGCATTAACTAGATTATTGGCTCTAGTGCAAGTGGGAGTCTGTAGGAGATATGCCCTAGAGGTAATAATAAATGTTATTGATTATCTCCCTGTTCATAATTAGGTTTATGTTCCATGCTATAACTGCTATGGTTCTCGAGTCTGCAAATAAAACGAGGCTCGGAGGAAGACTCATATGCACGTGTGGAATAATAAATGATAAAATGTATTCCTAGTCAAGCCTCTATGACTGGCTCAAGTATTGCATGATGATCCTGTTTTCCTGATCATGGGCATGACTATGCCAGCAATTTTGAGGGCACAATGTTAACAGAACATTTGTGTTGAATCGACCCGATTGATGTTATGCTATGAGGTTCTTTCGTCACAAGTTAATGGTTAATAACACAGAGATGGTTAATGTTTGCATGATTCCTTAGACCATGAGAGTATCGAGTTTCTTCATGCTTGCTTCATGAACTTTGGGGTTTGTTAAACGTCATCCGTAAATGGGTGGCTATTACGGCGGCTTACGGGTTCATGGAAAAGTGTGGCAAGTAACTTGATAGCTCAAGATTGGGATTTGCTCCTCCGGCGATGGAGAGATATCTCTGGGCCCTCTCGGTGTTACGGTATCCATCATCGTCTGGCCAGACACTTTGTGATTTGATCACGGGGATGCCGGAACATGGTAACGAGAAAAGAGAACAATACCGGTAACGAGGTAACTAGCATAGTGGACAAGTGTTGATCCACGGGAATGCCAACATGTCTCACCTCGGGTATTTGTAACATATCACGAAGCAACAGGAATAGCACATGGCAACTGGAGGTTCACTCGAATATTCATTCGTGTGGGTATAGGGGTCAATATGGGTGTCCACGGCTCCGATGTTGATCATTGATCGGAAGGGGTTCCGTGTCATGTCTATACTTCACCGAACCTATAGGGTCACACGCTTAAGGGTCATCTATCTGCTGAATACTAGACAGGGAGTCTGAGAGAAAATCACCGAAAAAGTTTCGGACACCGAAAAAGTTTCGGACAGCGGAAAAGTTCCGCAGAGAGAGGTCACCGGATGAGTTCCGGTGAAACTGAAAAGTTGTTTCAGAGGATACCATAAAGTCAAATTGGTTTCGGCACATGCCCGATAATTCTTGGAGGGTGCCAGAATCATTCTGGAAACTTTTGGGAATTTTCTGGAAGAAAAACCGGAAATGTTCCGGAGCTGCCGGAACCACTTCAGATGCTTTTCGCAGATGAAAATCACTAATCTGGAATTGTTCCATAACGCGTTGAAAATTATTTTAGTGGGTACTGGAAATGTTCTGAGCCCACATAAATATTTTCAGTTCGAAAGGACGCTGAAAAATGTCGTCGTGAATAGTGAAAGTGCTTTTTGGGTGGCTTCTTGCAGAAGCCACCTTGAGGGTCCTTTGGTATTTTTCCCCTTGGCTTCTTGGAGAAGCCACCCTTGGGCTTGGCCTATAAATAGGGGTGGAGGGGGCTGCCTAAAGACTCACTCTTTCTCACATATACATGCCATTGCAATGATCTGGCTTCTTCTCTCCCTCTCCGCGAAATAGTTTCGTAGAGCCGAAAGGCTGTCTGGGTTCCGGTGGGAACTAGTTCTGGACGGCGAAGCCCTGCCGGATAGATGACACCGTATGTGTGCAACTCTATAGAGAGGTCATAGTTTTGATCTTAGTGCCCGAGGGGCTGTTCGAGAGTGCCTCCCGAAGGGCTGTCCAAGTGACGGTCCGAGTTCTGTGAGTCCTCCCGAAGGGCTGTCCGAGTGACCGTCTGAGTTTCGAAGGTCCTCCCAAAGGGCTGTCCGCGACACCGTCCGGGGGACTGTTCGACCGCCTCCCGAAGGGCTGTCCTGGGCGCGGATGAGGGTATACATCCTCGCGGTTGGGAGGTTGTAAATCCTAGCTGCGGGGATCTGCACCGCCGATCGTCATCGACTCTACTTCCGCTGCGCTACGAGTCGGTAACGAAAATGATCAAACCTTGTATGCAGTCTCCATAGTGGTCCTGGGCTGGTGCGTAGGTCGGAAATTTTTTGTTTTCTGCTGCGTTACCCTACAGTGGCATCAAGAGCCGTGCTATGCGTAGATGCAGGTTGCGATCTAGAATACATAGTGATGTATGGGTGTTGCACAATATAATTAGGTAGTAGATGAGTTCTATTACTGAAATTTTTTTGTGCGGGTAGCAGATGAAATCTGTTACCCGAGGTTCTTGTTGCTTCCCTAGAATTTGCATATTTCTGATCTTGATAACAGCATGGTGGAGTTTCAATGTTCTGGCAATCCGCGATCCTGATTGATCAACGAAGTGCTAACAGTTCATTGAATTCCACCGTAGTTAAAAAGAAAGATGAAATTTCGCAGACGAAAGGGCAATGCAGATATGATCTGCACGGGGGTCATGCGTATGACGAAGTTTAGTATGGGGCTCGAGATTTTATTATCTCGGTTTTCATACACCCTGGAAAGTTAATCTAGCGACTTGAATTATCATACTTGATGATGGACGTTGGTAGCTTCGGTTTGTTTCGAAACCTTAGAAGCCACGAAAAACAAGTTTTTGCTTGAACCAATTAGAGACGTCTAACTTGGTTTTGCAGGAGGGTTTGCATGTGCATATGATGTGGTATAGCAGTGCTCATAATAATTTGATTATGTATGAGATGACTATATGATGTAAATTGATTAACATGACCTGCGTGTCATGATTCGGCATGATGGCTGGAGCCATATGATTGTCACTTTATTGACCTGCGTGTCAACCTTAAGTAATGCATTATTTTATTAGCTATAGAGATAGCAATATTATCTGGTGCATCGACAAGGTGGTGGCAATCTTCGTGAAGGTGAACACCGACGCGAATGCCGAAGACGAAGAAATACAAGACTTCTCCGTCCGAAAGGGCTATACCATATCATGCTATTATGAATTGCCTGAGATGTTTATCCCTTATGATGCACCCTTCTTGATTGCGCGGTAGTCGCTTTTATTAGGGTGATCTCTCACAAAAATATCAAGTAGTTAGTGTTCTCCCAAGTGTAGCACCGTCACGGCACCTAACTTTTCGGGGTATCACATGCTACCATGGGTACGAACGATTAGCGATGTGTGAGGCGGGTGAGTTGAGACCTCGCAGCGAGATCACTTGGTTGTCTTGAAGTTCAGGCATGAAAGTCATGAGCTCGGAACACACGCATCGAAAGATGAACACGAGTCACATAGAGATGTGATTGGCAAGTTTGCCTACCGATTGAGATTTTCGTCATCAGTGATGCTACCATCAATGGCGTTGAATTGAAATGCGGATCTTGAATCACTCACAATCAATTATGAGAGATATTGATTTGAGTGGGAGCGCACTGTAGAATTATCTTGTTTAATTCTCAGTGCAATTAATTTTGAACACTGTCTAAGTGTGATTTGCATAATAGTTGTAGAATAATGGCTCGCATTTCCACCTTCCCTATTAAAATTGAATAGCTGTTAAATATCTGGTTAAAACTTTACGGTTGGTAACGTAATGTGAGGATTGTCCTCAAGAGTGCCGAGAAGGACTTTGTCCTATCGCATACTTTCGGTATTCTCTCGCTTATGCTATGGATCATGTGACTCTCGTCCGTTGATCCAAAAGCTTGAATTCCATTTCAGTCAAGCGCAATATGTTTGTTTCCATGAGACCCAAACTTCGAAAGTTTGGATAGTTATGTGATATTCATGGAATCTGAAAATTATTTTCAGAGACAGACAAAGGCTAAAAGATATGAGATATCCAAAGCAATGTTTGTTTGCAAACTATTAGTAAAGGAGTTTACTATGCATTAGACTGATAAGAGAGGGATCCAGAAGAACGCCTGTCATATGATGAAAGGTGAATAAAACAACAACTTAAAGAGAAAGGAAATGTCCGAAGGGTGTTAGTAAGACTTTCACGCCTAGGAAGTCCGGGGCTAACGCCACTCTTAAGTTCGGTGCTTTTTCTGAGAGTAGGAGAAATACTGAAAGTTAAACTGTTAGAAGTATAAAGGCAGAAAGAAAGGAGACTGGAATATCCAGCTCATGTATGAATGTCATACAAGTTTTTGATGTATAGAAGGCTGGTCAAAGATATAGTCCTTGGGAATTATGATTAAATTGTTAATCACTGATTCTTGGGTATTGTGAGTTAATCACAAAGATACCCGCTCGATTGCTTTCTGTTGCAACTCGATGTAAGAACTACTATGGCCTGAAAGACTAGCCAGAAATGAGTTTTAGGTATACACGGGGAACATAGTAAATGTTACTATACCTTCCATCGGTGTATTACCGTCTGTATTTATTTTTATAATTCATTTGGAGTTTCACAAACTCTAGCCCATTGCATAAGGTATCTTGCAAGAAGTTTGTTTATAAGAGAACTTTTGATGTTCGATGTTATGAATAACATAAGGGCCATACTTTCATTATGAATGAGATGTATGTTATGAATATTGATAATAATACATTACCTCTGGGTTTACTTTCATAATTCATTTTAGAGTTTCATACACTCTAGGCCTTTGCACAATGTTTGTTGCAAAAGAATTGTTCATAGAAGAACAATTGTTGTTCAGTATTATGAATAACATGAGGGCCATACTTCCATCATCGATGGGACGTATGTTATGAATATTGATGGTAATATGATACATCCATAACACTGACGCTAAATGTCATAAGACTAAAAGAATACCACACAAGTGTGGCACTGCATTCGGTCACATTGGAGAAACCCGCATGGAAAATTCCATTATGATGGATTTTTGAAGTCCTTTGATTTTGAATCATCTGACACTTGCAACTTTCCTCCGAAAAGTGAAGTGACTGAAATACCGTTCACAGGCCATAAGGAACGGACAACAAACTTATTGGTGATCATACATTTGATGTGTGTAGTCCGATAAATGTTGTTAGTAGTGGATTTATCTATCTTCAGAAATGACTCAAGTAGATATGTGGATATTTACTTGCTGAGACGTAAGTCTGGATCTTTTGAATTCATTCGAAAGGTTTTCAAAAATGAAGTAGAAGTTATTGTAACAAGAAAATTATGTTTCTACAATTCGATTGCAGAAAGGAATATTTGAGTTACAAGTTTAGCGAATGTCTGATGAGTTGTGAAAGTAGTTCCATAACTTACACCTCCCGGAGCACCACTGCATGTGGAAAGTCCGTGAAGATGTAATCAAACCATTTATGACATGGTAAGATCAAAGATGACATATATAAATTTGCCATTATCCCTTTTAAAGAGTGATGCTTTAGAGACTACGGCTTTTACACTGAAAAGAGCTCCATCAGGTCTGTTGAAATGACGCCATGGTATGGTACACCCAACCATGTTATATCTTTTCTTAAACATTTGGAATATGGGGCTTGTGTAAAAGGTTACAAACCTATTCCAAATCAGACAAGTGCTACTTTGTAGGTTATCCCAAGCAATTGGGTATTCCTCCCTCACTATACCGAGGCAAATAGGTTTGCCACAAAGAACGGTATGCTTTTTGAAGAAAATGGTTCTTTCAAAAAGGTCAGTGGGAGAATAATGCAACTCGACGAGATAACCAGTATCTCCGTCATCAGGTCAAAGGAAAGAGACCTTGGAAGTAATTCCAGGGTTTCCTATTGCGACTGATAGGGAAGTCTCTACAATAAAATGTATGGACTTCGGTCGAACTTGCAGCTGAACCACGTAGGCAAGGCTCGTGCAAACCTCTCAGGTGCGCAAACGAGATATTGTTATTAGACAACAGTATACCTACGATACACAAGGAAGCGTTGATGGGCCCTGACTCCGGAATTGGCTAAATGCCAATACAACCCGAGTTAGTTTCCATATAAGTGATTCAAGATTAAAACCTTGATACACCTTTCGGAAGACTTAGAGTCTAACGAATATTTATGGAACTTAAAATTGATACGGATAAAAATGTTTTATCCATGAAGCTCGACTTGTTGCAATACAAGTTCAAGGAGTTGACTACGATGAGATTGTTTCACCGTAGCGATGCTTAAAGTCGGTTCGGGTTGAACTAGCAATTAATACATATTTCAGTCATGAGATATGAAACATGGATGCCAAAAGGATTTCCATAAGATGGAAATGCAACCTAGGACTTGTGAGTGATACAGTCCAAAGTATTTTGTCGATCCAGAGGATGCTAGTGAATGTGCATACTTCAAAGTTCCAGCAATGGACAGAAGAGAGCAAAATGGAGTTGGAATCTTCGCTTTGATGAAATGGTCAAAAAGGTTTTGACTTCATCAATGGGTAACGAAGATGCTTATGATTCAAGAAAGTAAGTGGGAGCATAACAAAATTTCTAAAAACCGTTGTGTGCTTGACACATTGTTAATTGGAAATAAATTTCTTGACACGAATTAGGACTTCATTTGAAAATAGTTTTTCGATGAAGTGCTTGGGCTAAATAGCCTTTATATTAGGCATGATGATCTATGGAGATAGATTTACCTAATGGGGCTGAGCAAAGATACATATTGACAAGATGCTAAAACCTTTTAGCATTAAAAACATCAAGGAGTGATTCTTGCCGAAGTCACATGGAAAGAGTTTTTGCAAGACTCGGTGTCCCAAAACACTGATGAGCAAAATACATGATGGAGATTCCACACACTCTTGTGTTTGGATTAATCATGTATTCCATGGTATGTAAAAACAAACCAGATATGTCCAATACTCCCAAAGTTGTTGCGAGTATAGATACCAAAGTGATCAAAAGTACTGATCATGGGACAACAGTGAAAAAGGGTCATTGAGTACTATAGTAGCACCGATGACATGTTTTCTCGCAAGCGGAGATCATGAAGAGTTCGTTGTAAAAGGTTACATCAATACAGTCTTCATCCATGCTCCAAGCGATTTTCGATTTAAATTGAGGGTTTTGTGTAACACACAATATGGTGGCACGGTAGTTGGAAATTGTTCCAAACAAGTTACTGTGGCGAATTCTATAACAGAGGCGAAGTATGTTGCCGCTTTTAAAAGCGACAAACAAGATGTTGAATCATATAGTTCATTCATGAACTTAGTATGGTTCCAAGATGGCTTTTGTCAATGAGACACTACTGCAAGTAGTTGCTCCACAACTCAGTCTGAGGAATCCAGGTTCGACCTGTGATTCGCATACATACCAAGCCAAGTCCACACAAAATATGACTTTTGTGAAAGCGTGAAAACGCGAGGATATGCAAAGATACACATGGAGCTGAAGTCGTCAGATCCGTTGGACATTCAGGCTATACCACAAGCGAAGCATATTTACACCGGTGTGCCACAGGTGTAAAGTGCATTAGCATTAACTAGATTATTGACTCTAGTGCAAGTGGGAGTCTGTAGGAGATATGCCCTAGAGGCAATAATAAATGTTATTGATTATCTCCCTGTTCATAATTAGGTTTATGTTCCATGCTATAACTGCAATGATTCTCGAGTCTGCAAATAAAACGAGGCTCGGAGGAAGACTCATATGCACGTGTGGGATAATAAACGGTAAAATGTATTCCTAGTCTGGCCTCTAAGACTAGCTCAAGTGTTGCATGATGGTTCTGTTTTCCTGATCATGGGCATGTCTATGCCAGCAACTTTGAGGGCACAGTGTTAGAAGAACATTTGTGTTGAATCGACCCGATTGATGTTATGCTATGAGGTTCTTTCGTCACAAGTTAATGGTTAATAACACAGAGATGGTTAATGTTTGCATGATTCCTTAGACCATGAGAGTATCGAGTTTCTTCATGCTTGCTTCATGAACTTTGGGGTTTGTTAAACGTCATCCGTAATTGGGTGGCTATTACGGCGGCTTACGGGTTCATGGAAAAGTGTGTCAAGTAACTTGATAGCTCAAGATTGGGATTTGCTCCTCCGGCGATGGAGAGATATCTCTGGGCCCTCTCGGTGTTACGGTATCCATCATCGTCTGGCCAGACACTTTGTGATTTGATCACGGGGATGCCGGAACATGGTAACGAGAAAAGAGAACAATACCGGTAACGAGGTAACTAGCATAGTGGACAAGTGTTGATCCACGGGAATGCCAACATGTCTCACCTCGGGTATTTGTAACATATCACGAAGCAACAGGAATAGCACACGGCAACTGGAGGTTCACTCGAATATTCATTCGTGTGGGTATAGGGGTCAATATGGGTGTCCACGGCTCCGATGTTGATCGTTGATCGGAAGGGGTTCCGTGTCATGTCTATACTTCACCGAACCTATAGGGTCACACGCTTAAGGGTCATCTATCTGCTGAATACTAGATAGGGAGTCTGAGAGAAAATCACCGAAAAAGTTTCGGACAGCGGAAAAGTTCCGCAGAGAGAGGTCACCGGATGAGTTCCGGTGAAACTGAAAAGTTGTTTCAGGGGATACCATTAAGTCAAAATGGTTTCGGCACATGCCTGATAATTCTTGGAGGATACCAGAATCATTCTGGAAACTTCTGGGAATTTTCTGGAAGAAAAACCGGAAATGTTCCGGGGCTGCCGGAACCGCTTCAGATGCTTTTCGCAGATGAAATCACTAAACTGGAATTGTTCCAGAACGCATTGAAAATTATTTTAGTGGGTACTGGAAATGTTCTAAGCCCACATAAATATTTTCAGTTCGAACGGACGCTGAAAAATGTCGTCGTGAATAGTGAAAGTGCTTTTTGGGAATTTTATGGAAAGCACCTTTTGGGAATTTCCCAAAAGGCTTCTAGAATGCCTTAGGCACTAAGGAAGCCCCCTTGGGGGGAGCCCCCAAGGGGTGGCCGGCCAAGCATGGTGGAGCTCCTTGGAGCTCCACATGGCACCCCTTTTATCTTTATTCTTTTATGAAAAGGCATAAAGTGGGGGTACTTTGGGGTTTTTTGTATGACATCTTTACCCCTTGGCTTTCCTATAAATAGAGGAGAGTGGGCTGCCCACAAATCTCATCCCTTGCTCTCATACACATGCCAAGATGTTATCTGGCTTCTCTCTCCCTCCCACGAAAAGAGTTTCGTAGAGCCGAAAGGCTGTCTGGGTTCCGGCAGGAACTAGTTCTGGACGGCGAAGCCCTGCCGGATAGATGACACCGTATGTGTGCAACTCTGTAGAGAGGTCGTAGTTTCGATCTTAGTGCCCGAGGGGCTGTTCGAGAGTGCCTCCCGAAGGGCTGTCCAAGTGACGGTCCGAGTTCTGTGAGTCCTCCCGAAGGGCTGTCCGAGTGACCGTTCGAGTTTCGAAGGTCCTCCCGAAGGGCTGTCCGCGACATCGTCTGGGGGACTGTTCGACAGCCTCCCGGAGGGCTGTCCGAAGGGAAGACGAGGGTATACATCCTCGCGGTTGGGAGGTTGTAAATCCTAGCTGCGGGGATCTGCACCGCCGATCGTCATCGACTCTACTTCCGCTGCGCTTCGAGTCGGTAACGAAAATGATCAAACCTTGTATGCAGTCTCCATAGTGGTCCTGGGCTGGTGCGTAGGTCGGAAAATTTTTGTTTTCTGCTGCGTTACCCTACAGTTACATCATATGGATCTCCAAGAGACCAATGTATTGAGAATCAAACGAGAGAGAGAAAGCCATCTAGCTACTAACTACGGACCCGTAGTTCTACAAAGAACTACTCACGCATCATCGGAGAGGCACCAATGGAAGTGGTGAACCCCTCCATGATGGTGTCTAGATTGGATCTGGTGGTTCTGGACTCTGCGGCGGCTGGAATTGATTTTCGTCGACTCCCCCAGGGTTTTTGGAATATTGGGGTATTTATAGAGCAAAGAGGCGGTTCGGGGGGCACCTGAGGTGGGCACAGCCCACCAGGGCACGCCTGGGCCTCCAGGCGTGCCCTGGTGGGTTGTGCTCCGCTCAGAGCACCCTGCAGGCCCACTGGATGTCTTCTGGTCCAAAAAAATGCACAAAAAGTTTCGCTGCATTTGGACTCCGTTTGGCTTTGATTTCCTGCAATGTAAAAAACATGCAAAAAACAGCAACTGGCACTTGGCACTATGTCAATAGGTTAGTACCAAAAAATGATATAAAATGACTATAAAATGATTGTAAAACATCCAAGAATGATAATATAACAGCATGGAACAATCAAAAATTATAGATACGTTGGAGACATATCAGGGGGTTCGGGCGCGCCCTCCACCCTTGTGGTCCACTGGTGCAGCCCCCTGGTGCAATCTCAGTGCCAGAAATTCTAAAATATTCTATAAAAAATCATAATAAATTTTCAGGGCATTTGGAGGACTTTTATTTTTGGGACATTTTTTATTACACGGATAATTCAGAAAACAGACGGATAATACTATTTTTGCTTTATTTATTCTAAACAACAAAAAGTAAAAGGTGGGTGCAGAAAGTTGTGCTTTCTAAATTCATCCATCTGATGCTCATCAAAAGGAATCCATTAACAAGGTTGATCAAGTCTTATTAACAAACTTCTTTCGAATAACATGGAACCGGAGAATTTTCGAATGACACTAGGTTACCTCAGCGGGGATATGCATTTCCCAACAATGAGAATATCATATTTCTTTTTGACAGTAGGGAGAGGGAATTCAAAACCTCCAATAATAATAGTTGAAATCTTTCCAATATAATTGATACTATGAACTTGAGGTTGTTTCTTTGGAAAGTGTACCGTGTGCTTATTACCATTAACATGAAAAGTGACATTGCCCCTGTTACAATCAATAACAGCCCCTGTAGTATTCAAAAAGGGTCTACCAAGGATGATCGACATACTGTCGTCCTCGGGAATATCAAGAATAACAAAGTCCGTTAAGATAGTAACGTTTGCAACCACAACAGGCACATCCTCACAAATACCGATGGGTATAGCAGTTGATTTATCGGCCATTTGCAAAGAGATTTCAGTAGGTGTCAACTTATTCAAATCGAGTCTACGGTACAAAGGAAAAGGCATAACACTAACACCGGCTCCAAGATCACATAAAGCAGTTTTAACATAGTTTCTTTTAATGGAGCATGGTATAGTTGGTATTCCTGGATCTCCCGGTTTCTTGGGTACTCCACCCTTAAAATTGTAATTAGCAAGCATGGTGGAAATTTCAGCTTTCGGTATCTTTCTTTTATTTGTAACAATATCTTTCATATACTTGGCATAAGGAGACATTTTTAGAATATCAGTCAAACGCATACGCAAAAAGACAGGTCTAAGCATTTCAACAAAGCACTCAAAATCCTCATCATCCTTTTTCTTGGATGGTTTAGGAGGAAAGGGCATGGGTTTCTGAACCCATGGTTCTCTTTCTTTACCATGCTTCCTAGCAACGAAGTCTCTCTTATCATAACGTTTATTCTTAGATTGTGGGTTATCAAGATCAACAACAGGTTCAATCTCCACATCATTATCATTACTAGGTTGAGCATCAACATGAACATCATCATTAACATTATCACTTGGTTCATGTTCATCACCAGATTGTGTCTCAACATTTGAAATAGAAATATCATTTGGGTTATCAGGTGTATCTATAACAGGTTCACTAGAAGCATGCAAAGTCCTACTAGTTTTCTTTTTATTTTTATTACTAGGACTAGGTGCATCAGTATTAATTCTCTGAGAATCTTGCTCAGCTCTCTTAGGATGGCCCTCAGGATACAAAGGTTCCTGAGTCATTTTACCACCTCTAGTCATAACCCTAACAACATTATCATTGTTCTTACTATTCAACTCATTGGGCAAATCATCATGTGCCTTAAGTACTTGTTCTACTTGAGTCTTAACCATGGAAGTATGTAAGCATTACGTTTCAATTTTCAGATCACTAATAGTTCTACTCACATAATGACCCAAGCAATCAAGCATGTAAGCATTACGTTTCAATTGTCTACTAACATAAGCATTGAAATTCTCTTGTTTAACAATAAAATTATCAAACTCATCCAAGCATTGACTAGCAGACTTATTATAAAGGATATCACCTTCATCAAATCTATAGAGAGAATTTACCTCTACTACCTGTGTCAGTTTATCGAGACCATGTATTTCTTCAATAGGTGGTAAATTCTTAACACCTGCAGCTTTAATACCTTTTTCTTTCATAGATTTCTTTGCCTCTTGCATATTTACAGGACTGAGGAATAGAATACCTCTTTTCTTCGGAGTTGGCTAAGGAGTTGGTTCAGGAAGTGTCCGATCATTATCATTACTCAATATATTATTCAATAGCAATTCAACTTGCTCAACAGTTCGTTCCCTGAAAACACAACCAGCACAACTATCTAGGTGGTCCCTAGAATCATCGGTTAGTCCATTATAAAAGATATCAAGTATTTCATTTTTCTTGGGAGGATGATTAGGCAAAGAATTAAGTAATTGGAGAAGCCTCCCCCAAGCTTGTGGGAGACTCTCTTCTTTAGATTGCACAAAGTTAAATATTTCCTTTAAAGCAGCTTGTTTCTTATGAGCAGGGAAATATTTTTCAGAGAAGTAGTAAATCATATCCTGGGGACTACGAACACAACCAGGAGCAAGAGAATTAAACCACAACTTAGCATCGCCCTTTAATGAGAAAGGAAACAACTTAAGAATATAGTAATAGTGAATTTTTTCCTCATGAGCAAATAGGGTGGCTATATCATTCAACTTAGTAAGATGTGCCACAACAGTTTCAGATTCATAACCATGAAAAGGATCAGATTCAACCAAAGTAATTAACTCAGGACCAACAGAGAATTCATAATCCTTATCAGTAACAAAGATAGGTGAAGTAGCAAACTGAGGATCATATTGCATTCTAGCATTCAAAGATTTTTCTTTCCACTTGCATAATAATTTCTTAAAATCATCTCTATCCTTACAAGCAAGAAAGTCCCTAGCTACCTCTCCATCCATAACATAACCCTCAGGTATAACAGGCAATTCATATCTAGGACAGCTAGGTCTAGCAGGTGTCTCAAAGTGTTCAGTTTCAATAATTTCATCAGTTTCAGAAATATCATCATCTTCAGCATAATCAATAGTTCTAACTCTAGCAAGATATTCATCAAGTAATTCACCCAGTGGCTCAGTTTTATCAAGCAGAGTAGTAGCATCATAAGCATCATTCATAGCAGAAGTAGCATCATCAATTACTTGCGATAAATCAGAATCAATAGCAGGTGTAGGTGTCGCAAACTTACTGAAAACAGAAGGTGAATCAAGTGCAGAGCTAGATGGCAGTTCCTTACCTCCCCTCATAGTAGAGGGATAGATCTTAGTTTTGGTATCTTTCAAATTCTTCATAGTGATCAACAGATATAAATCCCAAGTGACTCAGATAGTAGAGCTATGCTCCCCGGCAACGGCGCCAGAAAATGGTCTTGATAACCCACAAGTATAGGGGATCGCAACAGTTTTTGAGGGTAGAGTATTCAACCCAAATTTAATGATTCGACACAAGGGAAGCCAAAGAATATTCTCAAGTATTAGTAGCTGAGTTGTCAATTCAACCACACCTGAAAGACTTAATATTTGCAGCAAAGTATTTAGTAGCAAAGTAGTATGGAAGTAACGGTAACGGTGGCAAAAGTAACAGTAGCAGTTTTGTAGCAATTGTAACAGTGGCAACGGCAAAGTAACGTAGCAAAGATCAATATGTGAAAAGCTCGTAGGAAATGGATCAATGATAGATAATTTTGTCGGATGGCATTCATCATGCAACAGTTATAACCTAGGGTGAAACATAACTAGCTCCAATTCATCAATGTAATGTAGGCATGTATTCCGAATATAGTCATATGTGCTTATGGAAAAGAACTTGCATGGCATCTTTTGTCCTACCCTCCCATGGCAGCGGGGTCCTAATGGAAACTACGGGATATTAAGGCCTCCTTTTAATAGAGAACCGGACCAAAGCATTAGCACTTAGTGAATACATGAACTCCGCAAACTACGGTATTCACTGGAAAGAATCCCAATTATTGTCACCTTGGGGTATGCGGATCATAACACGTAATAGGTGTCTAAAACTAGCAAGATAGGATCAAGAACACATATATATTCATGAAAACATAATAGGTTCAGATCTAAAATCATGGCACTCGGGCCCTAGTGACAAGCATTAAGCATAGCAAAGTCATAGCAACATCAATCTCAGAACATAATGGATACTAGGTATCAAACCGTAACAAAACTAACTCGATTGCATGATAAATCTCATCCAACCCATCACCGTCCAGCAAGCCTACGATGGAATTACTCACGCACGGCAGTGAGCATCATGAAATTGGTGATGGAGGAAGGTTGGTGATGATGATGGCGATGATTTCCCCTCTCCGGAGCCCCAAACGGACTCCAGATCTGCCCTCCCGATGAAGAACAGGAGGTGGCGGCGGCTCCGTATCATAAAACACGATGAATCCTTCTCTCTAATTTTTTTCTCCCCGAACGTGAATATATAGAGTTGGAGTTGAGGTCGGTGGAGGTCCAGGGGACCCACAAGGCAGGGGGCGCGCCCTAGGGGGGCGCCCTCCACCCTTGTGGACAGCCGGTGGGTCCCCTCTGGTTGATTCTTTTACCAATATTTTTTATTTATTCCAAAAATATTCTCTGTGAAGTTTCAGGTCATTTCGAGAACTTTTATTTCTGCACAAAAATAACACCATGGCAATTCTGCTAAAAACAGCGTCTGTCCGGGTTTGTTCCATTCAAATCATGCAAATTAGTGTCCAAAACAAGGGCCAAACAGTTTGGAAAAGTAGATACGACGGAGATGTATCAACCCCTCATGGCGAAGTTATCGGGGTTATGTTTTAATGACCGCCCGCCCCCCCCCCCCCCCCCCCCCCGCTCATGTCGAAGTTATCGGGGTTATGTTTTAACGACCCCCACCCCCCCCCCCCCCTATGTCGAAGTTATCGGGGTTAAGTTTTAACGACCCCCCCCCCCCTCATGTCGAAGTTATCGAGATCGTATATTCAAACTTAATATGAGTTTTAGCAAAGTTGCCTCTCCCTGGTTTAGCAAACTTAATATGAACAAAAATTTCTATGAACAAAAAAATTTTCTATGTACAAAAAAAATCATGAACATTTAGTAAAGTTGCCTCTCCCCGATTTAGGCAAAGTAAAACTTAGTAAACTTAATATGAACAAAAAAAACTTTCTATGAACAAAAAAATTTCTGTGAACAAAAGAAAAGCATACATCAATGGACAAATAAAATTCTATGAATAAAAAAAATTCATACATCAATGCATACATCCATGGATCATTCATACATCTGCATATACATACATACATACAGCATCCGTACATACATCAATGGACAAAAAAATCTATGAAAAACAAGATGAGCAGGGGGAGGCACGGCAAGCAGAGCAGCTGGGGCGGCGGCGGCGGCGGGGCAGGGCAGGGGCGTGGGGGAAGGGGGGCTCATAGCTGGGGGCGGCGTCGAGGCAGGGGCACGGTGGCGTCGGGGCAGGGGCACGGCGGCGTCGGGGCAGGGGCACGGCGGCGTCAGGGCAGGGCAGGGGTGCGACGAGCGGTGCCGGCGTCGGGGCAGGGCCCGCGTCGGGGCAGAGGGCGTCGAGGGCGTCGGCGAGGGCGTCGACGGTGAGGTAGAGCAGCCTGACGATGAGGGCGTCGACGGCGAGCTCGGGCAGCCTAGCGGCGTCGATGCGTTCGGCATCGTCGGGGGCAACTGCAGATGAAATCTGAAAATTTCCTAAGTGTTGCTTACATACACAATGCATTGGTCCCGGTTGGTGGTACCAACCGGGATGAAAAGCCACCTTTCGTCCCGGTTGGTACCACCAACCGGGACTAAAGGTCTATTTTCAGCAGCCCAAAGGGCGGGAAGCAGAGACGTTTAGTCCCAGTTGGTGGAACGAACCGGGACTAAAGGGTGGCATTGGTCCCGGTTGGTGGCTCAAACTGGGACCAATGCCACCCTTTCACCCCGGTTCAAGCCACCAACCGGGACCAATAGCCTGGCACAGCGGTGTGTTGGGAGTTTAGTCCCACCTCGCTAGTTGAGAGAGGACAGGACTAGTTTATAAGGCGCACTGAGGCAGAGCTTTCGAGCTCCTCTCTAATGCAGGCAGTACTTGCCTAAACTTTGTCACTGCCATGTTGGGCCTGTTGGGCCCGCGGGCCTGCATCCTGGCACAAGTACAGATGGGTTTCTAGTCGTATGCAGGCCGTGGTGTTCCAGTAGGCGGCATATTCTTTATTTTTTATGTCATTTTAGTTTGCAATTAAAGTTTTTAACATAAAATACTTTATGAAAATTCTTTTTGCTATTAAAGTTTTTAACAAAAAAAGTACTTTGATAATTTTAGTTGCATAAATTTTATATAATTTAAGTTAATATTATTATGATAATATTTTTTATTTTTTAAGTCATTTTAGTTTGCTATTAAAGTTTTTAACATAAAATACTTTATGAAAATTCTTTTTGTTATTAAAGTTTTTACAAAAAACTACTTTGATAATTTTAGTTGCATAAATTTTATATAATTTTATTGTTAATATTATTTTGATAATAACTAGAGATATAGTCCTTGGGAATTGTGATTAAATTGTTAATCATGATCTTGGGTTTGATGAGTTAATCACAAGATACCCGCTCGATTGCTTTCTTTGCAACTCGATGTAAGAAACTACTATGGCCTGAAAGACTAGCCAGAAATGAGTTTTAGGTAACACGGGGAACATAGTAAATAGTTACTATACCTTCCATCGGTGTATTACCGTCTGTATTTATTTTTATAATTACGTTTGGAGTTTCACAAACTCTAGCCCATTGCATAAGGTATCTTGCAAGAAGTTTGTTATAAGAGAACTTTTGATGTTCGATGTTATGAATAACATAAGGGCATACTTTCATTATGAATGAGATGTATGTTATGAATATTGATAATAATACATTACCTCGGGGTTACTTTCATAATTCATTTAGAGTTTCATACACTCAAGCCTTGCACAATGGTTGTTGCAAAAGAATTGTTCTAGAAGACAATTGTTGTTATTCAGTATTATAATAAACATGAGGGCCATACTTCCATCATCGATGGGACGTATGTATGTATATTGATGGTAATATGATACATCCATAACACTGACGCTAAATGTCATAAGACTAAAAGAATACCACACAAGTGTGGCACTGCATTCGGTCACATTGGGAAACCCGCATGGAAATTCCATTATGATGGATTTTTTGAAAGTCCTTGATTTTTGAATCATCTGACACTTGCAACTTTCCTCCGAAAAGTGAAGTGACTGAAATACCGTTCACAGGCCATAAGGAACGGACAACAACTATTGGTGATCATACATTTGATGTGTGTAGTCCGATAAATGTTGTTAGTGTGGATTTATCTATCTTCGAAATGACTCAATAGATATGTGGATTTACTTGCTGAGACGTAAGTCTGGATCTTTTGAATTCATTCGTAAAGGTTTTCAAAAATGAAGTAGAAGTTATTGTAACAAGAAATTATGTTTCTACAATTCGTTGCAGAAAGGAATATTTGAGTTACAAGTTTAGCGAATGTCTGATGAGTTGTGAAAGTAGTTCCATAACTTACAACCTCCCGGAGCACCACTGCATGTGGAAAAGTCCGTGAAGAGATGTAATCAACCATTTATGACATGGTAAGATCAAAGATGACAATATAAACTTTGCCATTATCCCTTTTAAAGAGTGATGCTTTAGAGACTACGGCTTTACACTGAAAAGAGCTCCTCAGGTCTGTTGAAATGACGCCATGGTATGGTACACCCAACCATGTTATATCTTTTCTTAAACATTTGGATATGGGGCTTGTGTAAAAGGTTACAAACCTATTCCAAATCAGACAAGTGCACTTGCTAGGTTATCCCAAGCAATTGGGTATTCTCCCTCACTCATATACCGAGGCAATAGGTTTTGCCACAAAGAACGGTAGCTTTTTGAAGAAAAGGGTTCTTTTCAAAAGGTCAGTGGGAGATAAATGCAACTCGCGGATAAAGCAGTATCTCCGTCATCAGGTCACAAGGAAAGAGACCTTGGCAAGTAATCCAGGGTTTCCTATTGCGACTGATAGGGATAGTCTCTACAATAAAATGTATGGATTCGGTCGAACTTGCATGCTAACCACGTAGGCAGGCTCGTTGCAAACCTCTCAGGTGCGCAAACGAGATATTGTTATTAGAAACAGTATACCTACGTACACAAGGAAGCGTTGATGGGCCCTGACTCCGAATTGGCTAAATGCCATACAACCCGAGTTAGTTTCCATATAAGTGATTCAAGATTAAAACCTGATACACCTTTCGGAAGACTTAGGAGTCTAACGAATATTTATGGAACTTAAAATTGATACGGATAAAAATGTTTATACCATGAAGCTCGACTTGTTGGCAATACAGTTCAAGGAGTTGACTACGATGAGATTGTTCACCGTAGCGATGCTTAAGTCCGGTTGGGCTTGAACTAGGCAATTAATACATATTTCAGTCAGGAGATATGAACATGGATGCCAAAAGGATTTCCTAAGATGGAAATGCAACTAGGACTTGTGAGTGATCAGTCCAAGTATTTTGTCGATCCAGAGGATGCTATGAATGTGCATACTTCCAAGTTCCAGCAATGGACAGAAGAGAGCAAAATGGAGTTGGAATCTTCGCTTTGATGAATGGTCCAAAAGGTTTGACTTCATCAAGGGTAACGGAAGATGCTTATGATTCAAGAAAGTAAGTGGGAGCAAACAAAATTCTAAAACCGTTGTGTGCTTGACACATTGTTAATTGGAAATAAATTTCTTGACACGAATTAGACTTTCATGAAAACTAGTTTTTCGATGAAGTGCTGGGCTAAATAGCCTTTATATTAGGCATGATGATATCTAGAGATAGATTTACCTACTGGGGCTGAGCAAAGATACATATTGCAAGATGCTAAAACCTTTTAGCATTAAAAAACGTCAAGGAGTGATTCTTGCCGAAGTCACATGGAAAGAGTTTTTCAAGACTCGGTGTCCGCAAACACTGATGAGCAAAATACATGATGGAGATTCCACACACTCTTGTTTGATAATCATGTATTCCATGGTATGTAAAAACAACCAGATATGTCCAATACTCCCAAAGTTTGTTGCAAGTATAATACCAAAGTGATCAAAAGTACTGATCAGGGGACAACAGTGAAAAGGGTCATTAAGTACTTATAGAGCACTGATGACATGTTTTTCTCGCAAGCGGAGATCATGAGATGTCGTTGTAAAAGGTTACATCGATCAGTCTTCATCCATGCTCCAGCGATTTTTCGATTTATGTAAGGTTTGTGCAATACACAATATGGTGGCACGTAGTTGGAAATTGTTCCAAACAAGTTACTGTGTGGCGAATTCTAAACAGAGGCAAAGTATGTTGCCGCTTTTAAAAGCGCAAAGAAGATGTTGAATCATATAGTTCATTCATGACTTAGTATGGTTCAAGATGGCTTTTGTCAATGGGACACTACTGAAGTAGTTGCTCCATAACTCAGTCTGAGGAATCCAGGGTCGACCTGTGATTCGCATACATACCAAGCCAAGTCCACCCAAAAGATGAATTTTGTGAAAGCGTGAAGACGCGAGGATATGCAAAGATACACACGGAGCTGAAGTCGTCAGATCCGTTGGACATTCAGGCTATACCACAAGCGAAGCATATTTACACCGGTGTGGCCACAGGTGTAAAGTGCAATTAGCATTACTAGATTATTGACTCTAGTGCAAGTGGGAGTCTGTAGGAGATATGCCTAGAGGCAATAATAAATGTTATTGATTATCTCCCTGTTCATAATTAGGTTTATGTTCCATGCTATAACTGCTATGGTTCTCGAGTCTGCAATAAACGAGCTCGGAGGAAGACTCATATGCACGTGTGGAATAATAAACGATAAAATGTATTCCTAGTCAAGCCTCTATGACTGGCTCAAGATTGCATGATGATCCTGTTTTCCTGATCATGGGCATGACTATGCCAGCAATTTTGAGGGCACAATGTGCCAGAACATTTGTGTTGAATCGACCCGATTGATGTTATGTATGAGATTCTTTTGGTCACAAGTTAAGGTTAAAACACAGAGATGGTTATGTTTGCATGATTCCTTAGACCATGAGAGTATCGAGCTTCTTCATGCTTGCTTCATGAACTTTGGGGTTTGTTACGTCATCAGTAAATGGGTGGCTATTACGGCGGCTTACGGGTTCATGGAAAAGGTGTGCAAGTAACTTGATAGCTCAAGATTGGGATTTGCTCCTCCGGCGATGGAGAGTAATCTCTGGGCCCTCTCGGTTTACGGTATCATCATCGTGGCCAGACACTTTGTGATTTGATCACGGGGATGCCGGAACATGGTAACGAGAAAGAGAACAATACCGGTAACGAGGTAACTAGCATAGTGGACAAGTGTTGATCCACGGGAATGCCAACATGTCTCACCTCGGGTATTTGTAACATATCACAACGCAACAGGAATAGCAACACGGCAACTGGAGGTTCACCTCGAATATTCATTCGTGTGGGTATAGGGGTCAATATGGGTGTCCGACGGCTCCGATGTTGATCACTGATGGAAGGGGTTTCCGTGTCATGTCTTACTTCACCCGAACCTATAGGGTCACACACGCTTAAGGGTCATCTATCTGCTGAATACTAGACAGGGAGTCTGAGAAAATCACCGAAAAAGTTTCGGAACACGAAAAGTTCGGATATAGCGGAAAAGTCCCCCAGAGAGAGGTCACCGGAGAGTTCCGGTGAAACGAAAAGTTTGTTTTCAGGGATACCATTAAGTCAAAATGGTTTCGGCACATGCCTGATAATTCTTGGAGGATACCAGATTCATTCTGGAAAACTTTGGGAATTTTCTGGAGAGAAAACCGGAAATTTCCGGGCTGCCGGAACGCGCTTCAGATGCTTTTCGCAGATGAAATCACTAAACTGGAATTGTTCGAACGCATGAAAATTATTTTAGTGGGTACTGGAAATGTTCTAAAGCCCACATAAATATTTTCAGTTTGAACGGACGCTGAAAAATGTCGTCGTGATAGTGAAAGTGCTTTTTGGGATTTTATGGAAAGCCCTTTTTGGAAAATTCCAAAAGGGCCCTTCTAGAAGGGGAAGGAGGGCATGGCACTCATGGGGGGGTCCCCCAAGGGTGGCCGGCCAAGGAGGTGGAGCACCATGGTGCTCCACATGGCACTCCCATATGGCATATTCCTTTTGGAAAGGGATATTCCAAGGGCACTTTGGGGTTTTTGTTGTGACAATTTACCCCCTTGGCTAGCCCTATATATAGGAGTGATCTTGGAGCCATTTCCCCTCCCTTGCTCTCATACACATGCCAAGATGTTTCTGGCTTCTCTCTCCCTCCCACGAAAAGAGTTTCGTAGAGAGCCGAAAGGCTGTTGGGTTCCGGCAGGAACTAGTTCTGGACGGCGAAGGCCCTGCCGGATAATGACACCGTATGTGTGCAACTCGTAGAGAGGGTCGTAGTTTCGATCTTAGTGCCCGAGGGCTGTGGTTCGAGAGTGCCTCCCGAAGGGCTGTCCAAGTGACGGTCCGAGTTCTGTGAGTCCTCCCGAAGGGCTGTCCGAGTGACGTTACGAGTTTCGAAGGTCTCCCGAAGGCTGTCCGCGAAATCGTTGGGGGACTTTCGACACCTCCCCGGAGGGCTGTCCGAAGGGAAGACGAGGGTAAACTCCTCGCGGTGGGAGGTTGTAAATCCTAGCTGGGGGATCTGACACCGCCCGATCGTCATCGACTCTAATTCCGCTGCGCTTCGAGTCGGTAACGAAAATGATCTCAACCTGTATGCAGTCTCCATAGTGGTCCTGGGCTGGTGCGTAGGTCGGAAATTTTTGTTTTCTGCTGCGTTACCCTCAGTACTCCTATGATCTCCAGAGGCCCAATGTATTGAGAATCAAACGAGAGAGGAGAAAGCCATCTATCTACTAACTACCGGACCGTAGTTTCAAAGCAAAGAACTACTCACAGCATCATCGGAGAGGCACCATGGAAGTGGTGAACCCCTCCTGATGGTGTCATAATTGGATCTTTGGTTCTGGACTCTGGCGGCGGTTGGACATTGATTTCGTCGACTCCCCCAGGGTTTTTTGGAATATTGGGTTTTAATAGACAAGAAGGCGGTTCGGGGATCACCTAGATGGGCACCTCCCACCGAGTTCACGCCGGGCATCCAGGCGCTGCCACTGGTGGGTTGTGCTCCGCTCAGAGCACCCTGCACGGCCCACGGGTGTCTTCTGGTCCCAAAAAACATGCACAAAAAGTTTCGCTGCATTTGGACTCCGGTTTGGTTTTGATTCCTGGCAATGTAAAAAAACATGCAAAAAACAGCAACTTGGCATTGGCATATGTCAATAGGTTAGTACCAAAAAATGATATAAAATGACTATAAAATGATTGTAAAACATCCAAGATGTATATAACAGCCATGAGACAATCAAAATATAGATACGTTGGAGGACAATATTCAGGTGGGTTGCGGGCGCCCGCCCACACCTTGTGGTCCACTGGTGCACCCCCTGGTGTCAATCTCAGTGCCAGAATTCTAAATATTCCATAAAAAATCATAATTAATTTCAGGGGCTTGGAGGACTTTATTTTTGGGACTTTTTATTCAATTACCCGGATAATTCAGAAACAGAAACGGATATATACTTTTGCTTTATTTATTCTAAACAACAAAAGTAAAGGGGGTGGCAGAAAGTTGTGTTTTCTAAATTCATCCATCGATGCTCATCAAAGGAATCCATTACAGGTTGATCAAGTCTTATTAACAAACGTCTTCGAAGTAACATGGACCGGAGAAATTTTCGAATGACAATAGTTACCTCAGGCGGGATATGCATTTCCCAACACTGAAAAATGCATATTTCTTTTTGACAGTAGGGAGTAGGGAATTCAAAACCTCAATAATAATAGTTGAAAATCTTTCCAATTATATTGAACTATGAGACTTGAGGTTGTTTCTTTGGAAAGTGATAACCGTGGTGCTATACCATTAAACATGAAAAGTGACATTGCCCTTGTTACAATCATAACATCCCCTTGTAGTATTCAAAAAGGGTCTACACAGGATGATCGACATATGTCGTCATCGGGAATATCCAAGAATAACAAGTCCGTTAAGATAGTAACGTTTGTCAACCACACAGGCCACTCTCACAAATACCGATGGGTATAGCAGTTGATTTATCGGCCATTTGGCAAAGAGATTTCAGTAGGTGTCAACTTATTCAAATCGAGTCTACGGTACAAAGGAAAAGCATAACACTAACACCGGCTCCAAGTCACTTAAAGCAGTTTTAACATAGTTTTTTTAATGGACCATGGTATAGTTGGTATTCCTGTATCTCCCGGTTTCTTGGGACTCCACCTTAAAATTTTAATTAGCAAGCATGGTGGAAAATTTCAGCTTTCGGTCTCTTTCGTTTATTTGTAACAATATCTTTGCATATACTTGGCATAAGAGACATTTTTAGAATAATCAGTCAAAACGCATACGCAAAAAGACAGGCTAGCATTTCAACAAGCACTCAAAATCCTCATCATCCTTTTCTTGGAGGGTTAGGAGGAAAGGGCATGGTTTTTGAACCCATGGTTTCTCGTTCTTTACATGACTCCTAGCAAGAAGTCTCTCTTATCATAAACGTTTATCTAGATGTGGGTTATCAAGATCAACAACAGTTCAAATCTCCACTCATTATCTTACTAGGTTGAGCATCAACATGACTCATCATTAACATTATCACTTGGTTCCTGTTCATCACCAGATTGTTGTCTAAACATTTGAAATAGAAATTCATTTGGGTTATCAGGTGTTATCTATAACAGGTTCATATGAAGCATGCAAAGTCCTACTAGTTTTTCTTTTTATTTTTATTACTCGGACTAGTGTGCATCAGTATACATCTCTGAGAATCTTGCTCAGCTCTCTTAGGTGGCCCTCAGGATACAAACGGTTCCTGAGTCTTTTAACCACCTCTAGTCATAACCCTACAACAATTATCATTGTTCTTACTATTCAACTCATTGGGAAGCATCATGTGCTTAAGTACTTGTTCTACTTAGTCTTAAAACCATGGGAAGTATGTAAGCATTAGTTTCAATTTTCGATCACTATAGTTTCTACTCACATAATGACCCACAAGCAATCAATCATGTAAAGCATTACGTTTCAATTGTCTACTAGAAACATAAGCATTGAAATTCCTCTTGTTTAACAATAAATTATCAAACTCATCAAGCATTGACTAGCAGACATTATATAAAGGGGGGGAAAAAAAATATCCCCTTCACTTTCATCAAATCTATAGAGGAATTTACCTCTACTACCTGTGTCAGTTTAAATCGAGACCATGTATTTCTTCAATAGGTGGTAAATTCATTAACACCTGCACTGTTAATACCTTTTTTCTTTCATCAGATTTCTTGCCTCTTGCATATAGTTACAGGACTAGGATAGAATACCTCTTTCTCTTCGGAGTTGGCTCAAAGGAGTTGGTTCAGGAATTGTCCGATTCATTATCATTACTCAATATATATTCATAGCAATTCAACTTGCTCAACAGTTCGTTCCCTGAAAACACAACCACGCACCAAACATCTGATGTTCAGAATCCATCGGTTAGTCAATAAAAGATATCAAGTATTTCATTTTTTTTGGGAGGATGATTAGGCAAAGAATTAAGTAATTGGAGAAGCCCCCCCAAGCTTGTGGAGACTCTCTTCTTTAGATGACAACAAATTTAAAATTTCCTTTAAACAGCTTGTTTTTATGAGCAGGGAAAATATTTTTCAGTAGAACGTAGTAAATCAATATCCTGGGACTACGACACAACCAGGAGCAAGCAGAATTAAACCACAACCTTAGCATGCCCTTTTAGATGAGAAAGGAAACAACTTAAGATATAGTATAGTTGAATTTTTCCTCATGACAAAATAGGTGGTATATCATTCAACTTATGAGATGCCACAACAGTTTTCAGATTCATACATACAAAGGATCAGATTCAACCAAGTAATTAACTCAGGACCAACAGAGAATCATAATCCTTATCTAGTAACACAGATAGGTGAAGTCAGGCAAACGAGGATCACTTTGCATTCTCACATCAAAGATTTTTCTTTCCACTTGCATAATATTTCTTAAATCATCTCCTATCCTTACAAGCAAGAAAGTCCCCTAGCTACCCTCTCCGGCATCCAGAACATAACCCTCAGGTATAACAGGCAATTCATATACTAGGACACTAGGTCTAGCAGTGTCTCAAAGTGTTCAGTTTCAATCATTTCACTCAGTTTTCAGAAACTATCATCAAATCTTCAGCAATCAATATTCTAACTCTACAAGATATTCATCAATAATTCACCCAGTGGCTTCCAGTTTTATCAAGCAGAGTAGTAGCATCATAAGCATCATTCATAGCAGAAGTAGCATCATCAATTCTACTGCGAGAAATCAGAATCAATAGCAGGGTGTAGGGGGTGTCTCGCAAACCTTACTGAAAGAGTTTTTGAAAAAAAAAAGAATCAAAGTGCAGAGCTAGATGCAGTTCCTTACCTCCCCTCATAGTAGAGGGATAGATTTAGTTTTGGTATCTTTCAAATTTCTTTCATAGTGATCAACAGAATAATAAATCCAAGTGACTCAGCTAGTCGAGCTATGCTCACCTCCAACGGCGCCAGGAAATGGTCTTGATAACCCACAAGATAGGGGATCGCAAACATTTGTGAGGGTAGAAGTATTCAACCCACAATTTAATGATTCGTACACAAGGGAAGCCAAAGAATATTCTCAAGATTAGCTGAGTTGTCCATAATTCAACCACACCTGAAAGACTTAATATTTGTCAGCAAGTATTTAGTAGCAAAGTAGTGATGGAGAGTAAACGGTACGGTGGCACAAGTAACGATTGAGCAGTTTTGTAGACAATTGTAACATGGCAACGGCAAACGTAACGTTGCAAAGATTCAATCATGTGAAAAGCTCGTAGGAACTGGATCAATGTCAGATAATTTCGTTCGGATGGCATTCATCATGCAACAGTTATTTATAACCTAGGGTGAAACAGCAAACTAGCCAACACTTTCATCAATGTATGTTAGGCATGTATCCGATAAGTCATATGTGCTTATGAAAAAGAACTTGCATGGCATCTTGTGTCCTACCCTCCCATGGCAAGCGGGGGGTCCTATGAGAAACTACGGGATATTAAGGCCCCTTTAATATAGACCGGACCAAAAGCATTAGCACGTTAGTGAATCATGACGTCCGCAACTATCGGTAATTCACTGGAAAAGAATCCCAATTATTGTCACCTCCTGGGGTAATGCGGATCCTAACAGTAATAGGTTTGTCACCTAAAACTAGCAAGATAGGATCAGAAAACAAACAGCGGCGAAGCCCTGCCGGATAGAGACACCGTATGTGTGCAACTCTGTAGAGAGGTCGTAGTTTCGATCTTAGTGCCCGAGGGCTGTTCGAGAGTGCCTCCCGAAGGGCTGTCCAAGTGACGGTCCGAGTTCTGTGAGTCCTCCCGAAGGGCCTGTCCGAGTGACCGTTCGAGTTTCGAAGGTCCTCCCGAAGGGCTGTCCGCGACATCGTCTTGGGGGACTGTTCGACAGCCTCCCGGAGGGCTGTCCGAATGGAAGACGAGGGTATAAATCCTCGCGGTTGGGAGGTTGTAAATCCTAGCTGCGGGATCTGCACCGCCGATCGTCATCGACTCTACTTACGCTGCGCTTCGAGTCGGTAACGAAAATGATCAAACCTGTATGCAGTCTCCATAGTGGTCCTGGGGCTGGTGCGTAGGTCGGAAAATTTTGTTTTCTGCGCGTTACCCTACAGTGGAATCATGAGCCGTGCATGCGTAGATGCAGTTGCGATCTAGAATACATGAGATGTAGGGTGTTGCACATATAATTAGGTGTAGATGAGTTATATTACTGAAAATTATTTGTGCGGGTAGCAGATGAAATCTGTTACCACCGATATTCTTGTGCTTCCCTGGAATTTGCATATTTCTGATCTTGATAACAGATGGTGAGTTTCAATGTTTGGCAATCCGCGATCCTGATTGATCAACGAAGGCTAACAGTTCATTGAATTCCATCGTAGTTAAAGAAAGATGAATTTCGCAAACAAAGGGCAATGCAGATATGATCTGGCACGGGGGTCATGCGTGATGACGAAGTTTAGTATGGGGCTCGAGATTTTATTATCTCGGTTTTCATACACCCTGGATGTTAATCTAGCGACTTGAATTATCATACTGAGATGAGGACGTGGTAGCTTCGGTTTTGTTTCGAACCTTAGAAGCCACGAAAAACTATTTTTTTTGCATGAACCAATTAGAGGGGTCTAACTTGGTTTGCAGGAGGGTTTACATGTGCATGTGATGTGGTATAGCAGTGCGCATAATAATTTGATTATGTATGAGATGACTATATGATGTAAATTGATTAACATGACCTGCGTGTCATGATTTTGGCATGATGGCTGGAGCCATTTGATTGCACTTTAAATGACCTGCTGTCTCAACCTTGTGTAATGCACTTATTTATTAGCTATAGGGATAGCAATATTATACTGGTGGCATCGACAAGGTGGTGGCAATCTTCGCGAGTGTGAACACCGACGCAATGCCGAAGACGAAGGAAATAACAAGGACTTCTCCGTCAGAAAGGGCTATTACCCATATCATGCTATTAGAATTGATGAGACTGTTGTATTCCCTTATGATGCACCCTTCTTGATTGCGCGGTAGTCGCTTTATTAGGGTGATCCTCACAAAATATCAAGTAGTTGTTGTTCTCCCAAGTGTAGCACCGTCACGGCACCCTAACTTTTCGGGGTATCACATGCTAACATGGGTACGAACGATTAGGGATGTGTGAGGCGGGTGAGTTGAGACTAGCTCGCAGCGAGATCACTTGGTTGTCTTGACGTTCAGGCATGAAAGTCATGAGCTGCGAACACACGCATCGAAAGAGATTAACAAGAGTCACATAGAGATGTGATTGGCAAGTTTGGCCTACCGATTGAGATTTCTCGTCATCAGTGATGCTACCATCAATGGCGTTGAATTGAAATGCGGATCTTGAATCACTCACAATCATTATGAGAGATATTGATTTGAGTGGGAGCGCACTGTGAATTAATTCTTTTAATTCTCAGTGCAATTAATTTTGAACACTGTCTAAGTGTGATTTGCCTAATAGTTGTAGAATAATGGCTCGCTTTCCACTTCCCTATTAAACATTTGAATAGCTGTTAAATATTGGTTTAAAACTTTAGGGTTGGTAACGTAATGTGAGGATTGTCCTCAAGAGTGCAGAAGGACTTTGTCCTATCGCATACTTTCGGTATTCTCATCGCTTATGCTATGGATCATGGACTCTCGTCCGTGATCCAAAAGCAGAATTCCATTTCAGTGAAGCGCAATATGTTTGTTTCCATGAGACCCAAACTTTGAAAGTTTGGATAGTTTATGTGATATTCATGGAATCTGAAAATTATTTTCAGAGACAGACAAAGTCTAAAGATATGAGATCAGCCAAAGCAATGTTTTGTTTGCAAACTATTAGTAAAGGAGTTTACTATGCATTAGACTGATAAGAGAGGGATCCAGAAGAACGCCTGTCATATGATGAAAGGTGGAATAAAACAACAAACTTAAAGAGAAAGGAAGTGTTCGAAGGGTGTTAGTAGACTTTCACGCCTAGGAAGTCCAGGGCTAACGCCACTCTTAAGTTCGGTGCTTTTTTCTGAGAGTTGGAGAAATACTGAAAGTAAACTGTTAGAAGTATAAAGGCAGAAAGAAAGGAGTCTGGAATATCAGCTCATGTATGAATGTCATCAAGTTTTTGATGTATAGAAGGCTGGTCAACGTATATAGTCCTTGGGAATTATGATTAAATTGTTAATCATGATTCTTGGGTATTGTGAGTTAATCACAAGATACCCGCTCGATTGCTTTCTTTGCAACTCGATGTAAGAAACTACTATGGCCTGAAAGACTAGCCAGAAATGAGTTTTAGGTAACACGGGGAACATAGTAAATAGTTACTATACCTTCCATCGGTGTATTACCGTCTGTATTTATTTTTATAATTCGTTTGGAGTTTCACAAACTCTAGCCCATTGCATAAGGTATCTTGCAAGAAGTTTGTTATAAGAGAACTTTTGATGTTCGATGTTATGAATAACATAAGGGCATACTTTCATTATGAATGAGATGTATGTTATGAATATTGATAATAATACATTACCTCGGGGTTACTTTCATAATTCATTTAGAGTTTCATACACTCAAGCCTTGCACAATGGTTGTTGCAAAAGAATTGTTCTAGAAGACAATTGTTGTTATTCAGTATTATAATAAACATGAGGGCCATACTTCCATCATCGATGGGACGTATGTATGAATATTGATGGTAATATGATACATCCATAACACTGACGCTAAATGTCATAAGACTAAAAGAATACCACACAAGTGTGGCACTGCATTCGGTCACATTGGGAAACCCGCATGGAAATTCCATTATGATGGATTTTTTGAAAGTCCTTGATTTTTGAATCATCTGACACTTGCAACTTTCCTCCGAAAAGTGAAGTGACTGAAATACCGTTCACAGGCCATAAGGAACGGACAACAACTATTGGTGATCATACATTTGATGTGTGTAGTCCGATAAATGTTGTTAGTGTGGATTTATCTATCTTCGAAATGACTCAATAGATATGTGGATTTACTTGCTGAGACGTAAGTCTGGATCTTTTGAATTCATTCGTAAAGGTTTTCAAAAATGAAGTAGAAGTTATTGTAACAAGAAATTATGTTTCTACAATTCGTTGCAGAAAGGAATATTTGAGTTACAAGTTTAGCGAATGTCTGATGAGTTGTGAAAGTAGTTCCATAACTTACAACCTCCCGGAGCACCACTGCATGTGGAAAAGTCCGTGAAGAGATGTAATCAACCATTTATGACATGGTAAGATCAAAGATGACAATATAAATTTGCCATTATCCCTTTTAAAGAGTGATGCTTTAGAGACTACGGCTTTACACTGAAAAGAGCTCCTCAGGTCTGTTGAAATGACGCCATGGTATGGTACACCCAACCATGTTATATCTTTTCTTAAACATTTGGATATGGGGCTTGTGTAAAAGGTTACAAACCTATTCCAAATCAGACAAGTGCACTTGCTAGGTTATCCCAAGCAATTGGGTATTCTCCCTCACTCATATACCGAGGCAATAGGTTTTGCCACAAAGAACGGTAGCTTTTTGAAGAAAAGGGTTCTTTTCAAAAGGTCAGTGGGAGATAAATGCAACTCGCGGATAAACAGTATCTCCGTCATCAGGTCACAAGGAAAGAGACCTTGGCAAGTAATCCAGGGTTTCCTATTGCGACTGATAGGGATAGTCTCTACAATAAAATGTATGGATTCGGTCGAACTTGCATGCTAACCACGTAGGCAGGCTCGTTGCAAACCTCTCAGGTGCGCAAACGAGATATTGTTATTAGAAACAGTATACCGACGTACACAAGGAAGCGTTGATGGGCCCTGACTCCGAATTGGCTAAATGCCATACAACCCGAGTTAGTTTCCATATAAGTGATTCAAGATTAAAACCTGATACACCTTTCGGAAGACTTAGGAGTCTAACGAATATTTATGGAACGTAAAATTGATACGGATAAAAATGTTTATACCATGAAGCTCGACTTGTTGGCAATACAGTTCAAGGAGTTGACTACGATGAGATTGTTTCACCGTAGCGATGCTTAAGTCCGGTTGGGCTTGAACTAGGCAATTAATACATATTTCAGTCAGTGAGATATGAACATGGATGCCAAAAGGATTTCCTAAGATGGAAATGCAACTAGGACTTGTGAGTGATCAGTCCAAGTATTTTGTCGATCCAGAGGATGCTATGAATGTGCATACTTCCAAGTTCCAGCAATGGACAGAAGAGAGCAAAATGGAGTTGGAATCTTCGCTTTGATGAATGGTCCAAAAGGTTTGACTTCATCAAGGGTAACGGAAGATGCTTATGATTCAAGAAAGTAAGTGGGAGCAAACAAAATTCTAAAACCGTTGTGTGCTTGACACATTGTTAATTGGAAATAAATTTCTTGACACGAATTAGACTTTCATGAAAACTAGTTTTTCGATGAAGTGCTGGGCTAAATAGCCTTTATATTAGGCATGATGATATCTAGAGATAGATTTACCTACTGGGGCTGAGCAAAGATACATATTGCAAGATGCTAAAACCTTTTAGCATTAAAAAACGTCAAGGAGTGATTCTTGCCGAAGTCACATGGAAAGAGTTTTTCAAGACTCGGTGTCCGCAAACACTGATGAGCAAAATACATGATGGAGATTCCACACACTCTTGTTTGATAATCATGTATTCCATGGTATGTAAAAACAACCAGATATGTCCAATACTCCCAAAGTTTGTTGCAAGTATAATACCAAAGTGATCAAAAGTACTGATCAGGGGACAACAGTGAAAAGGGTCATTAAGTACTTATAGAGCACTGATGACATGTTTTTCTCGCAAGCGGAGATCATGAGATGTCGTTGTAAAAGGTTACATCGATCAGTCTTCATCCATGCTCCAGCGATTTTTCGATTTATGTAAGGTTTGTGCAATACACAATATGGTGGCACGTAGTTGGAAATTGTTCCAAACAAGTTACTGTGTGCGAATTCTAAACAGAGGCAAAGTATGTTGCCGCTTTTAAAAGCGCAAAGAAGATGTTGAATCATATAGTTCATTCATGAACTTAGTATGGTTCAAGATGGCTTTTGTCAATGGGACACTACTGAAGTAGTTGCTCCATAACTCAGTCTGAGGAATCCAGGGTCGACCTGTGATTCGCATACATACCAAGCAAGTCCACCCAAAAGATGAATTTTGTGAAAGCGTGAAGACGCGAGGATATGCAAAGATACACACGGAGCTGAAGTCGTCAGATCCGTTGGACATTCAGGCTATACCACAAGCGAAGCATATTTACACCGGTGTGGCCACAGGTGTAAAGTGCAATTAGCATTACTAGATTATTGACTCTAGTGCAAGTGGGAGTCTGTAGGAGATATGCCTAGAGGCAATAATAAATGTTATTGATTATCTCCCTGTTCATAATTAGGTTTATGTTCCATGCTATAACTGCTATGGTTCTCGAGTCTGCAATAAACGAGCTCGGAGGAAGACTCATATGCACGTGTGGAATAATAAACGATAAAATGTATTCCTAGTCAAGCCTCTATGACTGGCTCAAGATTGCATGATGATCCTGTTTTCCTGATCATGGGCATGACTATGCCAGCAATTTTGAGGGCACAATGTGCCAGAACATTTGTGTTGAATCGACCCGATTGATGTTATGTATGAGATTCTTTTGGTCACAAGTTAAGGTTAAAACACAGAGATGGTTATGTTTGCATGATTCCTTAGACCATGAGAGTATCGAGTTCTTCATGCTTGCTTCATGAACTTTGGGGTTTGTTACGTCATCAGTAAATGGGTGGCTATTACGGCGGCTTACGGGTTCATGGAAAAGGTGTCAAGTAACTTGATAGCTCAAGATTGGGATTTGCTCCTCCGGCGATGGAGAGTAATCTCTGGGCCCTCTCGGTTTACGGTATCATCATCGTGGCCAGACACTTTGTGATTTGATCACGGGGATGCCGGAACATGGTAACGAGAAAGAGAACAATACCGGTAACGAGGTAACTAGCATAGTGGACAAGTGTTGATCCACGGGAATGCCAACATGTCTCACCTCGGGTATTTGTAACATATCACAAGCAACAGGAATAGCAAACGGCAACTGGAGGTTCACCTCGAATATTCATTCGTGTGGGTATAGGGGTCAATATGGGTGTCCACGGCTCCGATGTTGATCACTGATGGAAGGGGTTCTCCGTGTCATGTACTATACTTCACCCGAACCTATAGGGTCACACAGCTTAAGGGTCATCTATCTGCTGAATACTAGACAGGGAGTCTGGAGAAAATCACCGAAAAGTTTCGGACACCGAAAAGTTCGGATTAGCGGAAAAGTCCCCCAGAGAGAGGTCACCGGATGAGTTCCGGTGAACGAAAAGTTTGTTTCAGGGATACCATTAAGTCAAAATGGTTCGGCACATGCCTGATAATTCTTGGAGGATACCAGATCATTCTGGAAAACTTTGGGAATTTTCGGAGAGAAAACCGGAAATTTCCGGGCTGCCGGAACGCTTCAGATGCTTTTCGCAGATGAAATCACTAAACTGGAATTGTTCGAACGCATGAAAATTATTTTAGTGGGTACTGGAAATGTTCTAAAGCCCACATAAATATTTTCAGTTCTAACGGACGCTGAAAAATGTCGTCGTGAATAGTGAAAGTGCTTTTTGGGATTTTATGGAAAGCCTTTTGGAAATTCCAAAAGGGCCTTCTGAAAGGGGAAGGAGGGCATGGCACTCATGGGGGGGTCCCCCAAGGGTGGCGGCCAAGGAGGTGGAGCACCATGGTGCTCCACATGGCACTCCCATATGGCATATTCCCTTTTGGAAAGGGATATTCCAAGGGCACTTTGGGGTTTTTGTTGTGACAATTTACCCCTTGGCTAGCCTATATATAGGAGTGATTTGGCAGCATTTCCACTCCCTTGCTCTCATACCATGCCAAGATGTTATCTGGCTTCTCTCTCCCTCCCACGAAAAGAGTTTCGTAGAGAGCCGAAAGGCTGTTGGGTTCCGGCAGGAACTAGTTCTGGACGGCGAAGCCCTGCCGGATAGATGACACCGTATGTGTGCAACTCGTAGAGAGGTCGTAGTTTCGATCTTAGTGCCCGAGGGCTGTGCGAGAGGGCCTCCCGAAGGGCTGTCCAAGTGACGGTCCGAGTTCTGTGAGTCCTCCCGAAGGGCTGTCCGAGTGACCGTTGAGTTTCGAAGGTCTCCCGAAGGGCTGTCCGCGAAATCGTTGGGGGACTGTTCGACAGCCTCCGGGAGGCTGTCCGAAGGGAAGACGAGGGTAAAATCCTCGCGGTTGGGAGGTTGTAAATCCTAGCTGCGGGGATCTGCACCGCCCGATCGTCATCGACTCTAATTCCGCTGCGCTTCGAGTCGGTAACGAAAATGATTCAACCTGTATGCAGTCTCCATAGTGGTCCTGGGCTGGTGCGTAGGTCGGAAAATTTTTGTTTTCTGCTGCGTTACCCTCAGTACATCATATGGATCTCCAAGAGACCAATGTGATTGAGAATCAAACGAGAGAGAGAAAGCCATCTAGCTATAACTACGGACCGTAGTTCTAACAAAGAACTACTCACGCATCATCGGAGAGGCACCAATGGAAGTGGTGAACCCTCCATGATGGTGTCTAGATTGGATCTGGTGGTTCTGGACTCTGCGGCGGCGGTGGAATTGATTTCGTCGACTCCCCCAGGGTTTTGGAATATTGGGGTATTTATAGAGCAAGAGGCGGTTCGGGGGGGCACCTAGGTGGCACAGCCCACCGGGCACGCCGGCCTCCAGGCGGTGCCTGGTGGGTTGTGCTCCGCTCAGAGCACCCTGCAGGCCCACGGGTGTCTTCTGGTCCAAAAAATGCACAAAAAGTTTCGCTGCATTTGGACTCCGTTTGGCTTTGATTTCCTGGCAATGTAAAAAAACATGCAAAAAACAGCAACTGGCACTGGCACATATGTCAATAGGTTAGTACCAAAAAATGATTATAAAATGACTATAAAATGATTGTAAAACATCCAAGATGATAATATAACAGCATGGAACAATCAAAAATTATAGATACGTTGGAGACATATCAGGGGGTAGGCGCGCCCGCCACCCTTGTGGTCCACTGGTGCAGCCCCCTGGTGCAATCTCAGTGCCAGAATTCTAAAATATTCTATAAAAAATCATAATAATTTTCAGGGCATTGGAGGACTTTATTTTTGGGAATTTTTTATTACCGGATAATTCAGAAAACAACGGATATACTATTTTTGCTTTATTTATTCTAAACAACAAAAAGTAAAAGGTGGGTCAGAAATTGTGATTTCTAAATTCATCCATCATGCTCATCAAAAGGAATCCATTAACAAGGTTGATCAAGTCTTATTAACAAACTTCTTTCGAATAACATGGAACCGGAGAATTTTCGAATGACAATAGGTTACCTCAGCGGGATATGCATTTCCCACAATGAGAATATCATATTTCTTTTTGACAGTAGGGAGAGGGAATTCAAAACCTCCAATAATAATAGTTGAAATTTTCCAATATAATTGATACTATGAACTTGAGGTTGTTTCTTTGGAAAGTGTACCGTGTGCTTATACCATTAACATGAAAAGTGACATTGCCCTTGTTCAATCAATAACACCCCTGTAGTATTCAAAAAGGTCTACCAAGGATGATCGACATACTGTCGTCCGGGAATATCAAGAATACAAAGTCCGTTAAGATAGTAACGTTTGCAACCACAACAGGCACATCTCACAAATACCGATGGGTATAGCAGTTGATTTATCGGCCATTTGAAAGAGATTTCAGTAGGTGTCAAATTATTCAAATCGAGTCTACGGTAAAAGGAAAAGCATAACACTAACACCGGCTCCAAGATCACATAAAGCAGTTTTAACATAGTTTCTTTTAATGGAGCATGGTATAGTTGGTATTCCTGGATCTCCCAGTTTCTTGGGTACTCCACCCTTAAAATGTAATTAGCAGCATGGTGGAAATTTAGCTTTCGGTATCTTTCTTTTATTTGTAACAATATCTTTCATATACTTGGCATAAGGAGGAATTTTTAGAATATCAGTCAAACGCATACGCAAAAAGACAGGTCTAAGCATTTCAACAAAGCCTCAAAATCCTCATCTCCTTTTTCTTGGAGGGTTAGGAGGAAAGGGCATGGGTTTCTTGAACCCATGGTTCTCTTTCTTTACCATGCTTCCTAGCAACGAAGTCTCTCTTATCATAACGTTTATTCTTAGATTGTGGGTTATCAAGATCAACAACAGGTTAATCTCCACATCATTATCTACTAGGTTGAGCATCAACATGAACATCATCATTAACATTATCACTTGGTTCATGTTCATCACCAGATTGTGTTAACATGAAATAGAAATATCATTTGGGTTTCAGGTGTATCTATAACAGGTTCAATAGAAGCATGAAAGTCTACTAGTTTTCTTTTATTTTTATTACTGGACTAGGTGCATCAGTATATCTCTGAGAATCTTGCTCACTCTCTAGGATGGCCCTCAGGATACAAAGGTTCCTGAGTCATTTTACCACCTCTAGTCATAACCCTAACAACATTATCATTGTTCTTACTATTCAACTCATTGGGCAAATCATCATGTGCCTTAAGTACTTGTTCTACTTGAGTCTTACCATGGAAGTAGTAAGCATTATTTCAATTTTCAGATCACTATAGTTTCTACTCAATAATGACCCAAGCAATCAAGCATGTAAGCCATTACGTTTCAATTGTCTACTAACATAAGCATTGAAATTCTCTTGTTTAACAATAAAATTATCAAACTCATCACAGATTGACTAGCAGACTTATTTATAAAGGATATCACCTTCATCAAATCTATAGGAGAATTACTACTACCGTGTCGTTTATCGAGACCATGTATTTCTTCAATAGGTGGTAAATTCTTATTAAACCTGCAGCTTAATACCTTTTCTTTCATGATTTCTTTGCCTCTTGCATATTTACAGGACTGAGGAATAGAATACCTCTTTCTTCGGAGTTGGCTAAGGAGTTGGTCAGGAAGTGTCCGATCATTATCATTACTCAATATATTATTCAATAGCAATTCAACTTGCTCAACAGTTCGTTCCCTGAAAAACACAACCAGCACAACTATCTGAGTGGTTCTAGATCATCGGTTAGTCAATAAAAGATATCAAGTATTTCATTTTTTTGGAGGATGATTAGGCAAAGAATTAAGTAATTGGAGAAGCCCCCCCAAGCTTGTGGGGAGACTCTCTTCTTAGATTGCACAAAGTTAATATTCCTTTAAAGCAGCTTGTTTCTTATGAGCAGGGAAATATTTTTCAGAGAAGTAGTAAATATATCCTGGGGACTACGACACAACCAGGAGCAAGGAATTAAACCACAACTTAGCATCGCCCTTTAATGAGAAAGGAAACAACTTAAGAATATAGTATAGGAATTTTTCCTCATGAGCAAATAGGGTGGTATATCATTCAACTTAGTAGATGTGCCACAACAGTTTCAGATTCATAACCATGAAAAGGATCAGATTCAACCAAGTAATTAACTCAGGACCAACAGAGAATTCATAACCTTATCAGTAACAAAGATAGGTGAAGTAGCAAACTAGGATCATATTGCATTCTAGCATTCAAAGATTTTTCTTTCCACTTGCATAATAATTTCTTAAATCATCTCTATCCTTCAAGCAAGAAAGTCCCCTAGCTACCTCTCCATCCAAACATAACCCTCAGGTATAACAGGCAATTCATATTAGGACAGCTAGGTCTAGCAGGTGTCTCAAAGTGTTCAGTTTCAATAATTTCATCAGTTTCAGAAATATCATCATCTTCAGCTAATCAATAGTTCTAACTCTAGCAAGATATTCATCAAGTAATTCACCCAGTGGCATCAGTTTTATCAAGCAGAGTAGTAGCACTAGCATCATTCATAGCAGAAGTAGCATCATCAATTACTTGGAATAATCAGAATCAATAGCAGGTGTAGGTGTCGCAAACTTACTTGAAAACAGAAGGAATCAAGTGCAGAGCTAGATGGCAGTTCCTTACCTCCCCTCTAGTAGAGGGATAGATCTTAGTTTTGGTATCTTTCAAATTCTTCATAGTGATCAACAGAATAAAATCCAAGTGACTCAGATAGTGAGCTATGCTCCGCCAACGCGCCAGAAAATGGTCTTGATAACCCACAAGTATAGGGGATCGCAACAGTTTGAGGGTAGAGTATTCAACCCAAATTAATGATTCGACACAAGGGAAGCCAAGAATATTCTCAAGTATTAGTAGCTGAGTTGTCAATTCAACCACACCTGAAAGACTTAATATTTGCAGCAAAGTATTTAGTAGCAAAGTAGTATGGAAGTAACAGTACGGTGGCAAAGTAACAGTAGCAGTTTTGTAGCAATTGTAACAGTGGCAACGGCAAAGTAACGTAGCAAAGATCAATATGTGAAAAGCTCTAGGAAATGGATCAATGATAGATAATTTGTCGGATGGCATTCATCATGCAACAGTTATAACCTAGGGTGAAACAGAAACTAGCCAATTCATCAATGTAATGTAGGCATGTATTCCGAATAAGTAATATGTGCTTATGGAAAAGAACTTGCATGGCATCTTTGTCCTACCTCCCTGGCAGCGGGGTCCTAATGGAAACTAGGGATATTAAGGCCTCCTTTAATAGAGAACCGGACCAAAGCATTAGCACTTAGTGAATACATGAACCCGCAAACTCGGTATTCACTGGAAAGAATCCCAATTATGTCACCTGGGGTATGCGGATCATAACAGTAATAGGTGTCCTAAAACTAGCAAGATAGGATCAGAAAACACAATATATTCATGAAAACATAATAGGTCAATCTAAAATCATGGCACTCGGGCCCTAGTGACAAGCATTAAGCTAGCAAAGGCATGCAACATCAATCTCAGAACATAAGTGGATACTAGGTATCAAACTAACAAAACTAAACGATTCATGATAAATCTCATCCACACCATCACCGTCAGCAGCCTACGATGGAATTACTCACGCACGGCGTGAGCATCATGAAATTGGTGATGGAGGAAGGTTGGTGATGATGATGGCGATGATTTCCCCTCTCCGGAGCCCAAACGGACTCCAGATCTGCCCTCCCGAGAAGAACAGGAGGTGGCGGCGGGCGCTCCGTATCATAAAACACGATGAATCCTTCTCTCTAATTTTCTCCCGAAGTGAATATATAGAGTTGGAGTTGAGGTCGGTGGAGGTCAGGGACCCACAAGGCAGGGGCGCGCCTAGGGGCCCCTCCACCCTTGGAAGCCGGTGGGTCCCCTCTGTGTTCTTTCCAATATTTTATTTATTCCAAAAAATTCTCTGTGAAGTTTCAGGTCATTTCGAGAACTTTTATTTCTGCACAAAAATACACAAGGCAATTCTGCTAAAAACAGCGTCGTCCGGGTTTGTTCCATTCAATCATGCAATAGTAGGTCCAAAACAAGGGCCAAACAGTTTGGAAAAGTAGATACGACGGAGATGTATCAACCCCTCATGGCGAAGTTATCAGGGTTATGTTTTTAATGACCGCCCGCCCCCCCCCCCCCCCCCCCCCCGCTCATCGAAGTTATCGGGGTTATGTTTAACGACCCCCACCCCCCCCCCCCCCTATGTCGAAGTTATCGGGGTTAAGTTTTAACGACCCCCCCCCCCCTCATGTCGAAGTTAGAGATCGTATATTCAAACTAATATGAGTTTTAGCAAAGTTGCCTCTCCCTGGTTTAGCAAAATTAATATGACAAAAATTTCTATGAACAAAAAAATTTTCTATGTACAAAAAAAATCATGAACATTTAGTAAAGTTGCCTCTCCCCGATTTAGGCAAAGTAAAACTTAGTAAACTTAATATGAACAAAAAAAAAACTTTCTATGAACAAAAAAATTTCTGTGAACAAAAGAAAGAAAGCAAACATCAATGGACAAATAAATTCTATGAATAAAAAATTCATACATCAATGCATACATCCATGGATCATTCATACATCGCATATAACATACATACATACAGCTCACGTACATAACAATGACAAAAAAATCTATGAAAAACAAGATGAGCAGGGGGGAGGCACGGCAAGCAGAGCAGCTGGGGCGGGCGGGGCGGCGCGGGCAGGGCAAGGGGGGGGCAGGGCGTGGGGAAGGGGGGCTCATAGCTGGGGCGGCCGACGGGCAGGGGACGGTGGAGTGGGGCATGTGGGGCACGGGAGGAGTCGGGGCAGGGGCACGGCGGCGTCAGGCAGGGCAGGGGGTGCGACGAGCGGTGCCGGCGTGGGGCAGGGCCCGCGTCGGGGCAGAGGGCGTCGAGGGCGTCGGCGAGGGGGTCCGAAGGTGAGTAGAGCAGCCTGACGATGAGGGCGTCGACGGCGAGCTCGGGCAGCCTAGCGGCGTCGATGCGTTCGGCTCTCGTGGGGCACACGCAGATGAAATCTGAAAAATTTCCTAAGTGTTGCTTACATACACAATGCATTGGTCCCGGTTGGTGGTACCAACCGGGATGAAAAGCCACCTTTCGTCCCGGTTGGTACCACCAACCGGGACTAAAGGTCTTATTTCAGCAGCCCAAGGGCGGGAAGCAGAGACGTTTAGTCCAGTTGGTGGAACGAACCGGGACTAAAGGGTGGCATTGGTCCCGGTTGGTGGCTCAAAAGGGACCAATGCCACCCTTTCACCCCGGTTCAAGCCACCAACGGGACCCAATAGCCTGGCACAGCGTGTTGTGTTGGGAGTTAGTCCCACCTCGCTAGTTGAGAGAGGACAGGACTAGTTTATAAGGCGCACTGAGGCAGAGCTTTCGAGCTCCTCTCTAATGCAGGCAGTACTTGCCTAAACTTTGTCACTGCCATGTTGGGCCGTTGGGCCCGCGGGCCTGCATCCTGGCACAAGTACAGATGGGTTTCTAGTCGTATGCAGGCCGTGGTGTTCCAGTAGGCGGCATATTCTTATTTTTATGTCATTTTAGTTTGCAATTAAAGTTTTTAACATAAATACTTTATGAAAATTCTTTTGCATTAAAGTTTTTAACAAAAAAGTACTTTGATAATTTTAGTTGCATAAAATTTTATATAATTTAAGTTAATATTATGATAATATTTTTTATTTTTTAAGTCATTTTAGTTTGCTATTAAAGTTTTTAACATAAAATACTTTATGAAAATTCTTTTGTTATTAAAGTTTTTACAAAAAAACTACTTTGATATTTTAGAGTGTATAAATTTTATATAATTTATTGTTAATATTATTTTGATAATAACTAGAGGTTTATAAAAGCTTTTTAGTTGATTCTTTTTGCTATTGAAAAATATTATAATTTTGTTTTAGTTGATCATAACAAAATATTTTAATTAATTCTTTTTAGTTCATTCTTTTTGCTATTAGAGTTTTATAGAAGCTTTTTAGTTCATTCTTTTTTATATTAGAGTTTTATATAAGCTTTTTAGTTCATTCTTTTGAAAAGCACTACAAATGAACTCTGAAAAGGTTGAAAGTTGGCATGGTATCATCATTTCACCCACATAGCATGTGCTAAAAAGTTGAGAGCGTTACGTCAAAAAATGGATGCACTTTGTGTACAAAATGGACAATCTCTTTCAAAGTATCAGGGTTTCGGACGAAAACTCATCTATTACAAAGGGATTTCACTTTTTTGAACTTATTTCAACTCCAAACTTTTTGTGCGTTCAACATGCACCATTCAAAGCCACATCATCAATTTTCAACCCTTTCTGACTTCATTTGGTATTTTTCATGCATTTACTGATTTTTTTTATCTAAATGACCTTGAAATCGAAAAGCACTACAAATGAACTCTGAAAAGGTTGAAAGTTGGCATGGTATCATCATTTCACCCACATAGCATGTGCTAAAAAGTTGAGAGGGTTACGGCAAAAACTGGATGCACTTCGTGTACAAAATGGACAATCTCTTTCGAAGTATTAGGGTTTCGGACGAAAACTCATCTGTCACAAAAGGGATTTCATTTCTTGACATGTAACTGCAGTGATATTCTAGTTAAAAGCCATCATCAGAATAGTTCTGGAGAGAAAGTATTCCCTTTTTCTTCGGGTGTGTCCCTTGCTTATTGCGCTGTAACCATGGATAATCTTCATCGTTTAACAGGGTGCTTGGGTCAACCTTCACTTTGAAGGGAGGAATTTCGTGAAACTTTTCATAATCTTCGGACATGTCTGTCTTGCCCTCCACTCCCACGATGTCTCTTTTCCCTGAAAGAACTATGTGGCGCTTTGGCTCATCGTATGATGTATTCGCTTCCTTATCTTTTCTTTTTCTCGGTTTGGTAGACATGTCCTTCACATAGAAAACCTGCGCCACATCATTGGCTAGGACAAATGGTTCGTCTGTGTACCCAAGATTGTTGAGATCCACTATTGTCATTCCGTACTGCGGGTCTACCTGTACCCCGCCTCCTGACAGATTGATCCATTTGCACCGAAACAAAGGGACCTGAAAATCATGTCCATAGTCAAGTTCCCATATGTCCACTATGTAACCATAATATGTGTCCTTTCCCCTGTTGGTTGCTGCATCAAAGCGGACATCACTGTTTTGGTTGGTGCTCTTTTGATCTTGGGCGATCGTGTAAAATGTATTCCCATTTATCTCGTACCCTTTGTAAGTCAATACAGTCGAAGATGGTCCCCTGGCCAACGAGTATAGCTCATCTCCAACAATCTTGTCACCCATGAGATGTGTTTGCAACCAACTGCCAGAACTCCTGATGTGTTCACATGTAATCCAATCGTCACACAGCTCTGGGTGTTTGGAGCGCAGAATATTCTTGTGTTCATTGACATACGGGGTCACCAAGGTAGAATTCTGTAGAACTGTGTAGTGTGCTTGACCCCAAGAATGCCCGTCCCTACATATTATTGAGTCCGCTCCTAGCGTTCCTTTTCCAGTCAGTCTCCCCTCATACCGCGATTGAGGGAGACCAATCGGCTTAAGGTCAGGAATGAATTCAACACAAAACCCAATGACTTCCTCTGTTTGATGGCCCGTGGAGATGCTTCCTTCTGGCCTAGCACGGTTACGAACATATTTCTTTAAGACTCCCATGAACCTCTCAAAGGGGAACATATTGTGTAGAAATATAGGGCCCAGAATGGCAATCTCGTCGACTAATGATAACCCACAAGTATAGCGGATCGCAATAGTTTTCGACGGTAGAGTATTCAACCCAAATTTATTGATTCGATACAAGGGGAGCCAAAGAATATTCTCAAGTATTAGCAGCTGAGTTGTCAATTCAACCACACCTGAAAGACTTAATATCTACAGCAAAGTATTTAGTAGCAAAGTAGTATGGAAGTAATGGTAACGGTGGCAAAAGTAACAGTAGAAGTTTTGTAGCAATTGTAACAGTGGCAACGGCAAAGTAACATAGCAAAGATCAATATGTGAAAAGCTCGTAGGCAATGGATCAATGATGGATAATTATGTCGGATGGCATTCATCATGCAACAGTTATAACCTAGGGTGACACAGAACTAGCTCCAATTCATCAATGTAATGTAGGCATGTATTCCGAATATAGTCATACGTGCTTATGGAAAAGAACTTGCATGACATCTTTTGTCCTACCCTCCCGTGGCAGCGGGGTCCTAATGGAAACTAAGGGATATTAAGGCCTCCTTTTAATAGAGAACCGGACCAAAGCATTAGCACTTAATGAATACATGAACTCCTCAAACTACGGTAATCACCGGAAAGAATCCCATTTATTGTCACCTTGGGGTATGCGGATCATAACACGTAATAGGTGTCTACAACTTGCAAGATAGGATCAACAACACATATATATTCATGAAAAAATAATAGGTTCATATCTGAAATCATGGCACTCGGGCCCTAATGACAAGCATTAAGCATGGCAAAGTCATAGCAACATCAATCTCAGAACATATTGGATACTAGGGATCAAACCCTAACAAAACTAAGTTGATTACATGATAAATCTCATCCAACCCATCACCGTCCATCAAGCCTACGATGGAATTACTCACGCACGGCAGTGAGCACCATGAAATTGGTGATGGCGGAAGGTTGGTGATGATGATGGCGATGATTTCCCCTCTCCGGAGCCCCGAACGGACTCCAGATCTGCCGTCCCAACGAAGAACAGGAGGTGGCGGCGGCTCCGTATGGTAAAACACGATTAATCCTTCTCTCTATTTTTTTCTCCACAAAAATGAATATATAGAGTTGGAGTTGAGGTCAGTGGAGGTCCAGGGGACCCACAAGGCAGGGGGCGCGCCCTAGGGGGGGCGCCCTCCACCCTTGTGGACAGCCGGTGGGTCCCCTCTGGTTGATTCTTTCACCAATATTTTTTATTTATTCCAAAAATATTCTCCATGAAGTTTCAGGTCATTCTGAGAACTTTTATTTCTGCACAAAAATAACACCAAGGCAATTCTGCTGAAAATAGGATCAGTCCGAGTTAGTTCCATTCAAATCATGCAAATTAGAGTCCAAAACAAGGGCAAAAGAGTTTGGAAAAGTAGATACGACGGAGACGTATCAACACCCCCAAGCTTAACCCATTGCTTGTCCTCAAGCAATTGAGTTGACAAACTGAAAGTGATAAAGAAAAACTTTTACAAACTGTTTGATCATGTTGTTGCAAATATGTAAAGCCAACATTCAGGTTTTCAGCAAAGATTATGAACTAACCATATTCGCAATAACATTTAGGTCTCACATTTACCCATATCAATGGCATAATAAACTAGCGAGCAATAATAATAAATCTCAGATGACAACCCTTTTTCAAAACAATCGTGATTTGATATGACAAAATGGTATCTCGCTAGCCCTTTCTGAGACCGCAAAACATAAATGCAGAGCACCCCTGAAGATCAAGGACTAACTAGACATTGTTATTCATGGTAAAAGAGATCCAGCCACAGTCATACTCAATATCTATTAATAACAACGCATACAAATGACAGTGGTGCTCTCTAACTGGTGCTTTTTATAAGAGGATGATGACTCAGCATAAAAGTAAATAGATAGGCCCTTCGCAGAGGGAAGCTGGGATTTGCAGAGGTGCCAGAGCTTGAGCTTTTTGAAACAGAGATGAATATAATTTTGAGCAGTATGCTTTCATTGTCAACATAACAACCAAGAGATCTCGGTATTTTCCATGCTACATACATTATAGGCGGTTCCCAAACAGAATGGTAAAGTTTTTACTCCCCCTCAACCAACAAGCAGACTCCACGGCTGGTCCGAAACAACGGGTACCGTCCATACAAACAACAATCCTGGGGGAGTTTTGTTTGAAATTATTTTGATTTGATTTGAGCATGGGACTAGGCATCCCGAATACCCGCCACTTTCTCGTAAATGATAAGTGAATCAACACTCATCTTGAGAATAACCCACCTAGCATGGAAGATACTGACAGCCCCCAGTCGCTACCTGGGCGATTCAAGCATACAAAATAGATTATCATTTGAAGGTTTAGAGTTTGGCACATGCAAATTTACATGGAACGGAAGGTAAATACCGCATATAGGTAGGTATGCTGGACTCATATGGAACAACTTTGGGTTTATGGAATTGGATGCACAAGCAGTATTCCTACTTAGTACAAGTGAAGGCTAGCAAAAGATTGAAGAGCGACCAACTAGAGAGCGACAACAGTCATAAACATGCGTTAAGATTAGCCAACATTGAGTGCAAACATGAGTAGGATATAAATCACCATGAACATAAATATCGTGGAGGCTATGTTGATTTTGTTTCAACTACATGCGTGAACATGTGCCAAGTCAAGGCACTCGAATCATTCAAAGGAGGATACCATCCTATCATACTACATCACAACCATTTAAAAGCATGTTGGCACGCAAGGTAAACCATTATAAACTCCTAGCTAATTAAGCATGGCTTGAGTAATTATAATCTCTAATTGTCATTGCAAACATGTTTCATTCATAATGGGCTGAATCAAGAATGATGAACCAATCATATTTACAAAAACAAAATAGGTCGAGTTCATACCAGCTTTTCCTCATCTCAATCATTTCATCAAATATCGTCATTATTTCCTTTCACTTGCACGACCGAACGGTGTGGATAATAATAATAGTGCATGTGCATTGGACTAAGCTGGAATTTGCAAGCATTTATTCAGAGGAGAAGACAAAGTAATATGGACTCTTTGTTAGATCAACAATAATGCATATGAGAGCCACTCAACATTTTCATCGTGGGCTTCTCCTTACGACCCAAAGAAAGGAAAAAGAATTTCAAAGAAACACACCAAAATGTTTTTGAAGTTTTTGTTTTTCTGAAGAAAGTAGAACAAGAACGAGAAAACTATTTACACGGGAAAGCTCCCAACAAGCAAAAGAAGAACGAGAAATCTTTTTGAGTTTTCTTTTAATACTACAACTAATTTTTTGGATTTTCTCTAAGTTTTTCAAACACACAAGAAGAAAGCGAGAAAAAGAAATAAACTAACAGGGATAATACAATGAAAAAGTATGAACACCGACAACTGGAATGAGTGTGTGAACATGAATGTAATGTCGGTGAGAAATACGTACTCCCCCAAGCTTAGGCTTTTGGCCTAAGTTGGTCTACGCCCGTGGATCAAAGTAGTCCTCTCCTTGGTACTGAGAAGGATCCCGAGGGTTCCACTGGTTAGCGAGCTCCTGTGGCTCCCACTGATAAATAGACTCCTCATACGGATCAGGTGATGGTTCTGGCTCAGGAACTGGGGATCGCGTCCTCTCCAGTATGAGGTACGTGCCTGAATGAATATTGAACAAAGAAGGTGGAGGCAAAGTAATAATCTGACAAGTTTTTTGGCTGAATACCAGGTTATAGATGAGTCTCTTTTCCTTATCATCGCTAATAAAATCATGTGCAACCATACTGTTATAGTCTAAATATAAAGTGGGTAGTAGCATCTCCTCTTTCTCATCGTGCCTAATGGGTATCTTGAAGCGCTTAGCAAGGCGGGAGGCATAGATACCTCCAAAGATAGGACCCCTCGAACGGTTTAAACTCAATCCTCGAGCAAACATAGTGCCCAAACTAAAAGTTCTATCACGAAGTAAAGCATGGCGCAAAATAGCAAGATCAGGAGCACTAAGGCCTCCACTCTCCCCGTGACCAATTAAACATCTCCCAGCAAATAATGAATAGTAGCGCAAAACAGGAAAATGTAAACTAGCCAGTCTCACTTCCGACACCTTTCTCCCTTCCCCTACGGTAATTTCATCAATAAAATCTTCCACATCTCTAGGACGTGGTTCATCGACGTTGCCCTCAAAAGGTAACATGCAAACCTCACAAAAATCATAAAAGTGTCATCTCCTTATACTCATCATATAAATAAAATTCTACCGTGGGTGGTGATTTCCTAGCATGAAAGTGAAAATTGTGCACGAAAGTATTAGTGAGTAGGAGGTATTGATCACACTTATCGTGGAGGAAGTCGGTGATGCCCGCATTCTCTGCCAAATAACAGAAATCATCATAAATTCTGGCAGCCCCCAAGAATGCATCACATGTCCATTCACATGGTCGAACCTCCGCGGTGCGGGGAAGGTTGTACTTGGGCTTCTTCTTCTCCCCATTCTCATTTTCTTTAGAACCCCGACTCGAAGAGCCTCTCAACCATCTCTTCATCATTTCTTTTCTGAAAATTTCTGAAATTTTTAGTGACTTAAAATAAAAGTGAACCAAACTCAACAAAACTAATAGCAGCTACTCCTACAAGTGCCTAGAGGCTCTATCATGCATCAAAACTACTTTGGACCATATAAATTTGACATGCAAGCTCAAGAACAAGGTCACCAAAGCAGAATTTTTTTGCAATACATAAAGCACTAGAACAAAAACTAATTGGATCATTGGAGGAGTCACATACCGAAGAACAATCCCCCAAAACAGTTTTGCAAATGGAGCTTTACACAAGGAGATCGAAAATGGCAGCAAAATGAGCTAGAACACGGGTTTGAGCTACGGGATGATTTTTTCTAGAGGAAGACGAAGTGGATGGGTGCTGGAATAAGTGAGGGGGACCCACATGCGACCCACAAGGCAGGAGGGCCCGCCCAGGGGGGTAGGGCGCGCCCTCCACCCTTGTGGTCCACTGGTGCAGCCCCCTGGTGCAATCTCAGTGCAAGAAATTCTAAAATATTCTATAAAAAATCATACTAAATTTTCAGGGCATTTGGAGAACTTTTATTTTTGGGATATTTTTTATTGCACGAATAATTCAGAAAACACACGGATATTACTATTTTTGCTTTATTTATTCTAAACAACAGAAAGTAAAAGGTGGGTACAGAAAATTGTGATTCCTAAATTCATCCATCTCATGCTCATCAAAAGGAATCCATTAACAAGGTTGATCAAGTCTTATTAACAAACTTCTTTCGAATAACATGGAACCGGAGAATTTTCGAATGACACTAGGTTACCTCAACGGGGATATGCATGTCCCCTACAATGAGAATATCATATTTCTTTTTGACAGTAGGGAGAGGGAATTCAAAACCTCCAATAGTAATAGTTGAAATTTTTGCAATAGAATTGATACTATGAACTTGAGGTTGTTTCTTCGGAAAGTGTACCGTGTGCTTATTACCATTAACATGAAAAGTGACATTGCCCTTGTTGCAATCAATAACAACCCCTGCAGTATTCAAAAAGGGTCTACCAAGGATGATCGACATACTGTCGTCCTCGGGAATATCAAGAATAACAAAGTCCGTTAAGATAGTAACGTTTGCAACCACAACAGGCACATCCTCACAAATACCGATGGGTATAGCAGTTGATTTATCGGCCATTTGTAAAGAGATTTCAGTAGGTGTCAACTTATTCAAATCGAGTCTACGGTATAAAGAGAAAGGCATAACACTAACACCGGCTCCAAGATCAGATAAAGCAGTTTTAACATAGTTTCTTTTAATGGAGCATGGTATAGTTGGTATTCCTGGATCTCCTAGTTTCTTTGGTATTCCACCCTTAAAAGTGTAATTAGCAAGCATGGTGGAAATTTTAGCTTCCGGTATCTTTCTTTTATTTGTAACAATATCTTTCATATACTTGGCATAAGGAGAGATTTTTAGAATATCAGTCAAACGCATACGCAAAAAGACAGGTCTAAGCATTTCAACAAAGCGCTCAAAATCCTCATCGTCCTTTTTCTTGGATGGTTTAGGAGGAAAGGGCATGGGTTTCTGAACCCATGGTTCTCTTTCTTTACCATGCTTCCTAGCAACGAAGTCTCTCTTATCATAACGTTTATTCTTAGATTGTGGGTTATCAAGATCAACAGCAGGTTTAATCTCCACATCATTATCATTACTAGGTTGAGCATCAACATGAACATCATCATTAACATTATCACTTGGTTCATATTCATCACCAGATTGTGTCTCAGCATCAGAAATAGAAATATCATTTGGGTTCTCAGGTGTATCTATAACAGGTTCACTAGAAGCATGCGAAGTACTATTAGTTTTCTTTTTATTTTTATTACTAGGACTAGGTGCATCAGTATTAATTCTCTGAGAATCTTGCTCAACTCTCGTAGGATGGCCCACAGGATACAAAGGTTCCTGAGTCATTTAACCACCTCTAGTCATAACCCTAACGGCATTATCATTGTTCTTACTATTCAACTCATTGAGCAAATCATCATGTGCCTTAAGTACTTGTTCTACTTGAGTCTTTACCATGGAAGCATATTTACTAATAATTTTTAGATCACTAATAGTTCTACTCATATAATCACCCAAGCGATCAAGCATGTAAGCATTACGTTTCAATTGTCTACTAACATAAGCATTGAAATTCTCTTGTTTAACAATAAAATTATAAAACTCATCCAAGCATTGACTAGCAGACTTATTATAAGGGATATCACCTTCATCAAATCTATGTCGGTTTATCAAGACCATGTATTTCTTCAATAGGTGGTAAATTCTTAATATCTTCAGCTTTAATACCTTTTTCTTTCATAGATTTCTGTGCCTCTTGCATATCTTCAGGACTGAGGAATAGAATACCTCTTTTCTTCAGAGTTGGCTTAGGAGTTGGTCCAGGAAGTGTCCAATCATTATCATTACTCAATATATTATTCAATAGCAATTCAGCTTGCTCAATAGTTCGTTCCCTGAAAACACAACCAGCACAACTATCTAGGTGGTCCCTAGAATCATCGGTTAGTCCATTATAAAAGATATCAAGTATTTCATTTTTCTTGAGAGGATGATCAGGCAAAGCATTAAGTAATTGGAGAAGCCTCCCCCAAGCTTGTGGGAGACTCTCTTCTTCAGATTGCACAAAGTTAAATATTTCCTTTAAAGCAGCTTGTTTCTTATGAGCAGGGAAATATTTTTCAGAGAAGTAGTAAATCATATCCTGGGGACTACGCACACAACCAGGAGCAAGAGAATTAAACCACAACTTAGCATCACCCTTTAATGAGAAAGGAAACAACTTAAGAATATAGTAATAGCGAACTTTTTCCTCATGAGCAAATAGGGTGGCTATATCATTCAACTTAGTAAGATGTGCCACAACAGTTTCAGATTCATAACCATGAAAAGGATCAGATTCAGCCAAAGTAATTAACTCAGGATCAACAGAGAATTCATAATCCTTATCAGTAACAAAGATAGGTGAAGTAGAAAACTTAGGATCATATTGCATTCTAGCATTCAAAGATTTTTCTTTCCACTTGCATAATAATTTCTTAAGATCATCTCTATCCTTACAAGCAAGAAAGTCTCTAGCTACCTCTCCATCCATAACATAACCCTCAGGTATAACAGGCCATTCATATCTAGGAGAGCTAGGTCTAGCAGGTGTCTCAAAGTGTTCAGTTTCAATAATTTCATCAATTTCAGAAATATCATCATCTTCAGCATAATCAATAGTTCTAACTCTAGCAAGATGTTCATCAAGTAATTCACCCAGTGGCACAGTTTAACAAGCAGAGTAGTAGCATCATTCATAGCAGAAGTAGCATCATCAATTACTTGTGATATATCAGAATCAATAGCAGGTGTAGGTGTCGCAAGCTTACTCAAAACAGAAGGTGAATCAAGTGCAGAGCTAGATGGCAGTTCCTTACCTCCCCTCGTAGTAGAGGGATAGATCTTAGTTTTGGTATATTTCAAATTCTTCATAGTGATCAACAGATATAAATCCCAAGCGACTCAGAGAATAGAGCTATGCTCCACGGCAACGGCGTCAGAAAAAGGTCTGGATAACCCACAAGTATAGGGGATCGCAACAGTTTTCGAGGGTAGAGTATTCAACCCAAATTTATTGATTCGACACAAGGGGAGCCAAAGATTATTCTCAAGTATTAGTAGCTGAGTTGTCAATTCAACCACACCTGAAAGACTTAATATCTGCAGCAAAGTATTTAGTAGCAAAGTAGTATGGAAGTAACAGTAACGGTGGCAAAAGTAACAGTAGCAGTTTTGTAGCAATTGTAACAGTGGCAACGGCAAAGTAACGTAGCAAAGATCAATATGTGAAAAGCTCATAGGAAATGGATCAATGATGGATAATTATGTCGGATGGCATTCATCATGCAATAGTTATAACCTAGGGTGACACAGAACTAGCTCCAATTCATCAATGTAATGTAGGCATGTATTCCGAATATAGTCATATGTGCTTATGGAAAAGAACTTGCATGACATCTTTTGTCCTACCCTCCCGTGGTAGCGGGGTCCTAATGGAAACTAAGGGATATTAAGGCCACCTTTTAATAGAGAACCGGACCAAAGCATTAGCACTTAGTGAATACATGAACTCCTCAAACTGCGGTAATCACCGGAAAGAATCCCAATTATTGTCACCTTGGGGTATGCGTATCATAACACGTAATAGGTGTCTACAACTTGCAAGATAGGATCAAGAACACATATATATTCATGAAAACATAATAGGTTCATATCTGAAATCATGGCACTCGGGCCCTAGTGACAAGCATTAAGCATAGCAAAGTCATAGCAACATCAATCTCAGAACAAAGTGGATACTAGGGATCAAACCCTAACAAAACTAACTAGATTACATGATAAATCTCATCCAACCCATCACCGTAAGCCTACGATGGAATTACTCACGCACGGCGGTGAGCATCATGAAATTGGTGATGGAGGAAGGTTGGTGATGATGATGGCGATGATTTCCCCTCTCCGAAGCCCCAAACGGACTCCAGATCTGCCCTCCCGACGAAGAACAGGAGGTGGCGGCAGCTCCGTATCATAAAACATGATGAATCCTTTCTCTGATTTTTTTATCCCTGAAAGTGAATATATAGAGTTGGAGTTGAGGTCGGTGGAGGTCCAGGGTACCCACAAGGCAGGGGGCGCACCCTCCACCCTTGTGGACAGCCGGTGGGCCCCCTCTGGTTTATTCTTTCGCCGTGAAGTTTCAGGTCATTCCGAGAACTTTTATTTCTGCACAAAAATAAGACCAAGGCAATTCTGCTGAAAACAGCGTCAGTCCGGGTTAGTTCCATTCAAATCTTGCAAATTAGAGTCCAAAACAAGGGCAAAAGAGTTTGGAAAAGTAGATACGACGGAGTCGTATCAACTAGATGAACCAGGACGTGTGTCATGATATTGAAGAAGGATGGTGGGAACACCAGCTCGAAACTGACAAGACATTACACCAAATCATTTTTTAACCTTGGTTGGATTTCTGGATCGATTACCTTCTAGGAGATTGCATTGAGGAATGCATAGCTTCACAATGGCTAATCGAACGTATTTCGGTAGAAGCCCCCTCAATGCAACCGGAAGCAGTTGCGTCATAATCACGTGGCGGTCATGAGACTTTAGGTTCTGGAACTTTATCTCTAGGATATTTATTATTCCCTTTATATTGGACGAGAAGCCAGACGGGACCTTCATACTGAGCAGGCATTCAAAGAAGATTCCTTCTCTTCTTTGGTAAGAGCGTAGCTGGCAGGACCTTGATACTGCTTTGGATGCATGCCGTCTTTTTCGTGCACACGTTGCTGGTCCTCCCGTGCCTCCGGTGTATCTTTTGTCTTCCCATACATGCCCAAGAAGTCTAGCAGGTTCAGGCAAAGATTCTTCGTCACGTGCATCACGTCGATTGCAGAGCGGACCTCTAGGTCTTTCCAATAGGGTAGGTCCCAAAATATAGATTTCTTCTTCCACCTGGGTGCGCGTCCCTCAGCGTCATTCAGAACAGATAGTCCGCCAGGACCCTTTCCAAAGATTACTTGTAAATCATTGACCATATCAAGTATGTGATCACTAGTACGGAAGGCGGGCTTCTTCCCATGATCTGCCTCACCTTTGAAATGCTTGCCTTTCTTTCGACATTGATGGTTGATCGGAAGAAATCGACGATGTCCTAGGTACACATTCTTCCTGCATTTGTCCAAATATATACTTTCGGTGTCATCTAAACAGTGCATGCATGCGTGGTATCCCTTGTTTGTCTGTCCTGAAAGGTTACTGAGAGCAGGCCAATCGTTGATGGTTACAAACAGCAACGCATGTAGGTCAAATTCCTGCTGTTTGTGCTCATCCCACACACGTACACCTTTTCCATTCCACAGCTGTAAAAGTTCTTCAACTAATGGCCTTAGGTACACATCAATGTCGTTGCCGGGTTGCTTAGGACCTTGGATGAGCACTGGCATCATAATGAACTTCCGCTTCATGCACAACCAAGGAGGAAGGTTATAGATACATAGAGTCACGGGCTAGGTGCCACGATTGCTGCTCTGCTCCCCAAAAGGATTATTGCCATCTGTGCTTAAACCAAACCATATGTTCCTTGCGTCACCTGCAAAGTGCCCCCACCTTCTCTCGTTTTTTCTCCACTGTGACTCGTCAGCGGGTGCTCTCAACTTCCCGTCTTTCTTACGGTCCTCTTTGTGCCATCGCATCAACTTGGCATGCTCTTTGTTTCTGAACAGACGTTTCAACCGTGGTATTATAGGAGCATACCACATCACCTTGGCAGGAACCCTCTTCCTGGGGCGCTCGCCCTCAACATCACCAGGGTTATCTCGTCTGATCTTATACCGCAATGCACCGCATACCGGGCATGCGTTCAATTCCTCGTACTCACCACGGTAGAGGATGCAGTCATTAGGGCATGCATGTGTCTTCTGCACCTCCAATCTTAGAGGGCATAGAACCTTCTTTGCTTCATACATACTGTCGGGCAATTCGTTATCCTTTGAAACTTCTTCTTCAATATTTTCAGTAGCTTCCCAAATCCATTGTCAGATACACCATTGGTTGCCTTCCATTGCGGCAATTCCAGTGTGGTACCGAGCTTTGTGTTGTCATCTTCGCAATCTGGGTACAACCCTTTTTTGTGATCCTCTAACGTGCGACCGAACTTCAACTTCTCCCTTTCACTTTGGCATTGTCTCTTTGCATCAACAATGACCCGGCGAAGATCATCATCGGGCACATCGTCTGGTTCCTCTTGATCTTCAGCTTCCCCCGTTGCAGTATAACTGTATTCAGGGGGTGGATAGTTGTCATCATCCTCTTCTTCTTTGTTGTCTTCCATCATAACCCCTCTTTCTCCGTGCTTGCTCCAAACATTATAGTGTGGCATGAAACCCTTCTCAAGTAGGTGGACATGAAGGGTTTTCGAGTCAGAGTAATCCTTCGTATTCCCACAGATAGGGCATGGAAAATACATAAAACCATTATGCTTGTTTGCCTCAGCCACTTCGAGAAAATTATGCAGGCCCTCAATGTACTCGGAGGTGCGTCTGTCACCGTACATCCATTGCCAGTTCATCTGCGTGCATTTTATAATTAAGTGTATCAAAAACCATTACAGAACATCATGAATAGAGAAGTGACCAAATTAATACAAGTTCATCATCAAATTAAAACCAAAGTACAGTAGTGATCAAATGTTATTACTGAAAAAATAAATACATAAAGTTCATACATAGTTCTCATAGAACAACATATAGCTCTCTAGAGCATCTAATTAAAACATACATTGAAACTATGTAAAACATTTCAATGCAACAACAAATGCGATCATAATCGCAACTAAGGTAACAATTGATCCAACGACATAATGATACCAAGCCTCATTATGAATGGCATATTTTTTAATCTTTTTAATCTTCAAGCGCATTGCATCCATCTTGATCTTGTGATCATGGACGACATCCGCAACATGCAACTCCAATTCCATCTTCTCCTCCTCAATTCTTTTGAATTTTTTCTTCAAGTAATTATTTTCTTTTTCAACTAAATTTAACCTCTCGACAAGAGGGTCGGTTGGAATTTCCGGTTCACATACCTCCTAGATAAAAACATCTATGTCACGTTGGTCGGCATAATTGTCATAAACACTAAATGAAACAAATAGTTATAAAAGATAATATACCACATCCGAATCATAGACAGGACGAGGGCCGATGGGGGCGGATACCAAAACCATGGCACTATATAATAACAAACAATAATAAAAGTAAGAAAATTATACAAGTATCTATCTAAATCATACAAGTAAGAATTTTTTCTTTTAGAAAGAAGATAAGAACAAGAGGCTCACCACGGTGGTGCCGGCGACGAGATCGGCGCGTGCGATCGACGGCGGTGAGGACGGGGACGGGACGGGACGGACCGCCAAACCTAGACAAATCTTGAGGAAAATGGAGCTTGGAGGTCGAGCTTGGAGAGGAGAAAGCTTAAGTGTGGCTCGGGCATTTCATCGAACACCTCATGTGCATGCATAGAAGGGAGACAGAGCAGCGCATGCACACACCTCCCACACGGCCAAAAAACAGAGGAGTGAGCGGGCAGGGGCGAGGGTATATATAGGCATCTCTTTTGTCCCGGTTGGTGGCTAGAACCAGGACAGAAGCCTGCTCTTTAGTCCCGGTTCTAGCCACCAACCAGGACTAAAGGGCAGCGCCAGGAGCGAGGCCCTTTGGTCCCGGTTCGTGTCTGGAACCGGGACCAAAGGAGTCAGACGAACCGGGACCAATGGCCCCCGAGGCCCGGCCGGAGCCCTGGCCTCACGAACCGGGACTGATGCACCCATTGGTCCCGGTTCGTAGGAGAACCGGGAATAATGCCCTTTTCTGGCCTGAACCAAAGCCCTGTTTTATACTAGTGTCTAGTGGAGTCATCAATTAACGTCATAAAATACTTCTTTCCACCTTTTGTCAACACAGCATTCATTTCACAAAGATCTGAATGCATGAGCTCTAGTGGTGCAAGATTTCTTTTTTTCGCAGTCGCATGAGACTTACGAGGTTGCTTAGCTTGCACACACACTTGACACTTAGATCCCTTGACAGTGGTGAAACTAGGGATTAAGTTCAACTTCGCTAGTCGCGACATGCAACCAAAGTTAACATGACAAAGACGTGAATGCCACACATTTGATTCACTATTGTTGCAAACATGATTAACAACTTTATTGCAAACGTCTGATAAGGATAAACAAAACAGGCCTCCTGACTCATAGCCATTACCAACAAAAGTTCCATACTTGGATATTACAAATTTATTCGACTCAAAGACAACCTTGTAGCCATCTCTACATAGAAGAGATCCACTAACAAGATTTTTATTGACAGAGGGGACATAATGCACGTTCTTCAGCCGCACGATCTTCCCCGAAGTAAACTTCAGATCGACCGTGCCAACACCACGAACAGAAGCACTTGAACCGTTGCCCATCAGCATGGTGGAAGTCCCTGTGGTCTGATAAGACGAAAACATGGAAATATCATCGCATACATGCACATTAGCACCCGTGTCAATCAACCAATCAGGAGAATGACATACTGAAAGAATAGTGGGAAATATACCATACCTAGCATCCTTCATGTCAGTGTCACCAATGACAACATTAGCGGTCTTGCCGCCTTTCCCAAGATGATGCTTCTCATAACGATTAGGGCAACTAGGAGCCCAATGGTCAGGATCTCCGCACACATGACAAACACCTTTCTTCTTATCATTCTTCTTCTTGAAGTTGGTGTGCTGTATAGCCTTGTTCTTCCCATCAAACTTTGCTTTACCATCAAACTTTCCCTTGTTCTTGAACTTGTGGGGCTGGAAGTTTTTCTTCTGTACCAGATTGGCACTAGATCCTCCCTCAATACCTCGAGCACGTGTATCTTTTGCTCTCACCTTTTCTTCCACATCAAGAGTACCAATGAGATCCGGAACGGAAAACTCCTGCCTCTTATGCTTCAGTAAGGTAGCAAAGTTCCTCCACGAAGGAGAAAGCTTAGTGATGATGCCTACGGCAACAAACTTGTCCGGTAGCATACAATTGAAGTGCTCAAGTTCTCTAGCAAATGACTGTATCTCGTGAGCTTGCTCAACCACGGAGCGCTCTTCAGTCATCCTGTAGTCATAGAATTGTTCCATGATGTATAGCTCAGTGCTGGCATTCAAGACCCCAAACTTGGCCTCGAGTGCGTCCCACATATCTTTTCCATTGTCAATTGACGCATAAGCATCAACTATGTTCTCACCAAGAACACTCAAAAGAGCAGCCTTAAACAGGATATCCATTTTCTGAAAAGCTTGTTCCTGTTGAGCATCATAATCTCCTTTAGGTTTGTCAAGAGTGGCGTCATAGCAACTCATGGTTTGAAACCATAAGATTGCTCTCACGCGCCACCTCTTATAATGGATACCCTCAAACATAGGAGGTCTCATGGAAGCAGCAAAACCACTTGGGTTAATTGCGTATGATGAGGTTTTTGGATTGTTGGAAATATGAGCAATTTACCATATGATTTTATTAACGGAAATAGTAGATAAAGCATGACTATTGTAGCAGAGATAAAACAAGTCATGCAATCCGACAGAGAGAAGGAAAATAATATCTGCATATATGAACTAGAACCGAACATATCTAGAGCAGACTGTAGAGCAAGAAGTTGTGGCAGAAACTCAAACAGAAAGAGTATGAGAACGTACGGAACAGGAGCAGAAGCACCGGTCTTGGGGGCGGTGTCCTCGCCAGCCATGTCGTCAAGGAGGTTGTCCACGTCGGGGAAGAAGTCGTCAGAGTCCGGGGCGTCCGTGATGAAGAAGTCAGTAGTCGCGCGGAGCGCTCCCCAAAAACCTTATCACCCTTCTCCCGTACATGACTCAAAGAGGTGCGGTTTCGGAGGCCTACTGTCCCGACCTGCGGTGCACGCCGCAAGCCGGCATGGGGAAGATCGTAACTGCGCTCTTGGTGGCGAGAGGAAGATGGTCTTCTGGAGCTGTATAGTAGAGATGTATGCAAGGCAAAGTTGAACAGCCTGACAACATTTTTCGTTGCGCTTGTATAACTTACAGATTATATATGTAATATTATAGGAAAACATATGTTGCTATGTGTATGAGAGACTTGATCCTCGGCTCTTCACTCCCCTATATCCAAATCTTGGCTCCGTCCTTGTCGTGGCACAAGGGCAATTGAGCATGCCAGAAAGTTAGGTGGTTTGAGATAGATTTGGAAATCAGTCTATTCAAGCCAGGATGGCGTGGCAATGACGACATCTTTGTGGTGGACCTGTGTCCTCGGGCTCCACCGTTGCGACGGCCTTTGCTCCAGTGCCGGCGCAGAGCTTGGGGATAGTCCAGGAGCGGATGCAGATTGTAGTTTGCATTGACGGCATCTAAAAGATGGTGGATCGTGTGCTGGATTCGTGGTTCGTGGATGGCAGGTGTGGTTTTCTCCTCCGGCATCTTAGTCATGTGGGGGTGCTGGATTTGGAGTTCGATGGCGTGTCCGGGGTGTTGCACCGGTCTGATTCATTCAATAATAATGGTTCCGTCTTTGGTGAGCCACCTTGGAGGTCCGCAAAGCTGCGTATAAGCGATGGAGCTGCTTCAAGCTTGGGTGTGAAGGTGATCCGTCATTTTTATTTCTTTGGTGGTTGTGGTGGTGGTTCCAGAGGCAGGTGACGGGTGTTGGTGTCAAGTTTAGAGGTTTCTTCATTTTCGATTATAATTTTACTTTGGTTGTTGTTTCTTTATGCAAAGGCTAACATTATGTTGTCTTTTTAGTTTTATGTGAGCCTTATGATATAAATGAGATAAGTATTACCGTGAAAAAAGCTAGGTGATGTACGTCGGTTGACGTGACAACACACGGCTCTTTTTCCCCGACCATTGGCCGTACAACTGGAGGATCTTGCGAACACGCTCAGGCACAAAAAAAAGGTTATATTAAACGCATGCTGGATTTGATACAAGACTTTCAAAGTGTGCGTTGCGGTCTCAGACTTGGTACGCCTATGACGGAAAGGTTACCGGCCAATCACAACGCGCCTGCTGGCTAGATTTGTTTGTTGATCTGGCCACGCAGTTAACGGCCGTTGCAATGTTGCTGAGATACCCTCCGTGGCCTATGCAATTCATAGCTTTTAGCGTCTCTGCATTAAATGTTGTGTTGTGTGCTCATACTGCTCTGCCGCTGCTCTCGCTCTCGCGCTCGCCCTCTCCCTCTCCCTCTCCTCGCACAGTACATCCGCCACCGCTGTAGGTGCCGCCTTCATGGCGTGACCATGCCGTCGATCAATGGCCAAGGGACGTCCTCTGACTCCGACTCTGATGATTCAATGAGTAGCAAGGTGCATTGCTCTGCCTTTTCCCGAATTGGGGATTTACCATTTCCCCTGTATTGAATCAATTTGGTTGGTATTGTAGATGTCTGTACACGATTTTGTACAGGAATTGGAACGCACTAGCAATGGATGTGTCTACCCCATGCCTCCATAAGACCCCCTACGAAAAGAAGTTGGCTTTCGAGTCGGTTGATACCGGGAGAAAATTTCTTGGGTGTGCAGGCCATGCGAGTTCTTTTTACCAGTGTGTAATCAGCTCATGTGTTTAACCAGCCCATGTGTATAATCAACTTGGGCATGTGTAATCAGGGGCATGTGCATGCAGTTGTCCATCCTACAAAATATGTGCATCTTTTTTCATGTTGCTTTAAGCTTGATTGCCAAAATATCTCATTAATAAATTCAAGTGTTTTTGCTATCAAAAAAATTGAAGTGCTTCAGTTGACCCATGTTATAAACTTATGTTCGTAGTGCTTATCAATAGATAGTGCATAAATGCAAAACTATGTTCATTTGTAAGCATTACTAATAATTGCAAGTGGCCGCTAATTTATCCTTCATGTTGAACCTGTAGGAAGGCCAATTATGTGGCTATTTGGAGTGGATTGATTGTGAGTGGCCAGATTCATTGAAAATATGTCTAGCTACACTGTGGGAGATGTATCAGCAGGAGAACGGCGTCAGGATTAGAGAGAGTATGGTGGGTGCTGAAAAAAACTTCAAACTAGGAGAGAAGATGGAGTTGGAGACTTTAAACTACAAGCTAGGAGGAGAGAAGAGAAGGTTGCTGTGTGAGCTCAGAAACTTCAAAGCTGATTTTGCTTAAGTTTTTGCTGGCAGTAGATCAGAAGGAGCTCGCAGAGAAAACTTTTCTTAAAATGAATGCAGAGCTCGACAAGAAAAAGTTGGGTGGAACTTCAGCCACAAGTATACATCAGGTGATGAGGCTGAAGGCAGAGAAGGAGAGAGATTTGGCGAAGGAGGACAAAAAGAAGCAGGGGTACATGATTGCAGATCTGCTAAAATAGAAAGAGGTTACAAAAGACAAGATGAGGATGATCAAGGACATGGCTTATACATAGATGTTTCATTCAAGATCCGCTAGCTCTCGTGGCGCATGACTAATCTGAAAATGCACAAACTAAGCATAGCTCAGATGGTAAGGTTCTTTGTCATGGAACCAACTCACCATGGGTTCGTCCACCAGGATTCCTGTTGTGGAACTAGCCCACCAGAGTTCAAGTCCTAGACTTGGCACTGGTGTTTGCATTTTTCTGGATTTATTTCAGACTTTTCGGCGATGTTTGTTCAGTTCTAGAAGGTGTTGTCGTCCACTAAAAGACGCCTATGGTGACTTTGTCAATCTCAAGATGTTTAGCCGGCTAAATGTCTCGGAGGTGCTCATAAGGGTAGTGTGTGTGTATGCATTCATAGGGGTGAGTATATGTACATGTAAATAAGACAACAACTCGACCCTAGACTTTTTTTCCTAGGAAACTAAATCCTAAACTTGTACTCGGAAGGTAGAGTTATAGATGGCGATGTCCTGTGGCAACCAAGCTATTGCTGTCCATGCATGCTCGACGAGCACCGATGTCATAGTGCACTCGGCTCACCTGGATGTGAGAAAAGGAATGTGATAATTAAGTATAGTCATAATCAAAGTAGTGTTCATCCAAAAATATTTGGAGGGCTCAGATGGAATAAATAGTGTTTTGCCCCTCAAATCTTCAGGTTTTACCTTTTGCTCTCCGAGATGTATTTCTCTAGCTCTGCCACTAGACTCCCTACAAAGCTCGATGTGAGTGGCGTTGCATATTGAGCACAACGGGTTCATGGGCCACCACTTGATGCATCGTTGATGGAAAATGTGGTCGCAATCAAGCTTTTTCTGGTGCCCCCTACACAACACGTCATTGTACCGATGGTGAGGGGTGGGAGTGTTCCTGAATGGTATTTGTTTCTTGCGTTTAAGGATAGTTTACTTGGACACTGCTTCCCTCACCGATGCCGCTTTCTTCGGTGTGGATGATGAATGTCTCAACCAGGCAATGTCCGTGCCAAGTGATAGCAGGTGGATGTGACTCAACTTCCTCTTCCGCCGGCGGATGCAATGGACAACCATCATGACCAGCGGTGGCAAGGGCCATGGAGACGAAGGACGATGATCTCGATAGAGCGGACCGGCCTACTAGATCTGTTTGCTGGCTTGTCGATGGGAACTCTTCCGTGGAAGTTATTGGCTCCCGTATGACTCGTATGCCACACGCAACTGATAGTTAAAAAAGAGCGACAACTCCATTATATAGGAGCAAGGGAGGGTCAAAGCCAAAGTGTGACGTTACCATTGGTCCTAGGAGCAGACAGTGAGGGGTTGAGAGAAGGAATATGATGTTGGCATTTGGAAAATGAGCCGTTGGGGGAATGGAAGACAGAAGGTGCTAACTATTCTCTTTGATTACAAGAGTTCTCACATAACTTAGGTTACACAGGGCCAATTCGCTCTCGAGGTAAAAGAAGAAGAACATATAGAAGCAAATCATATATTTTTTCCATACGTCTCATGTAGTTGTTACAAGAACAACTCTCAAGTAAGGGGTATCCTTGATAACATTGTTGTAAGTAAAGTTAGCAATGTTGATGGTTGCATGTACCGGGGTACACAGGCAGAACGGAAGTGGGCCCTCCAGGCCAGAAGTTTGCCCACCAAGGTTCTTGTCTACTTGGAGTACTAAAGTGACACATTGATGTTTTTTTTAAAATGGTCTAGTCATCTTGACGGACCATGACCTAATCATATGTTAGGAAGGAGTCCATGTGGGTTTAGCCACATGCCTTAATCGTTTGCGACTACCTCGATACCCCTAATCATGATCCCTAATCAATGTTGGCCCGAGTCATATGTGACTCCTTGGACTCACCTCAAGAGGTCCCGGTCTTTCATTCAAGAGTGGGTGCAATGAGTTACATGCTCATGAGGGGTCTTATACAGGGAAGGGTGCATTGAAAAATGTCCCAGATTATCAATGGTGGTGGTAGGTAGGAAGGGTAGGATAGTAAAACTAGGTTCATGAATCCATGCAAACTAGTTTCAATATGTTGCCCGATGGTTGATCTGCCCTCTACTAACGCATCTTCAGCTTTGTCATGGCATATCACATTGTGTGTGTTGATGACTGACAAATCACCTTGAACTTTCCTATGGCATTTCATATTGTGTATGTTGATGGCTGGACGGCTTGTTTGTTGGTTTTCTTTGATGAAGTTGCATTGAAGCAAACAAGATGTTACTTTGCTTCTATTTTTCATGTCGGACCCATCAGAATGAATCAACACCGGTCAACTTAAAAACATTCTAATATGTAGCAGCAACGCGCTGGCCAAAAGACACCCGAATACTAGCAATACTTCATGTCCCATAATATAGGGTACAACCCGTTGGATTGCTAATGAAAATGGTTGTATCCGCATCCCACTGGGGGTGAACCTCAGGTTTATCAACATGGTGTCTCGCTAGAGTGGATTATCATATCGGTGTTACCGTGGTAGGGGACGTACTATTGATAACCACGCGGCAACAGTGACTTCATGAATCCCGATGCCTGTAACACATGATTTCAATAGGTGTTACATGAGTCCGCAAGAGTGTGATAGGATGCCAGAGTGTGTATGTGTGCTCAAATCAAAGTTGCAATCCGTAGCTTAAAAAACGGAAGCCAGTCACTTTTTCCTTTGTGTAAATAAGCCTCTCCTCGTCACCTGTCAAAAATCCATCCTTCCGAGCTGAACAAGTGCATCCCCAGCAGCCCAAATCTGAGACTAAACCTTTAATCTAGTCCTCCCTCCATCCCAAAATAAGTATCGGGGTTTTAGTTTAATTTAGTTCAACTTTGAACTAAAACCACTACAACTATTTTGGGGCGGAGGAAATAGTTGTGAGTTTTCAATGCTAAGTGTTCAATGCAGCAGCGTAATTGCATGGATAAAGCTGAGGAACGGTTCCATTGCCGAGCGGGCAACGATTATCCAGCAATGGTTGCGAGTTACTGTGAATTATGTGGTGTGAGGAGGGGTACTTTGTAAGTCCGATTCAGGCTTCAATACGATGGTGAGGACCCACGGGCCTGGCCCACACCCATTCTTGGGATTTGGCGGTAATGACGGTGCCTAGGATGCTGCAGTCAATAGTACAGTGCACTGAAGATGCATTTCTACAGTTTACAACAATGTTTTAAATAGCGGGCTATGCGAAATAGTGGCGGCACTCCAAATCAGCTATAGCGAGGCTATAGCCCACTGTAGCTGGCTATTTCGTAAGTTTAGCGGGCTATGCATATAGGGGCACCTGCTCAAACCGCTATAGCTGGGCTATGTGTTTACACTTAACAGAGGAAGAGTGAAACATAAATAACAAAGATGCATGATCCATTTGGTGTTGTTACTGTCAGCGTATGGTTAACACCTAGTTTTTAGATTTTTATTCCGGAAACTAGATATAAATCTAGTGGTGAATTTCCAGTGCAGACCACTGTTGACTTTATTTGTTCAATTTCACAGTACTTCTGAAATTATTTCCATGTTACTGGAATTGCTAGGTTTTGCATGTGACATGGAAGAAAACACTGGCCAGTCTTAAATCACCCAAGCTGATAATGTAAAAAAACTTTCTGCTGGCAACATGAACCAGTACAAAACATCTTGCTCCAGGGGAACGCATCTTCAATTTGTTCCTACCTGAAAAATGCCAAGCTCTGCACGCAATACGAAAAACCAGCAACAAAACTGAGGCCTTGACAATACTCCTAACAAGTATGCCTCCAATGAAAACGTGTTAAATCAGTCAAGACACAAAAATGTGCTGATTTAGATGCCATTACATATGCAGCCGCAAGTATAACTACAGCGAAAACATGTTGAGACGACGAGCAGGAGAAGCATTCTCAACGGCAAAGATCAAAAGACCATCCTTGAAAGTAGAAGTCCTCACTAAACATCGTTTCAACAACTAATAATGCAATATCTAAGGATATGCCAGAGCGTGTCCCCGTCGGACAAAAGCATTCACCCAAAGAACATGAGCAAGATGAAATCTCATCATAGCAATGCTATTCTCGCTTCTTAAAAATGTGAACTGAAAGTAAAACTTACCTTGCTCCAGAGGAGCACATATTTGAAGTATGTAGAGAATACCGTGAAAAAAGCAGTAGGAAACAAGGGCCCTGGCAGTACTTCAGACACACGACCAACACACCAAGGTTAATTCTCCAAACATAGCAGCACTACAAATCTGACAAAAAAACTGTGCTAATTAAGTGTTGTAATACACGCAACTATATGCAAGTGAACACGTTTATACAAAGAGCATGTGCAACTTGGGAGTTATGACCAAATTTCACACCGAGTGGAACAAGCTGGGGGAGAGTGCACCTTCAATTCGTTTCGATATTTAAAATGCTAAACCCTGGACGCAAAAGAAGGACAGCAGCAAGCCAGAGGCCTTAGCAATACCCCCAACACGAGGGCGCTTTTCTTCAATCATAGCAGCACTGAAGTAACAATCAGACATAAATTTGTGCTAATTAAGTGACATAATGCACGCAGCTACGCAGGTATGCCTGACTAAAACATGTTGACATAGAAAGCAGGAGAAACCAGGTGCTATAAGCAAACAGGAGTAGTACTTTAGAGTTTAGACCAAATTGCATTCTGAACAACAAAGATCAAAGTACCAGCCTTGAAATAAGAAATACTCCCTCCGTGAAGAAATATAAGAGCGTTTAGATTACTACTTTAGTGATCTAAACGCTCTTATATTTCTTTACCCCGGGGGGGGGGGGGTGGGGGGGGGGGGGTGGGGGGGTTGGGGGTGGTGGTGTGGGGGTGGGGTGTACTGAATAACCATTCCAACAACTAAAACTGCAATGATTGACATCTAAGGAAATGGCAGAGTGTATCACTGTCAGACAAAAGCATTCTCAAAAAATATGAGCAAGATCAATTCTAAGTAAATTTTACTTAGCTTCAGGAGAGCGCATCTTTCAATTCACTTCTACCGGAAGAAAAACTACACACAACCATAACACCGGTTCTTTCTTCAATCATATCAGCAATCCAGTAACTATGAGACTCATAACTACGCTAATTAAATGTCACAATACACACATGTATCATGTATGCAAATATACCTGAAAAAACATGCTCTCACAAAAAGCAGCCACAACTTAAGAGTTATGACCAAATTGCACAGTGAGCAACAGAGATCGAACTAAACAGCCCACGGATGAGCCACATTATAACAATACGTGCATCTCAACCAAAGACAGCCGTAACAAAATTACAGTAAATTTGGGTGGCAGGGAGGCACAGTAATAAAGTTCTAACACATAGATCAATACTCCATAGTTTACAAAGTTACCAAGATGTTCAAGACATTACAATAAGCACAAAATGATGACAGTGTAGCATAGGTGCACAATGACATGTTCTACTAGTAGTACTAATAAGTAAGAAGAGCTAAGAGCAAAAGACATGTGGTTATTCCATGGGCGAAGCAAACCAGGAGTCTTGAACATTCAGGCATGCTCTGTGGAGGATGCATGCTCCACGTCTTCTTGCAGCCAACGGGATGGAATTGGAATAATGCTCTCTTGGAAGCGATGCGGAGTAAGCTCTTTACGATCATGTCGATTACGAATGCTAACCAGTCCTAAGAACTTGTTGTCAACGTCGCAGTGCAACACACGTTCCTCAGTCAAATTGACCAGCAGCTCACGGTCGTTGAGCACAACCAAATTAGCGCCCCTATTTTCTTTTGAACCAACTTGTGCTTCCATTTCCTTTTCGAGAGCGGTTAAATCCAGTGGACGTGATGCCTCCACCATGGACAGGTCAATCCGACACTTGAAGACCCATGTTTCAGCCTCATAGTCCTCCACTAGCCAGATATCAAAAGTTGTTGTGGGATACTGCTGAACCGGTTTGCTGCAAACAGGCAGCGTCCCATTCATGTGGAACAACTCAGCAAAGCAATGCACCTGGGAAGGACCGCGCATTCACCGGAATGACTCGGCCTCTGTGTTGAATACAAGAATGCGCCTAGGGCCCATAATGTGATCGTCAAACCAATATGAATCCCAGTGCAGGTTGCCATGGTGGTGGAATGTTGGCCAATTCAATCTACGGGCTAACAAACCCGGACAGTCCAGTTTAGTCGAGGGCATTATGACTTGGATGCTCCTCCATTCGTTGTCTCCCACTGTTAAGACATTCTCAAAGTGTCTTGCCATGCTAAGTAAAAGAGCAGCCTGTATTCCCCGGTTAACTTGTGGTGGTAGAGGCCACATATCGGATGCGGATTTTTAGAGCGCCTGGACCGGGGCCGCGTTATCGTAGCGGTCGGCTCGCTGCGCTGTACATCGAGATGCCCGTCGAGGAATCCAGGTTAAGTGCGCCCAATACCGTGGCAGACGGCTGTTACGGTCGTTGTATCGTAGGGGTACTGCTCCATAGTAGGCTCTGCAGATTTTTGTCTTCCACCGCCCCATGCATACCCACGTGACTACGGCACAGCCGCACAGGACTCGCCCGCGACTACGGCTCATGGCTCTCTCTACACACCACCATGCTTGTTGAGCTTCCTGTAATTATGCACAAACAGGGCCATGGTTAAATAACTCTTCTGTGTTTTGAATGACCGCCCGGCTAATCACCCTTCTGTGTTTTGAAGTCCCCGATAAACTACATATGCGACAGCAGAAGGGCCTTTGTGTTGACCAAACCATCACAAATTTACCTGTGCTGTATTGGGACAATGGCATGTCACCAGCGGCGGTGAGCGCTGTGCCCCGGCGCTGGATCTCCCCGGCGGCTCCCTTCCCCTGGTCAGATTTGGATTCTCTCCATCTTCGATCTCAGATGAATCCCCCTCCCCCGCTGCCTATCATGCTCCTGGGAAAAGCTACGGCAAGGGGGGCGAAGATGGATCAGGGGGCAGGGGTCACGGGCTGCATGCGGGTGGAATCCTGTCGATTTGTCCTTGTCTCTTTGCACTGTACCCTAAAGTATGTGCGAGATAACCGTGCCGTGAGCTTATTACGGAAACAACTGGCACGTATCCATATGCGCTTCGGGATAAGCGGGCCGGGGTGCAGGTGCTCTATTGAATATTTTCGCACATATCAAAGTATCCAGTCGAGGAATCGGCAGGGGAGCACGCTTGCGGGTGACCGGGTTGCAGATGAAGAATTATATTTCCTCGGAGGAAACGATGAGCAAGCCATCACAGGTGGCGCGGAGGACAAAGTCGTCAACGAATTTGGCTTGGTGGAAATCGAGGGAAAAGGGCCAGAGCTGTTCATCGGTGGCACCGACGGGGTCACGGAGGACGGCCAAAAGTGTGGGGCCGCTGTGGGTGATGAGTTGGAGCATGAATTCGGGGGTGGAGGTGGCACTGCGCCAGGAAGTGCGGCCGATGTCCTTGGGCGGCAGCAGCATGAGGATCTTGCCGACGATGACCTGCTCAGGGAGATCGTCGAGCACGGTGGCGCCTCTCCCGTCCGGCATGATGCCCCGTGCGTGGAGTCCGGTCACCTGAAAGTTAAGATGCCAGTGTAAATTAGTACTGCCCGAGAAGAGGAACCAGATCGGGGGCATCGCGCCGGCTCAAGAACAAAACTGCTTCCGCGACCGGCTTAAACTAAGGAAAGTCCGTCGGTTCAGATTCCGGTGGAACTAAAAAGAAGCAGCAAATCAATCTTTTTGGTCAACAAAATTGACGGACACAAGATGGATCGAGCGACGGATTCGGGGAAACAACGCGGGAACAGATCCGGTGAGCGATATACGGTACGAAAAGGATTTGTGTGTGAATGCTAAAGAGAAATTGAAAGAACGCAGTGGCAAAGGTGAAGCAGCCACTTTGCTCACCTGCTCGGGGGAGGAAGACCGTACTCCGTTGAGCCACTCCGCGTACTCCGGCGAGAGAGATCCAGGGGGCGGCTTACTGGAGTGATGTGAAGTGTACGCAGGAAGCTAAGCCAAGCCAGTTGCTAGGTGGAGTGAGAAAGAGGAGCACGGGAGTCAAAGGTCGCTGGGAGTTATCTCTCATTTACTGACGCGGTAATCAAGGCCTGGGCTATGTGTGTCTCTATAATATAATTTTTACTAAATGACCCCCCCCCCCCCCCCCCCCCCCTCCCCAAAGTTATTTCGTCGCCTGACCCCCCATTCACGCCGGATCGCAAGGCGCCACACCTGCACGTCGCCGCGCCGCATGCCGAGGCGCCTTCGACCGGTCACGGTCATCGGTCACGCCGCCAGCGTGGCGCCGGCCTGACGCGCCACATTGTAAGGCGCGACACATGTTTTTGTATCACGTCTTATGGTTAGGCGTCTTATAAACTTTACACGCCTCTTTCCTAGACGTTTATGCCAAAGTTCTCGGAGAGTCTGACTTTTACATCGATGCCTCCGTTGTCGTCCTGCCACGCCACACTATCTGGCGCTTCTTGCCTTCCCGATAGTCTTACTTTTTGGACAGAATCTAGACCGTCTGATAATTTTGGTACATGCTGTCGTTTACTAAAGGAGTCAGGCTCTTTAGATCGTCCAAGCTTTCCGCCTTTCCCATGCCGGATTCATAGGCGCATTTGGTCTCTTTAAATACCTTTGCCCTGCATCCGCAGCTCCCCGTTATTCCCGTGAAACCCCCATTTCTTCCCGCCCGAGCTTCTTCCCCTCCCAATCTGCCGTCTGAGTTTCTTCCCGTATCTGAAAGGAAGGATGTCAGCATTCCCTGTCATGAAGGATGTCGTCAAACCCTCTGGACGTAGGAGCTGCAAGCAGGTAATTTTGTTCTCTGACGATGTCAACTCCTTGTGTTACAAGTATCACCCTCCGATCTGCCCTCTCCGATCTACCTCCAGGGCAAGTGTTCATTGTGTGATGAGATGAATCTTGAACTCTGTTACTAGTTATTAGTACACGGTCTTAGTGCTTTAGAATATATGGTCTTACAGATGTTTATTTGTGTGCTGAGATGAATCATGAACCCCGGCTTCGAGTTTGTACCTGCATGATCTGATTGTAAAAGTTGATCAAATGTTTACATTGTCTGCTGTAGATCGATAAGGTGTGGATGGTTAGGTTCATTATCCATAGAGCATCTTTCCATCAACCATCACCTGAGCCATGGATGGAAGATTCAATCACCATTGAAAATCTTAAGGAACAGTTGGTGCAGCACGGGTTGGGCCCAAATGATTTTATGTACTATCGAAGCAGGGTGATGCGAAGTGACAGGATCATGTGGAAGTTTAGTGGCACGAATAGGTTCAGCTCAACTTACCGGAGGATTTTAAGTCAAGGTGCAGGAGTAGGATGAGCTCAGGTGGGTAGTTCAGGTTGAACATAGGTGGCAGGATGAGCATGGCTGAACTAACCAATCAATCCACAGTTCGGAAGATGATCGAAGAATACAAGCCATATCAGATGGTTGACTTGCACTGTTACAGCAGACCCAAGGGATTTGTTGAGCCTGCTCCAATTACAGATGCTGAGCATGCTATGATGCTGTCAACAAGTCTGAACTTCCTGTTTATAGTGATATCATTATGTCTAGAATACTGAATTTGTCAAGTTAGCACCCCATGTACCCCATGTTGTCTCAAAATGTGTTATGATTTTCGCTTTTGAGGATAATGGCAGTTTCATGTATATGTTGTTATGCTTTCTAGTTTCGATGCAGGGGACCATTGAAATAAGAGTACAATAGCTGTAGAGAAACACACTTTATTCACCCATTTTGCTCAGACTAAATACAACTCAACGTACAACAACCCTGAATCTACTCTAACTGGAAAAATCTTTGCTGGCCTTTTTCCTCCCGCACCACTCTTTGAATTGCTTCTGATACTTAGATCTGTGCTCTTTCTTTCGCTTCTCCTCCAAGATCTTCTTCTCTTTTCTTTTCATGTACCCGGCACTGAAACAGTACAGTTCGTATTGTTTCTCAGTTTCTAGCCAGTATTTGCTTGCGCATTTAGCACCTTCCTCAAATCAGTTGACATGTTTTTTACAAACCGAATGTGGATATCAGATAAAGACAGGATATAAAAACTTTGGCTTACGAAGAATGGCGCAGACCCCTTTGTGTGGCCGCAGACGAATCCCCAGCAACCCATCTCTCCTTTGGTTCTTATCTTGAATTCATCCGATGTGTCGCCGGCTGGCACACCGCAACGGCAGTGCACGACCTGTGGCACAAAGGAGTCGAGCTCCTCGGCAGATGGCATCTCTGGTGGTAGGAAGGTGCCGCTGCGGGGTCCTACTAGTTCATCTAGACTCCTTTTTCCTTTGCCCGAAGAGGAAGCCATTGTACGGTTGTGGCTGTGACGAAGCTATGGTGACATTTCAAAATTTATAGATGGTCCGCTGTTGCATAGCCGTTGGATGAACTGTTCAAACCTCAGTATGTCTGATATTCTGCTTGGGCGCTATAATCTTCAAGCGATGTGTGTAGAACGCCGATGGCATGTCTTACTGGGCTGGCTGGCTTAGTGGGCTTTCGTTGGCGGGCCATACTCCCCCATTTTTCATCGTGTTGTATCCCCGGGGTGGTAAGCGGGCTCATCCCTCCCCTTCTTTCCCCAAATCAATCGTGCTGAAACCCTACCGGCGACACTTGACATCGGTTTCGACGGTAGGTTAGGCATCGCCGGTTTGCTGGTGGTTCGGTTGTCAGCCCACCCAAAGCTGGCCCCGACCCATCGTCAGCACCGTAAACAGTCCAGGCGGCATGAAATGTGTACCTTGGCTACTGCTTCACGTGAGAATCAACAGTGGGATGATGTAAGTGACCGCAAGCGCCAATCCTTTTTATTTTTTTCCTGCTTCAAGGTGGAATTATTTGTGTGGTGCATAAGGTCACATGTGGTCTTGCCACTATAACCTTGTTATTTGTTTAATTTGTGCCGTCTTTAGTTTAGTCAACAACCAAGTTCTCTTAGATCTAGCTCCGCGGCTGCTGTATTGAACACTGACAGTAGTTCGTCAAGTTCTTGCGCAGAATACGTTCCTGAATGGATTCTCGTGCGGTAGCCAAATTGCGGATCTGGTCCCCGTTTCATATGAATCTACAGCATCTGATTTGCCGGATGATGGTAACTCTCTCTGATTTAAAATTTGCGGACGACTGTATCGCCAGCACGCCTGGTCCATCACCGTTTGGTGATATTTTGACCGTTTGGTGATATTGGTAACAACATTTCACTTATAGAGGATAGCGGAGTTTCTTGGTATGCCCGTGCCCGGGCAAGTCCAAACTGTGTCAACCACAAGTTCCACCTGGTCACAGCGAAGCCGGGCACATGAGAAGGCTACCATCGCCTCAACTAACTCTCATCCGTCTAAATCCATCCACGAAAGCCAGGTACAACCTTGTTGTAGGTAATCACTAACATTTTGTGATTGCTGATGCCCCATTGTTTGTATTGCAATTTTTTTTTTGTGTTGTGACGATTTTTCATTAACGCAGGTGGTTCCGGGCATTGAACCAGCTTTACATACTGAAGCACCAGGTGAACCCACCCCGATATCGAACTTTACTAGTCACGGTAATTTAGGTGCAGACGGTAATGAGCAGAATGTTGTTCATCTCGACACCGATGAACCTCTACCTGAAAGATGTCATGAAGTAAAAGCAGCGGAGGATGTTGGTGCCTGCACCGACGACCCGCGATTCCAACAAGGAACTCCCACTAGGGGTTCTGCTATTGAATGTCATACTGAATTATTTGTCATGGGAGACGCAGGAGATCTCCTGAAGGTCGCTTGTGGCCATTGCACGAAACGAGCAGAAATGAACGTATCATTGCATTGGCGAAGCCCAGACAAAGTGGTACATGTTCGCACAACAAGTTTAATTCCGTTTGTCGATGTTTCCAATTGTATTGTTCATAATTCGTTATGGTCTCACTTTCTCTGATCAGGTTTACGCTAGGCGGCCCTGTGCATGTAAGCTGGGCATAAGAGACACAGATGCCAACCGGACTCGAGGCAGGCCTGTATCGAGCAATCTTACATCACCACAGCAACACCAAGTCGCAGAGCAATGTGTAGCAGATGCAGCGAACAGAAGCATCAGTTCAGTTGGGCTGAACGCTGGCTTCGTCACCCCGATAGCCCTGAAGTCTCCTGGATCCGAGAAGATCATGTACACCAAGGAAAAAATCCGGACCTCACCCTGTTTCGTGTGAAGGAAGTGTTCCTCCAATTCAGTTATCTGAGAACATGAACACGAGTGATGGTGAACATAACATGAATGAGGCCGCTAGTTCAGCGTTGGATCGGTGGTGCAAACGGTGGATATGGATGTCTTAGGACCTTCATCGGCAGAGGAGAAGGGAAAGGAAGCCATGAACCTTAGCGCGTCACCTCGATCGGCAAACAAGAAGGGAAAGGAAGCCACGAAGCTTAGTGCGTCACCTCGATTGAAAGAACGTACCTTGAAGAGACAAAGAAGAATGTCCATCCTTGAGGTTGAGAACATAAAGGCAGACCAAGAGGCAAAGAAGAGAAAGGCTATGGAAGAGCAAGGGTTGGAAAGAAGTGTTAAAAAAATACCAGGAAGGCAAAGATTACCAAATTGTTTTCGCCTAGTCCGACGAACGGCCTAACTCACCTGTACCGCCGATGTTGAACGCAACGCCTCCGTAGGCGGATGGCACCGCATCATCATTTCGCGTACACCCTACATTTAACTCAGGCAGAGCTTCAGCATCAAAGCTCGTCAACTTATCATCTGAGCTTGCCACTTCAGCGGCATTAACCCGCTTCAGCCTTTCACCTCAGTCAGTCAGTGCGGCAACAACTTCCCCCGGCCCCAATGGCCCAATTGGTACGGCTCAAATGAATAGCAGCGCCACATCGGTAGTGCCGGGCACGGAGCAGAACAAGAAGAAAGCCCGTCCGGAAACAACTCCATCTCACCCGCCTGTCATCTCGACTCATGGTGGAACAACGTTGCTCCTTGGAGACCGTTGTCAGGACGAACCAGAGACAGTTGATCTAAGCCCTTGCACTCCGGCACAAGGCACCGTCCACCGGCAGGCCACAAACAAGAAGAAGGAGAGCTGCCAAGTCCTTCGTCGGATCCGTTTTTTATCGAACCCTTACAAGCTGGGGAGGAGCGCGACGGATGTTAGATTTCACTCGCTCGAGCAGCAGGACTATTATGAAACCGTTGTCATGGGGTTGAAGAACCGTGTGGTAGAGATGAAGACCATCGACTGGGATCATGTAAGACAGATCGACTATTTTGCTGGCTTGGAACAGGCATGCATAGATAGTGGAGTGTTTGGCCTGACCACTTTCAGAAAGGATTGGTGCGAGGAGGCGATCATGTAGTTTTACTCCACCCTGGTCGTGGATAAGCCAACTATGATCATGCACTGGATGAATAATGGTATAAAGTTTGAGGCGACGTACGACTAGTTCGCGAAAGTTCTTGGCCTAGCGACGCTGGATGATGAAAAGGAACAGATGAAGAAAAGGATTCACGAAGCTCGAGAGCCCCTAAAGTCTGAGGAGCTACTGCCGTTCTACGTTGAGGGGGCGGCAACCCATAAAGAATTTATGGCCGGTAATCTGAAGTTCATGCACCCTAGGCTTGTGGCTCTCTCTCGTGTGCTGCGGCTCACAGTCATCCCGAAGCAGGGCGACAAAGGGAGTGTCCGCAAATGGGCTGCGAACCTGCTGATGCAGTTCCACAACAAGGAGGACTTCCAGGTGATGCACTTCATTTTCACTAAGATGAAGATGGCAAGCGCGGATAAATGCCGTAGCCTTCCTTTCGCACCGTACATGCAGGCTCTGCTCGATGAAGTCTGTTCACCTGTCATGAAGATATTGTATAGAACCAAGCACGAGGAGTACCAGTCTGAATTGGTGCAGAGAACTGAAGATGCGGTGGGTGGCAATGATGACATCAGACATACCGATGACATTCCTGTGGCAAACATGCCATGTGAGCCTATTACGTGCCGATCATCAAACAAGACCATGCTTGTGCTGATTATGGACTCCCTGAGGAAGCTGGAGTCCGTCCCTGAGGACCTGAACAAGCTGCAACAGGAGAACCAGGAGCTGAAGCAAACCATGGGTCGGCTGGAGGAGGCGATTATCTCTCTTAGTCGCTGAAATCCGGGCGTTCGAGGCGGACCCGGCCTTTTGAGTTACTGGCATGAATTCGTGTGTTTTAGCAATGTTTCATCGAATTTGTACGTCGCATAAAGTGTATGGACATCCATAGACTCTATGAAAGCAAGTTATACACTACTGCAGGATGCTGGTAACGCGACACTACGATCAGAGACCCTTTGAGAAAACTGTGTGCGATGTATTAATCGCAAACGGGGATGTAAAAAAACGTCAAAAAAGATGCAAAATGTTTGCGATGGCGGAGACATCAAACACGGTTCAGATTTTGGTTACGTGTGCGATGCGGGGCATACAGTTGATCCATACAAACTGTTTGCGATTAGACAAAACAACAGAAACGGGCAGCCATATCAATATGTGTGCGATATACGGCATACAGTTCGCTCCGATGAACTGTTTGCTATTATGGAATGCAACAGAAGCGGTCAGCCAGATCAAGGTGTGTTTGATATACGGCATACGGTTCACTCAGACGAACTGTTTTCGATTAGGGAAGACAACAGAAATGGTTCAACTTAATAAGATGTGTGTGATATGCGGCATACAGTTCACATAGATGAACTGTTTGCAATGAGCCAGAAGAACATAAACGATTCATGTAAACAAAATGTGTGTGATACGCAGCAAACAACCCACTCGGATGAACTGTTTGCGATGTGATACGCAGCAAATATCTTGACCGTGTGCGATAGTGGGCACACACGTACACGTACATCCGAGAACGCAGGCCCATGTTTCGGCCTTCCGATGCGTGGCATACGGTTGATACATAAAAACTGTTTGCGATGAGTCAGAACAACAGAAACGGGCTTTGTAGGCCCAGAACCATCAATAAATTTTGACCTTGTTTCTCGTCACATTGCAGATTACAACGCAATAAGTAATTGCAAATTTGTTCACACCGTTCAAAGCAATATGTGTTCACACTTAGCACCGGGCTATAAAAACTACCCACTCCAAAATTACTTCACAGTTCCACTCCTCATCACCCACAAAACTGGTCTTTCCTGTCAAGTCGTTCCGTCATGACCGGTAGGAGGAGTTTCGGGTGGACATATAACCAGGGAGCAAAGACCAAGGCCTCGGAAGCACTAGAGAGGTCCCGCCGCCACGCGGCACCCGCAGCAGAGATGTTCCGGCGCGCCGCGGAGCCCTCGAACAAGCTCTCACCAGCACGCGAGGGTTCTCACAAGCGCACTCGCCGCGTCGGCGACCGCGACGAGCTGGCGTTGCTGAAGTCCTTGGCCGGCAACGACAACATTCTCGCTGGCCTCATTAAGCAGAAGGAGCTGGTCGACGGCTTGATGAAGCTGCTCGAGATCAGCGATGCCTCGGTTGAGAAGGCGACCGGCCTCATCGAGCAACTCATGGGTGATAAATGCGAAGCTCCTCAAGGCGCTCGCCGAGAAGGAGGAGGAGGCCGTCGGCTGGAAGATGCTGCATGAGCAGAGCAGTGCCTCGGGGATGACGCTGACAGCGGTCGTCGAGGAACTGATGGGTGACTTGAGGAAGCTCTAGATCGAGTGCGAGTAGGAGGTGGAGTAATCCATGGCTGCTTTCAAGCAAAGTCGTGAGGAATTGAAGAAGGAGCTGGAGGATGTCATCGCCCGGCGATCCATCGAGGAGTAGAGACAGTAGCGACCCAGATCGTTGTCTGCGATTTCCTTCTTCTCTTGCCCCCGTGTCTTCCGGGCTTTGCCGCATGTGGCATTTTAAATTATCCGGAATATGTAAGACATTTATTATCCGCGCCATTGTAAATTTGTCATCGTATTATCCGTTGCCATTTTATTTGTCGTCGTATTATCCTATGCCTTATGTGGCATTTTAAATTAGGCCGGAATACGAGTTGAAAACACGAACAAAGCAAATGCTAACGTTGAGCGGGGCCATGGGATCACAAGCAACCACCCTCCGTCCAGGTGCTTTAATTAACCGCGTGTTAAACAGCGGCTCGGCCGCCATTAATGGAGAAGTTGTGAGCGAGACGGGCGGCTGGTGGATGGAGGTCAAAGAGCTCGCTTCCCGGTAAGCATGGGCGGCCTTGCTGCTCGCACGTGTCCCGTCGAGCCTGCGAGGTGGACAGGATGCACGCGTCCCGTCGAGCCTGTGCGGCGGACTGCTCGCATGCGTCTCGTCGAGCCTGCACGGCAGACTTCCCGCACTCGTTGTGTCTAATCAAATAGCTGCACGCACGCCACCGAGTATGGTTAAATTTTGGCACAAAATACAAAGATGACCAATGAACGAGGATGAATGTAGTACTATCCCATAAGAAAAGAGGGACTCGTGGCCGCACTTTAATGGTTACGGGAACACAGGGTTCATATAATACAACCGTTTGCGATATTAACGTGTCAGCTATTTGTTTCAAAAGGACTTCGTTGGCTATTAATGTGTGCGCCTTGTCTCAAACTAGACGATTTTTTTACCACGGCATATACGTGCCTTGTCATAAAACCATGCCAAGTTTCATGGTTTTTGGGTGAGTTTTCGATTTACTAGGATTTAAAAAACAAGATTCTCAATGTTTCAGGACGACGAGACATTTGTAATTCATTCCAATTCCTTTAATTTTACCTAAACATGCACCCAATGACACATGTACGATTTTTCACCCATTTTGCTTCACTGGAGCATGTGCTTTTGTAGTTCAAATTTGAATTATGGACTACATTAAATGCCTAGAAAACTCAATAATATATAAAATGGCCAAACAAACCCTAAACAGTTTCAAATTTCAGCACGACTCTCCTGTTATTCTATGTTGCCTGTAGAAAACAAAATTCAAGGCGAGAAGAGGCAACGATTAACGTTTCGCACACAGGAGGGGCATGTTTCCCTACCGGAACCACGAGGGTTACGAGAAGCTTAGGTTTGTAAGAGGCTTGTAGTATAGCTTGGTCCAAATTGGACAATTTTTTTACCATGACATATATGTGCCATGTAGTGACACCATGCCAAGTTTCATGATTTTCCGATGAGTTTTGGATTTACGGAGATTTAGAAATCGAGATTTGCAATGTTTGAGGCCGAGTCAGGATGCTGAGATGGTCGAATTCATTCCCATTCCTTCCATGGGACCTAAACATGCACCCCAAGGACACATGTACGATTTTTCTATCCATTTTGGTGCACTGGAGCATGTATTTGTAGTTCAGATTTGAATTATGGACATTAAATTCCTAGAAAACTCAATTAATGAATAAAAAAGGTCAAACGAACCCTGAATAATTTCAAAATTCAGCGCGAATCTCCCGTTGTTCCATGTTGCGTGTAGAACAAAATACAAGGCTAGAAGAGGGAGCGATTATCGTTTCGCCCACAAGGGGACACGTTTCCCTATCGAAACCACAAGGGTTCTTGCGACAAACTCCGGTTTGTAAGAGGTTTGTAATAAAGCTTGGCCCAGATTGGACAATGTTTTTACCACGACATATATGTGCCATGACGTGACACCATGCCAACTTTCATGACTTTCTGGTGAGTTTTGGATTTATGGGGATTTAAAAACCGAGATTCCAAATGTTTGAGGACGAGCCAGGACGCCGGTACGGTTGTAATTCATTCACATTCCTTGCATGGGACCTAAACACGCACCCAAGGACACATGAATGAATTTGTTAGCCATTTTGGTGAACCAGAGCTTGTATTTGTAGTTCAGATTTGAATTATGGACATTAAATGCCTAGGAAACTCAATTAATGTAAAAAAAGGCCAAACGAACCCTGAGTAATTTTAAATTTCAGCACGGATATCCTGTTGTTCCATGTTGCCTGTCGAAGAAAATACAAGGCGAAAAGAGGCAGTGATTATCGTTTCGCCCACAAGGGGGACATATTTCCCTATCGAAACCACGAGGCTTATTGAGAGAAGCTCCGGTTTGTAAGAGGCTTGTAATAAAAATTGGCCCAAAATGGACAAAAAAATCCCTTGACATATATGTGCCATGTCGTGACACCATGCCAAGTTTCATGATTTTTGGGTGAGTTTTGGATTTACGGGGATTTAAAAACCGAGATTCTCACGAAATGTTTTCAAATATCACACGGTTCACTCACGAAAGCCGTGTGCCTACCAAACCGTGGTCGATGCCCCCCTGCTGCGCGCGCGATCTGAGTCGTGTGTTCTGATTGGCCAGAACCCAAACCCCACGGATTGTGCGCCTGCACCGTTGGATGCTCCCAGATCGAACGGCAATCCTCATCCCTTTCGACAACACATGCTGTTCCGGTTGTGATTTTATTTATATGGGTAAGCACTGTGCGCATGCGTCCTGCTAGCTCATGCTTCCTTCTCTACTAAGTTTTCCATATTCATGTAAAAAAAGTTTTCCATATTAATGCTGTTATATATCCAAACACGCTACTGTTTCCCGCCACTCCTCCCATCGGTTTCCCGCCTCTTCTCCCATCGTTTTCCCGACTCTTCGCCCATCGTTTTCCCGCTGCCAGTGTCAGTGCTCATAGAAGCCTAGGCGGTGACACACCAGCCATGTAATTATTGCACACAGTTTCTAAAAGCACAAACGTGTGTGATAGTAGGGAGTATGTCCCATAGGGTGACCAGCATGAAACACCTTAAAGACAAGGAGGCAATGCCCATCAACAAGGGGCGGCTTCCCATCCGCTAGCCTAGTCGAATAGAATGCAAGAGTTAAGCGTGGTCGGGCTGGAGTAGTCTAAGGATGGGTGACCAGGTGGGAAGTTGCATATCTCAAGCGTCATTTAAACGCTATGATACTCTCATTATAGAGATAAATGTCTCTATAGTGAACTATCATAACGATTGTATAAACCTTGGGATCCTTGTTTTCCTAATTTGTAGACTATGTTTTTTATTGGTTATTTTTTGTTCTCAAAAATCAAGGAATGATCGACATCTGTAGGACCACACAAATTATCCCTTTGACCCAACGCATGAGAAGGTTTACTCTTTACTCCATGTGCTATGTTAGAGCAAATCAAGTTTCAACACATGCGTTGGACGGCACCCGACCCCTACCCCCGCCTGCTATGTTAGAGCAAATCAAGTTTCAGCACATGCGTTGGACGGCACCCGGCCCCTACCCACCCTTGACCCACCTCGAAGTTGCGTTCCCGGCATCGTACGTCTTTAACCTGTCCGCGGGGGTACGATGTTCAGTTTGTAATGTTACTGATGTAGTTGGTGCCCCATCGAACTTGTGCTTTCAGGATTTAAACAAATCACACACCAGACCCATATAATTTTTTCCGGCCGCATGCTGGGTATAGGGGGCCGGGTGTTCTGATCGAGCATGCATGTCTCCCTTTTGCGGTTTATAGACGCAACACATATATGTGGGCTCCCCGAGGTATATTTATAGATATATCCAACGGTGCTTTCAGGTTTGCGAGGCAGGTGCCACCAAAGTTTAGCATTTTGTATTTAAAGTTTTAAACAACACACTCTATATTCTGACATATATTTGGCCACTTCCCGGTGGTTCCTGACTTCTGGCCCCTCTCATCGATCTTCGACGATGCGCCCAACCGTGGACCCGCGCGGTCAAAGTTGTGCATTGGAATTTTGAACATCACAGACCACCCTTTTCACTCATATATATTTGGGCCACATGCTGGTGTGGCTGTCTTCTGACCCTCTCTAATGTTTTTTTTTGCTGCAAAGACTCGAATGACGCTCAACGGACACGGGTGTACTGGCTTAACCATGTGCGATGCAAGTGCGCTGTGAATCCCCACGACTGCGCAAGCGGGAGCAAAGGTGAAGGTACAGGCTTAACCGTGTGCGATGCTATTGCGCTGTAAAATCACCACCTGCGCAAGCTAAAGGCGGGTAGTATATTTATATTGAATTCCATGCCTGCGTTTGAAAATTAGGACAAACCGTGTGCGATAGACCTGCTAGCTAGAAATCTAAAAACAAACTACGCGCCTTGAGCGTTGCAAAAATCGGCAGTTCCGCCGCTTTTCCTTATTATCATACACGCATATTCTTATTGGACCATGTGCGATCTTCGTTACTCCCGCCCCGCATCAATTCCTTTACCCAAATTTTAGTAGCCGTTGTACTTCAACCGTCGCCCCCACTCCTCCAGCACCGACCTTATAGTAAAATTGCAGTAGCCGAGTCATAGGAACCGTCGCCCTCCCTTGTCAACCACCATCTCTACCCACCATTACTAAAATTTTCAGTAGCCGTGGCGTATCCTCAAACACCATCCTGCCCACCCCGCCCCCCTCCACAGTCCCCCCCAGCCGCCCCCCTCGAACCCTAGCTCGCCGCCGCCGCCAACCCCTGCCGGTATGCCCGTTCCTCCCAGCTTAGATAATAAAGTTCAGGTTTTACCCAGCGATTCCCATAACGTCGCGCCACTCCCTTGAGTTTTTAGGTGAGGCCTGCGGTGTCCCTCCCCGCCAGATCCACATCCCCTGCTCTAGAATGTCGCAGCCTAAGCATGACCACATATCCCGGGGAGCCCGATGAGCGTTCGACCAAGAAGAGGTTTATCATGGCCTCTCTGGCGGATGTTGGCGAGGTGGCCGCCGTTCGCCCTGACCTGTCGATCCCGGAGCAACACCTCACTGCGGAAGCCGACGAAGACGTTGACTACGTTGCCATGCCGAAGGCTTCACGTCAGCAGGCTAGCGTATTACTGTATCTTGGGAAAGCTGGCTAAGATATCAAGCTCGTCGACAGCGACGGCTTCACGCGGGCCATGTCACAGGTTAAGTGGTCCATCCCCAACCCCTCTGGTTCAACCACCGTCGATCTCTTCGACGGCCCTGCCACTGATCTCCTCCGCCACACGGTCAAGGATCTGTGATCCTTGTACGCCATTGAGCCCATTTTGTCATTTCTGAAGGACACGTTCTACGGCGGCGGCTTGGAATCCTCAATTGCCAAGTCAGATCTCATCGACCATGACCACGAGGAGGGCACCCACAATGGTTCTTCCAAGGTGAAACAGCCCATCTGTGACATCAGAGAGCGCACCATGGCTCTGTGCTCTTCCAACTGGAAGGATCCCGTCCATGACATGTGAGGCAACATCCTATCAGCAAATCTTACCTTTTCTAGCTTGCCAACCTGTACCCCTTGTTGTAGTAGCTTTTTCCATGCGGTGTTTTAACTGTGCCATGTTTAATTATTTCAGGTATGCAAAAATGTAATGTTTAATAGGGCTATGTGTTGTTTAAGTATGAATTGTCCACTTCAGTTTCACGAATGGCTATATTTGGTTGTTTATAGTGAGTAGATGCCTTCTTTATCTGTATTTGGTTGTTAGGTTGGTTGTAGTGGGCATTTGTCCAGTTATCAAGCAGATGCTTTGTTTATCTGTATTTGGTTGTTAGGTTGGTTGCAGTGAGCATTTGTCCAGTTATCGAGCAGATGCCTTGTTTATCTGTATTTGGTTGTTAGGTTGGTTGCAGTGAGCATTTGTCCAATTATCAAGGAGATGCCTTATTTATCTGTAGTTGGTTGTTAGGTTGGTTGCAGTGAGCATTTGTCCAGTTTTCAAGCAGATGCCTTGTTTATCTGTATTTGCTTGTTAGGTTGGTTCCAGTGAGCATTTGTCCAGTTTTCAAGCATATGCCATGTTTATCTGTATTTGCTTGTTAGGTTGGTTGCAGTGAGACTCTATCCAGTTTTCAATGGCTATATTTGGTTGTTATACTGATCATTTATGCCTTGTTTAATTCAGTCATTCCCAATGTGATGTTCATTATGTGCAAGTCGGAACTGTGCCGCTCGATTGCATCAATGCCTGCTTGAATGGCTATATTTGGTTCTAGTTATGCCTAGTGTAGTTAACACATGCCCTTGTTTCACTTTTACACATTTATCCAGTGTGATGTTTAAGCATGACCTACGTTCTATTCATTTTCAACAATACCAGTTTGAATTGCAATATTTAATGGCTGTTAAGCCTGTTGTAGATAACATTCCCTTCCATTTTATATCTGCTTTAACAGCATGCTGAAACCAACAAATTCAAGCTATCATTTGGAGATGATGTTGTGTACCTTTGCTATATTTGTTTGATGTTAAGGTTGTTGTACTTATCATGCCTTTCCACTACTTATGCAGGACAACAACGGGAGTGGCCACCATTTTCCGCCGAGGTTAGTTTCATCCCTCGTCTTGTACTCCCCCCGTCGTTACATAATGTAGTGCATATAGATCCAGGCCTGGACACTTGTTAGCTTCTAATATTGACTTGTTGCTTGTAGGTACATATGCCCTTGGCAAGGATCCACGCATCGACCCTTTTTGCATATGGGGCAATGAGATATTCATGAACAAGAATCAAGTGAGGAAACTGATAAGGATTATTAGCAAAAAGATATGAACGGTGGCAAGCAAATTATTTGTTTACGCTCTATCCAACACAACAGTAAACTGTAGGATGGTAACTACAAACTCTGCAGCCTTCTCTTTTTACTGCCCATAATGAGTTGTTATACAACAATGTCTGAATCATTTTCGTTCGCAGTGGTTCCCGAAGCAGTTTACTCAAGATTACCTCGCAAAGTACATGATTGGTGGACACGCAATGAAGGTTAAAGTATTTCATCCAGACTACAATGACCATCGAGAAGTCCTAATGACGACAGTGAAGGATGGACGGGCAGCCATTGTCGGTGTCAAAACCGGCAGATCTCGGGTAGGGGGTCCCAAGCTGTGTGTCTAAGGATCGATGGTAACAATGGATAATGGGAACACGATGTTTACCCAGGTTCGGGCCCTCTTAATGGAGGTAAAACCCTATGTCCTACTTGATTGTATTTGATGAGTATAGGGGTTACAAGAGTTGATCTACCTCGAGATCGTAATGGCTAAACCCTAGCTATCTAGCCTATGATTATTCTGATTGCCTCTACGGACTAAACCCTTTGGTTTATGTACACACCGGAGGGGCCTAGGGTTGTATAGAGTCGGTTCACAGAAGAAGGAAATAGTACATCCGGACACCAAACTTGCCGTCCACGCATATAGGAGTCCTACCCGGACATGGGGGATGGTCTTCTGCTTTATCTTCACGGCCCATCAGTCCGGCCCATATCGAATAGACCGGACACCCGAGAACCCCCTAATCCAAGACTCCCTCAGTAGCCCCTGAACCAGTCTTCGATGACGATGAGTTTGGCATGCGGATTATCTTCGGCATTGCAAGGCGGGTTCCTTCCCCCAAAAATTTTAAGTTAGCTCCATGCATAAAGAAACTGTATCCGCCTCTGCATAATCAATACAACCCTTAACCACGAAGGCAAGATGTCAAAATAGGAACAATGTCTTTTACTAACTACTTTTTTGGCGAAGCGTCACACTTGAGTCTTTAATATTTCGAACCGTTTTCACGCCTCCCGTTTTGTGTTTCGAGGTCTAGCCTTCATTGGCATGTCTCGTCAAAACAGAGATCATGCCCGCCCATTACAGAATCTCATCAATATGGTTTGGGTAATCCAACCGCACCTTATGCACGATTTCATTGCGAACAGGCGAGGTTTATGGCTTAGGAGGGGGACGTTTGGTATTTTCACCGTCTATAAAAGGGTAAAAACCTCTCCTTTTTCTTTACGCCTTCCTCTAGCTTATGTCTCCCAATCTCCAAGCTCCAGCGCCCATAGCTCCAATCTCCTCCACCGCTGCCACCCATCCCAGCGATGGCCGGGTCCGGCTCCAAGGGCAAGTGGGAGGCCTCCACCGTCACTAAAAAGGACGTCAAGGATCTCCGGAGCGCGGGCTATTTGTCTGCGGATATCGCGCATAGGATCCCTGACAAAGATCAGGTTATTCCTACTCCGGAGCCCGGTGAGAGGGTCGTCTTCATCCCCCATTTCCTTCGAGGGCTAGGGTTTCCCCTCCACCCATTCGTCAGGGGTCTTATGTTCTACTACGGGCTAGATTTCCATGATCTAACCCCAAATTCCTTCCTTAACATATCGGCATTTATCGTCGTGTGTGAGGGTCTTCTCCGCATCCACCCACACTTCGGCATGTGGCTCAAGGTCTTCAATCTGAAGCCGAAGGTGGTCGACTGACAGCATGCGGACTGCGGCGGGGCTATGGTGAGCAAGCTCCCCAACGCCGTCTGGCCCAAAGGGGCATTCGTAGAGGCGGTCAAGGTGTGGCAGCAGGAGTGGTTCTACATCACCGAACCCCGCAACGCCAACTGGGCAGCCACGCCTGACTTTAGATCCGGACCCCCCATGAGACTCACCTCATGGACCGCCAAGGGTCTTGATTGGGGGTCCAAACCGGAGGTGAAGGTGCTCCAAAAACACATCTCTGACATGTTGGGTGAGAACACTAGTCTCACAAACGTGATTCAAGTGATGCTTTTCCGCCGCATCCTTCCTTGCCAGCTCTGGGCCTCCCCCATGTGGGAGTTCGATCCGGAGAAGCCACGGACCCCTGAAGCGCTTCTTCGGCACCACGCACGAAGATATATGGAAGCAGCTCTTCAAGGCTCAGAAAAAGTGGCCGAAAAAGAATGAAGACATTGGGCTCGACATCGAGAACCCAACCACGGTGGTAAGCATAGTCTTTCCGAAGACCTATCCAATCAATATTTTAGATATGATAGAAATTATATTGCCTGCTTTCTTTATAGGCCTGGACGGCAAAGGCGGAGCGGATCAACTGTCTGGCACCACTGCCTGAGGATCCGGCCATGCCCCAGCTAACGGAGATGCTGGTCCCGGCGCCCTATCAGGCGCCGGAGAAAAGAGGCCAAGGGCGGCCCCCGCCATAAAGGTCCTTCAGAAACAGTGTCTGGAGAGACCGAAGCCCTCTCTTCCCATGAAGGAGATGAGGAAGAAGAGGAGGAGGAGGTGGAGAGTGACTCCCCCCGTAAGGGGAGGAAGAAGAAGAGGGCGGCCTCTGAAGACCCGGAGGGGGAGGCGCCCAAGAGAGGGAAGCTGGCCCTTCTGGACAGTTTGGACTCAGAGACTGAACTAGTCCCCAAGAAACCACCCAGGGTGAAGCCCCTGGCCGAATCGTAAGTATTCAGAAACTTACTATTTATCTTCGGTCTACCTGCTTCCATTATATAAGTTATTTTGTTATTTGCCTTTCAGCCCTCCCCGTGAGCTTCCGCAAACCCCATTATCAGAGGGAAACTCTCTGCCACCCGAAATGGCAGAGAGTGACACGCCGATGCGAGCCCCCTCACCTATCATCATGGAGGACACCGAGGTGTTGTCCCAAAGGACCTCTCTTGGCAGAGGGAGGGCGAACGAGGCCGTCGAGAAAGCGCCCGAGGTTAATACCTCGGTTGCCGAAGACCTAGGGGAGGCGACCCCTATGACAACTGACGGTGGGGACCTCCAACAATCCGGGCCCCAATCGGACACCATTCTAGAGACCAACACGGCTCCGGGATTGGATAAGCAGCCTCCTTTGAAAGAGGGGGGAGGAGCATCAGCTCCATCGACGACCTCAACTAATCCGGAGGCGCCCAATGCTCTGGAGGAAGCACTGCAGCGTGTTTCCATCGTGGCGGAGCACCGCACCCTGATGGGTGCGGTGGTGGAGAAGGTTCAGTCTGCTAAGAGCGGACTGAATGAAGCCTTCACCGGCCAACTGACAGGCTTTGAGGTATGCGATGTAATGTTCTAAAAACTTTTCATATAGAGGAATATACCTGTGTACAGATAGTAGCCCCTGAGGCTCTGTTCGGTTAAAAGAAACCGGACAGAGTATCCATATAGTATTCGGGGGAGTTAACCTGCTGTGCTGTTATTGTAATAGGCTTCCCTGTTGGCAGCAACCGCCCAGGCCGCAGAAGTTTCCGAACTCAATCGGAAGCTTCAGGTGGCCAATGAGGAAATCAACCGCATTAATAAGCGGTTCGATGAGACGCAAGGTATGCGTATAATGTTAAAAGTTTATTTTGATATCAGAAGTGATATGTATATATAGAGATTAATTCATGGAATGCCTTGATTATAATCACAGCTGGCGCAGCCGAGGTCGAGACCCTCAAATGCGCCCTTGCCCAGGCGAAAAAAGAGGCGGAGGCGAATAAGGCGGCTGCTGACAAGGCGGCTGTCGAACTGAAGACCGAGCAAGACGCCCACCGCCAACACGAAGCTCGGGTGGCCGAAGTAGAGCAGGAGCTGAAGGATGCCATCAGCAAATGCGAAACTTTGGAGCAGAAGACTTCGGACCATTCGACCGAGCTCGCCAAGGCTCTCCATGATGCCAAAGAGGCGTGGATCGAGTCCCGGAGTGCTCATGAAGATATCCATCAGGCGAGGCAGATAGCGGCTGGTAAGGCCTTTCTTTTGCAGAGTATCTTTGGAGGTCAGAGGTTTGCTTTGCTCAGCCGAGTATGGAGTTCTCCAGGCGCGTTTGCGGATCTTCCGAGGAGTGCCGCCGATGCTGCACAGTTCTTCCGAGCCTAGGAGGGGAACTCGACCGAGAAGCTGTTCTGGTCGCAATTTCTCGCGCCGGAACACCCGACGCCTCTGAACAACCAGCTGAAGCAGCTGACGGAGCTGCATAGGGTGGCAGGTTTGGCCATGAAGGACTTGATAGTCCAGCTCTGGCCGACCGAGCCAATCCCTAGTAGCTACTTCGGTTTGGTGAAGCGGCTTGTCGACGCGCGGCCTCGGATTGATGCATTGAAGCGCTCGGCCTGCATAGAGGGTGCCCGGATGGCCTTCGCCCGCGTCAAGATGCAATGGGGAAAGATGAAGGCCACCGAAGTGGCAACCGCAGGCCCGCCCGAAGGCAAAGATCTCCAGAAGCCGGAGAGGTACTTCGATGACGTCCTAGAAGGAGCCCGAGTGATAGAGGGTCAATGCTCTAAGGACGTAATATTTGATTGAGTTTGTTCAGGTTGTACAAACAATGTGATGAACCCATGCTATTTATATATCTATGCTTGCGCCTTTTGTTTCAAGTGATTTTTCCTCCTGTGCGGCCGTTTATTGTTTTATTTCTGAAAGTTGCCAATCGTCGGCTTCAGCCCCCATGTAGATGCTACAGGGGTGTTCGGCGTAACGCGTGACCACACTTTATCCAACGTCTTGGTCCGTAAAGGAGGTGTCAGTGTGGTGAACCATGCAATCAGACTATGCGGCTTTATTACTTTCACTTAGCCATAGGAGTTTGACTGTGGAGCTAAGTACTAGCCCCTGGTGCGTGTGCGGCTATCCGAACTACGGTGCCTTTTCTACGTGGCTGGACGAAGACCAGCCCCTCGTATAACACGGAGTGAATCGCTAACGATTTGTAGTATAATACTAAGTCGCCGAATCACCGACCAGCTCACGCTTATCATGACAGTCATTTTTTGGCTTTCTCTACTGAGGTACTTGACCGGACAAACCAGAAATACAATCGCAGTAGTTCTCTCTTTACTACCTTAGACGAATGAGCAGAACGTAAGGTGGTAAGCACAGGATCCGGGCAACCCAACTATAGACCAAAGACATGATTCGGAGCCGATACATATAATGCAATATCCGGGACGCCGAAGAGTACCCTAAAGGTGTTCGGACTTTGATATGTGCAGGACCGAATACAGCCCCCGGTGTTAAGGCCGGACTAAAGCACGTGTGGCAGTCTGAAGTAGGGAGAGCATACAGATGACAAAAATAAATGAGTGCCAAACAAAAGTGGTGGTCAACTGCTTCATTTATACCCTGATGTGTACGTCGAGCCGTATTATTACAGATAATGCCATAAATATCGAGGCTATTTTACATGCCAAAAGTTTTACACAAGGAAAAGGTTTACACAAGGCCTAAAAGTAGTGGTTTGAAGATCCCAATGGTGCCCTGCCACACGTCTGCGCTGTTTCTCCTTGGTGGGAAATCCATTAAGAGGAGGAGGTGATGGTCGTCTGTAAGAAAGAGGGACCTAGAAAAGAGCCTCCGTAGATCAGGTAGGTTTTTTAATGATACTATAGTGGAAAAAAAGTTGAGGTCCGAATAGGGTCAAACCGTACTATGGACCTTTTCCGCAGTGTGCCTCCGGCACTGCCCAAGGTATTTTAGGTGCGTAGTTATGTAAGCATGGTATGTATGCCGCAACCTTATGGGGCGGTCGGCGGAGGCTAAACTGCTATTTAAGCTCCGGCTCCACCGGGATATAGCATTGTAGTGCGGATCGGACTCGCTTAGTAGAGTCGTGGGTCTTGATGACCGATGGGTTGTCCGGCTTGATGAGGCCGCCCTGTACTTCGGCTGCTAGGGCCACAGTATGCTCCTCAGTATGGAGGGACCGCTCCATATTCCCATTTACTGTGATGACGCCACGAGGTCCAGGCATTTTGAGCTTCAGATAAGCATAATGCGGGACCGCATTAAAGCAGGCGAAGGTCATTCGTCCGAGCAGTGCATGATAACCACTGCAAAAAGGGACGATGTCGAAGACCAAGTCTTCACTTCGGAAGTTATCTAGAGTGCCGAATACGACTTCCAGTGTTAAGGACCCCGTGCATCGGGCCTCCACGCCAGGTATCACTCCTTTAAAGGTAGTGTTGCTAGGTTTGATTCTTGACGGGTCGATACCCATCTTACGGACAGTATCCTAGTAGAGCAAGTTGAGGCTGCTGCCGCCGTCCATAAGGACTCTAGTAAGATGGTATCCGTCACTGATAGGATCTAGTACCAGGGCCGCCGAACCTCCGTGACGGATACTGGTTGGGTGGTCCCTGCGATCAAAGGTGATCGGACAAGCCGACCATGGGTTGAATTTTGGGGCGACGGGCTCTACGGCGTAGACGTCCCTTAGCGTGCGTTTGCGCTCCCTCTTGGGGATGTGGGTGACGTAGATCATGTTCACCGTTTTTACCTCGGGGGGATACTGTTTTTGTCCCCCGGTGCGCGGTGGACGAGGCTCATCATTGTCCTTGCTTGGAGGTTCTTTCCCCTTATGTTCGGTGTTTAATTTACCGGCCTGTTTGAAAACCCAGCAGTTTCTGTTGGTGTGGTTGGCAGGCTTGTCAGGGGTGCCATGAATCTGGCAGGGTCAATCCAATATCTTGTCCAACTTGGATGGACCGTCCCTAGTACCTTTGAATGGCTTCTTCCGCTGACCGGGTTTAGAGCCACTGAATCCGGCGTTTACCGCCGTAATCTCTGTTTCTTCGTTGTTGTTCCGGCGCTTGTTTTTGCTGCGTCGTGGCCTTCCATTGCCATCCCTGGCCTCAGAGGTGCCAGGGTCGCTGGTACTATTGCTTCTACGAGCCAGCCAGCTATCTTCGCTCGCGCAGAAGCGGGTCATGAGTGCACTAAGAGCTGCCATATTCTTTGGCTTTTCCTGACCGAGGTGTCGGGCAAGCCATTCGTCACGGACGCTGTGCTTAAATGCCGCTAGGGCTTCGGTGTCCGGACAGTCCACGATTTGGTTCTTTTTAATTAAGAACCGATTCCAAAGTTTGCGAGCTGACTCTCCAGGTTGCTGGACTATGTGATTCAAGTCATCAGCATCCGGTGGCCGGATATAAGTGCCCTGAAAGTTGTCCCGAAAAGCATCCTCTAAATCTTCCCAACTTCCAATGGAGTTCTCTGGGAGGCTATTCAACCAGTGCCAAGCTGGTCCTTTCAGCTTTAGAGGGAGGTATTTAATGGCGTGGAGATCATCTCCGCGAGCCATGTGAATGTGGAGAAGAAAATCTTCAATCCATACAGCGGGATCCGTCGTTCCATCGTATTGCTCAATGTTCACGGGTTTAAACCCTTCCGGAAATTGGTGCTGCATTACCTCATCAGTAAAGCACATGGGGTGTGTGGCACCTCTGTACCAGGCGACATCACGACGGAGTACGGATGACATCTGTGTTCGGTGCTGACCCCGGACTTGGTTAGGTTTGTCATGCCAGGCTTGATGGCCGTCATCTCGTGTGGGGGCACATCCTCTTGATCCATAGATGGATCTGGTCTGGCCGGCTCTATTGGTCAGGTCCTGACATAGGTCGTATGTGTAGCGCGGAGCCACTGCTTCCTTGCCTCTATTACGAGGGGGCGCGGGCTGATGTTCGGCATAATTGGCCGTTTTGTCCCGTCCACGTGGTGGTCGGTCCGGTTGATCGGCATGATTGTATTTTGATGGTATTGGCTCAAAGGCCTCCTTGTCGAATTGTGGCAGGAGCCTGCGCTTAGGATAGCTCTTTGTTTGGCGCTCAAAGTCGTATCCTTCTTCGGCAGCCAGGACCTTAGTCCATCTGTCGTTGAGCGTATCCTGTTCGGCTTGAATCTGCTGTTGTTTCCTTTTCAGGCTCCGTGCAGTGGCGATCAGCCGTCGCTTGAAGCATTCTTGTTTGAGGGGTTCCTCTGGGATGATGAAATCTTCGTCACCGAGGCTAATATCCTCTTCGGAGACAGGTAAGTAGTTACTATCTTCCGAATCCCCTTGATCGGCAAGTTCGTCGGAGTTGACTTGACCCTCTTCCCTCTCATCCTGCTAGAATGCAGGCTCAGCGGGGTGGTCGGAGTGTTCGGCGTTGTCCGGAGTGGAATTATCTCTGGTGCCGGTATTGCTTTCCCTTGCCCGACGCGATCTTGGGCGGCGCCGCAAACGCCGGCATTTTGGTGGTTCGTCGACGGGCTTCTCCTCATCTCGATCTTGATTGCCATCGTCGTCCTTCTTTTCAGGCGTGTCCACCATGTATACATCATAAGTAGAAGTGGCCGTCCAACGCCCAGTGATGGGCGGGTTTTGGCCTGGTTCAACTCCGACATCGTCGTCCATGCCATCGATGTCTTCGGAGGCGTAGTCTAGCATGTCGGTTAAATCCTCGACAGTGGCTATTAAGTGGGTGGTGGGTGGGATGCAAAATTCCCACATCGAGAAGTCCTAATGAAGACAGTGAAGGATGGACAGGCAGCCATTGTCGGTGTCAAAACCGGCAGATCTCAGGTAGCGGGTCCCAAGCTGTGTGTCTAAGGATCGATGGTAACAATGGACAATGGGAACACGATGTTTACCCAGGTTCGGGCCCTCTTAATGGAGGTAAAAACCTATGTCCTGCTTGATTGTATTTGATGAGCATAGGGGTTACAAGAGGTGATCTACCTCGAGATCGTAATGGCTAAACCCTAGCTGTCTAGCCTATGATTATTCTGATTGCCTCTACGGACTAAACCCTCCGGTTTATATATACATCGGAGGGGCCTAGGGTTGTACAGAGTCGGTTTACAGAAGAAGGAAATAGTACATCCGGAAACCAAACTTGCCGTCCACGCATATAGGAGTCCTACCCGGACACGGGGGATGGTCTTCTGCTTTATCTTCAAGGCCCATCAGTCCGGCCCATATCGAATAGACCGGACACCCGACGACCCCCTAATCTAGGACTCCCTCAGCCATCACAAGGGGTTGGCCTAGAGTCGTGTGTGCATTACGCATGGAGGAGGGCACAATATGGGCATTCCGCTTCACCTTCTCTAGCAACCAGAATGTCTTTCGCCTCTCTCTTTACAGTATTTGGTACAACTGTAAACTTGGTTCATCATTCTTTACTTGGTGCTTCTGTAGTTCTTCAGTATATGTACCTGTGCATCGAATTATGCATTCATGGTTGAACCTATATTTGTAATAAACATGGTTCGATATGAAATAAGTGATTGCCTACTTTCCAATTCAAAATCTGTGATTTTTAAATGCAGGGATTAAATTAGGGATTACAGTGCACACGGTTTGCGAAAGAGAAACGTCTGCGATAGACGTGGAGATCAGACACGTTTCTCGGATCCACTATGTGTGCGATCAATCTCTACTGCACACACGATCAGCCAAGAAAAAACGTGTGCGATTAACAACAATATCGCACACAGTTCCTTGTTATTAAATGTTTGCAAATGTCACCTTATCACACACGCTTGGCAATCATAGACTGTTTATGATGTTGTGCGCATCGTAAACGTTTGGTCATTGAAGAACGCATGCGATAGGTCTTCATCCGACGCGGGTACGATGGATGAATCGTGTGGGATGTATTCAAGCTTCGGATACAGTTTTATAGGGACAACTATATGCGCTCTTACATCGAATCGCATACAGTCGAGGAAAAGTAAATGTGTGTGATTGTCTGCTTATCGTACACGTTCTATAATCATGAACTGTTTGTGATGGGTCGCGCATCATAAACGTAGCACCACAGAATACCGACTGTGATGGCAATGCGAGAACAAACGAATTGCAAGGATGAAGCATTCTGGATACTCGAGATATCAGAAACAGTTTGATAGGGACAACTGTATGAATCAAGGCTCCCTATCCCTGACGGTTTCTGGGTCGTGTGGGAATGACCCCCCTATCGCAGTCACTCACTTGGCGGGTGGACAAGATGCAGTGGTGGTGGCAACTGTCGTGCTGCGGTTCGACTGGATGGATCGCCTCGAATGTGAGCAGTTGCCGAAGCTTGTGAATGGCTTGCCCATGGCGCGTAGGTACAACCTGGTAAATAAATTCCTACGTGAATGCGGCGCCAAATGGATATACGTGTCAAACGGCAGAGCACGTACATAAAAGGCATGTCACATGAGGTGTACAAAAGGTCAGGATCTCTGCACCGGTTATAGCGCCTAGTCTACGGATGTATTTAATTTTGCTGCGGCTGCGCGGGGCAGTGTGTTGTCAAGCAGCAAGTAAAGTCAGATGGTCTGACCGCTATGCAGCGCCTAAGCAGCGCGCACGACAAGACTTGTATGATGGGACTGCGCTTGGCCGCGTGTTGTCAAGCGCAAGCCATAAAGGCAGATGATCTGACTGGTCATGCAGCGCCTAAGCATTATGCGCCTCCAAGAAGAGTACCATGTTGACTACGCTTGGGCAGCGTGTTGTCAAGTAGTAGATGCCAGAAAGTCATTTGGTCAGACGGCTCTTGAAGCGCCTAGACAGTGCACACGGCACATTACCTGCAGAAAGGGGAAGATTGTCTGTGTCATACTTGGTCGCGCCTGGTGTATTGGCGTTTCGCGCTCACTCTGTGAGTCCAACATGTGCACTGCGAGACTAGTACGATGTATCAGCGTGTTGTGAAGGTGCTTATGTTTTGTTGTGCATGAAAGAAAGCTATTAATAATCACATAGCAAGCATGACGACATAGGGTACTAAACCACACCCACCGAAACGGGCAATGCCAACCAGTTGTTCATACATAAGTTACCGAAACAAACTATGACGACTAGTACAATCATTACATAGGAGGTAACTAATGGCATGACAAATTGTCCATGCAGCCAAGTTATGGTAGCCTGCTTCACTCCCCCTGCTGCTGATGCCAGTCGGCCATGTTAGGCAGAGACGGCACCAGCCATACTAGATGGTCAAATCTTTTCGGCGACGATCCGTTCTTGAGGAAGACGCCCAACATCGGAGTACCGTCAAGGATGTACCGGCAGATGTCAGGGAGGGGACGATTCCAGTAGGTAGTGCGGCGTCTAGCTGTGAAAACGCATCCTCGCTTAAGGAAAGGTAGGCCATTGCCGTCTTCATCAGAAGGTGGTATGTCCATCTTCATGGGGTAGCTTTGTCCAACAAGAGAGAGCCTGAACCGAGGTCGACGATCTGCTACCACTGCGCACCTTCAAAATGGCCAGCCAGTCCGTCGAAGCAGAACACCTGGCAACCGAGCGATGGGTATGGACGCACAATTCAATCTTCATGGTCGACGCCCTGCTGCTGCCCTGCCACCATGCCACCTAAGAGCACAACATACATGCGGTTTGGGTGATCAATCGTGTCTGGCACCATGTTCCAGAAACTGGGCAGCGGCCTGTCGAGCATGGGCGGCGCTTGTAGGCGCCTAGGTGGAGCCAGTGTTCCTATTGTGTACACATAAATAGATTACCAGGCCAATCGTGCAACACAAATGAGAGAGATAGTTGCGTCAAATGATCTAGCTTTCATGTGCGTACCGTAGTTTGAATGATCCCACACAAAACAAGTTCCGCATGTGGTGACCGCGCAGATTCGGCCAGCGACGTACACCGTATCCTCATAGTAGTGCGGTGCCAAAGCAGCCGAAGACATTATTTGCCACCTGTCCACAGCATGGTTGAATCCTGTGTTCACGGCGATTGCATTGTCGAAGATCGCTATGACGATGTAATCGGTGTATCCGAATCTTCTGGTTGGTGGATCAGCGATTGCAACCTTGAGTAGCTCCACCCTGAAATGGTTGTACCCAAATTCAAGCCTCCCAGAAATCTGTACTGAGTCAGATCATTGTGTAGACAGTGCTGGCAGGTTTACGTTGTGACCACTGTACACATTGTGCTGGTGAATGTCGCCACCCAGATCGACGAAAGCAAGCCAATCGCCGTTCACTCCCAAACAGTACTACATTGTACAAAGTGGAATTATATGAATGAACTAGTTGGTTGCTGATGCATCCTAAATTATGACTGTGCGGGACCTGGGAGAAGATGATTTGTGGTTGGTCGCAAACCTGGGGGACACAAGCCTTCTTAGCAGGAGGTTCGTACAAGAGCCTCGCTGTCATGCGCGGTGAGTCCATTGGGTTCAAGAGATGCTTGTGTCCAGGGCTGACCTCCCAGTGAACATCTTCTTTGAGGACGGCGGGCATGTCCAGCACGCTGTCCACCTCCCGATCAACTCGATGCACGGCCTTTTCAAGGTTGCGGTGGCTTCCAGCAACTCGAATGCGCTCCAGCACGTCAAAGCGCGCCATCGTAACCATGAGGTTGTCGTCCTGCATCACTGGCAAGCCTTGCAGGGGTTCACCATGGGGCTCCGGCCTAGCCATGGGAGTGGAAGGGAGTGGAAGGGATTCTTTGAGGGAGAGATAGAGATCGGTAGTGGAAGGGATCGCAGTGTGGTTCTGTTAGGGAGAGAAGATGTAGTGGTGTTGGCAACTGCCCTGCGCCAGTTCCACTGACAGAATCAATCGTGCGCAATTAGGGCGGTTGATGAATGCCATGTACCGCGCCTAGGGACTAAGCGTGAAACGGCATTTACCGCGCATAGGAGTTTCCATGACTGCCTAGGGACTAAGCGTGGAACGGCACTTACCGCGCCAAGCAGTAGGCGTTTTAATTGAGTTGTACAAAACTACGGGCTGGATCTTTTGGCGATTGTAGGCAGTGCACCGCTATGATTGGTACGATGGGACTGCACGTTGCCATCTTGTTCTGAAGCATGCGTGCTCGCCTAGGAAAAACAGTGGAGTGTCCGACTTTTCATGGAGCACCTAGGCAGATAGCATGGCGTCCTGTGACAAGACATGTCATGGTGTGCACAACACGCCACTCTGACATCACCTATCTAGTGGCCGACGGAGACCGGTCCAACCATAAACACGCCAGTTGATCAGAGCACTGCAGACCTTGCGATCTCAAAAATGCAGGCCTGATTTACCGTAACTATGGCAAGTAACACGCCAAGTGATCTAGCGTTTTCGTACAGATTACCTATTTTTCTTGGAAGTACATAAACATGCCAATTGATCATAGTAGTGCAGAGACGCCACTCCAACACAACACGACTGCACGCGCACCTTCACTTAGCGTATGTGGTGTTCACCATGCTTGAAACTATTAATGCGTCTCGGTAAAATATGGTTCACATGACATCTCGAAATACATGGTTGACATAACTTTTGACTATAATTACATGCTTCAGGAAAGTTCAGATTGACCGTTACGGCAGGACGGACTACCTACTGCCACTCATCTCTGTTACATAGAGATGGCACTAACCAGACTGGTTTGTCATGTCGTTCTTCTTCGTAGCTCTTCAGGTACACGCCCAACATACGAGGACCATCAAGACTGTACCGGCACAGGTCTGGTAGACGACCTATCACTGCTGTGAAAACACACCTTCCGTTCAGGAAAGGAAGGCCGTTTTGATCATGGTCCGAATGGGGCATATCTAGCATCAATGGATAGCTATGTCCAACGAATATAGATCTCTCACCCAAGTGCCAAAAGTTGTGCTAACGTGCACCTTCGAGATCTCCATCCAATCCTTTGACGCAGAGCAGCCGGCAAATAAGACCTAAGTACGAACGGACGGTTCGATATTGATGTTGAAACTCTTCCTCCCCTCATGTTAGGTAGACGCCCGTAATCACAAGAAACATACTGTTCGGGAGCTCGTCGTCATCAGGCACGGGGTTCCAAAACAACATCTCGGGTATAGGGCTGATGTTCAAAACTGGAGGCCGGATGCACCATGGTGGTGCCTGTGTGCCTAAATTTGACGCCAGATTAGTACGAGCACTTACAGAGTAGTACATGCAAAAGCATTGAAATAGATAAAGCCTACGTACTACTTGATTAGCTAGCCTAGTCATCGTCGGAGATGTCGACTATCTCCGTGCTCGGAGGTGGGTACATGGGCGGCAGATGTAGCTCCCCCGCTGGCGGGTCTTCGTCCAGCTACGGCTCATGCGGCAGCTGTGCCTCCACCGGCTGCTGCGCAATGGCCTGCGCATCCTCCGCTTGCTGCGTGGCGGCCTGCGCATCCAGCTTCGCGGCAGCATGCTGGATTAACCGCCGGTTCGCCTCATCAAGGATGGACTCCAGGATGGCCTGCTGCTCAGCCATCTGATCCGCTTGGGCGATGGCGAACTCCGCCTCCGACTGCTCCATCTCGAAGCCTCCGGCCGGCGGCAGGTCCTCGTCCTCCAGCTCATACGCAAAGTCCATCAGATATGGCTCCTCCTCCATATCCGGCAGCATCTCCTCGTCGTCCGCATGCTCCTCCTCATCCTGTAGCTCCTCCTCCTCCTCCGCACACTCCTGCTCCTCTATCACCTCCCCCTCCTCCTCCTCGTGCTCCTACTCCTCCACCTCACACTGTAGCCCCACATCCTCCTCCCACAAGCGCTCGTGCTCCTCCACCTCATACTATAGCGCCTCCTCCTCCTCCCACGTGCGCTCATGCTCCTCCACCTCATACTGTAGCCCCTCCTCCTCCTTCGCGCGCTTGTTCTCCTCCACCTCACATGGTAGCGTATCCTCCTCGTCCTCCATGTGCTTCGGATCTTCCTCACACTTTAGCTCCTCCTCTCCCTCCTCCTCGTGCTCCTCGTACTCCCCCTCCTCCGCCTGCTCTTGATCCTTCTCATCCGGCAGATCCTTCTCATCCTCCGCCTGCTCGTCCTCCATGTTCGGCGAGTCTGGAGGTAGCCCGGCAGAGATGCGGGCAGCTCGAGCGGCGGCCCTAGCCCGTATCTCCTTCTCATTCTCATACCGGCGCTCCGGCTTCACCATGGCAAAGGTTGTCATGTTCTTCCTGACCATGGCAAAGCAGGAGAGCGTGGGAAGAGCACCGGAGCGCGAGAATGGTGGTGGAGGGGCTCGGGACTGCGGCGTGGACAGGGAGGACGTGGTTCTTCTAGGGGGACTCCGACCGGGTTAAATAGCCGGATTTGCCCTAGGGCGGCGAAGCATACCATCCTTAGCACACACACAACATGTGTACATGGTCTAAGTTCATTAAATTAAGCCTATGCGCATATGATCGGTGGATGCGCTGCTTATGAAGTACTAATTGTATGTTGTAGGATCCCACACGAAGCAGGTTCCGCCACTGGTGACAGCACATATTCGGCCGGCATGGTACATGACATGTTCGTAGTAATCGGGAGCCAAAGTGGTATCAGACATGAGTTTCCAACTTGACTCAGCTGGATTGTCCCCGATGCTTACCGCTATCGCGATGTTAAAAATAGCAAGGATGATGTAGTCTCTGTACCCATACAACCGAGAAGGAGGTTGTGCGATCGCAACCTTCAGCAGCTTCGCAATTGCATTGTTGTACCTGAACAATTGATTGCCTTGTAGGTGGAGTGCCTGCAAACGTTGTGCCGATATCAGTGGTAGTTGTATGTTTACAGCGTTGTACACATTGTGCAACTGCATTTCGCCTTGCCCATCCATTGATGCTAACCAGTCCCCGTTGGTGCCGAGAGGATACTTCATCAAATCCTTTAGAAATGAACCAATTTTACCACTTGTTCATATGCCTATGCCATAAACCAGCTAACTACGTAATGAAATCAGTAAGAAATATATACTCTCTACCACTGGTACCCTCTTACCTGTCTCGTGGAAACATAGCCATCAAGAATCATCGCCATCATCAGAGGGGAGTCCATAGGACTTAGCATACACCGTCGTGTATGCTGCCCCGGCCCTGCCATGGGGGACACCTTGTCCTCGAGGACGGCGGGCATGTCCAGGGCCTTAGCCACCGCCGGAGATAGTCTTGGTAGGGACTGCACAAGGCTGCCGTCGGAGCCAACAACTCTAATGCACTGCAGCATGTCGACGCGTGACAGAGTGTCGCATAGGGTGTCGTCCTACATAGCCGTCAAGGCTATGAGTGCTTGACCCAGCGGCTGAGGCGGCTGGGCCGCCATGGCTTTGTTGTGGTAGGGAAGTAAGCGGGGGGTAGGAGCTGCCACGAGATTGATGATAGGGTTGTGGTTGGTGAGGAACGGAACTGAGTGCTAGTTTCATGTCATGTAAACTGTCTGAGGTTCCGACCAGTAAAGACCGACTAAACATTCGGCGTGTTATGTGCGCTCGCGTTGCACATCATGAAAAGTTCTGACGGCTGTGTCCCACATACTGAATAACGATCCAAACAGTGATGCTATGTAAACAGCAAGCCAACAGAAGTTCTCCCAGACTCCCACCTCTTGAAACATAAGACGGAATGGCGTCGTTGGGCCTCGATAGCATTTCCTCTAATGGAGAGGACTTCGAAGTCGACAGGATGAACGTGAGTACACATTTCGCCTTCTTTATTACCCACTGTCGATCTGTTTTCCAGTCGCTGTACCGAAGAGCGTGTAATCAGATCCAGTCGAACTTGGTCCTTGTTGGTAGATTCCCGAGACCATACCTGATGACACGTACTGTGGATTAGCAGAAGATGCAGACATACGTTGCCGTCACAAACAGAGACGCAACAGGTTCGTCGCGTTCCAGGGCACCAACACTGGGAGGAGGTTCATCGCTTGCGCTAACAAAGTAAGCCAAATAATGTTGACTGTAAGCTTATAAATTGTGAAACCTTCGTTTCACACGTTTTTCCCCATCTTCGTAATGTAGGAAGGAAACCATTGCGGATTCTTGGAATGGAAGGACAAAGAGTGGCCAGAAAGCATAAAGAGAGCTCTCATTGCATTACGGAATTTGTATGAGAAGGACAAAAGTGCCAGATCTGTAGACAAGCTTCAGAGCGCCAGAGACTACATAAAGCTTGTCACACGGAAGCGGAAGCACCAAGCATCTATGCAGGAGAAGCTACAGAATGAGGTAGGCAAGGTAGAGGATGAGTTAAAGACAGCTCTACAGAAGCTGGGTGATGCAAACGTGACTTGATCCAACTTAAGTCGGAGTTACATCTGAAGAACCTGACGACGACGACAGCCAGCAACATGCACAAGGTGTTGCGAGTTAATGCTGAGAAGGAGAGGGATAAGCTCAAGGACGAGAAGCACCATCTTCAGTAGCAACTTGCGCAGCTGGTCACAGAAGAGTCCATTGCAAGGGGAAAGGTTATGAAGATTACAGAAATTTGTGCCATAGACTAGGCCTTTCCCTCTACAAACTCATGTAATCGTAATAATGGCAGCAAACATGGCTGACAGTTCACAAAAGTTGGAAAGGCCAAAGCAAGCTTCATCGTTATTACACTCGACCACTATTTACTCATCACAAACACTTCAGATTCTCTTGAGCTTCTCCTTGTTCTGTTCCCTTGATTTAATGAGGTCTTCGATTATGTACTCAAGCTTCTTCTTCTCGGCCCTCAACTCATGTACTTCGTTCTTCAGCGCGTACATACTTTCGCGTAACTTATGTAGCTCATCTGGCTCAACAACTTCTCTAAGTTTTGATTCACTTAGTTTCCCACATCAGCTTGCAGCTCAGTCAGTACAATTTGCATCTGTTCTCTTGCGCGAACGAAGAATTCCATCATTCCTGCAGCTCCTTGTCCTTCCTTGTAAGTCCACAATGAGTGCGTTACTGTCCCGTAACTCCTTAATTGACCTATTAAAATTGGAAGGCCTAGGTTCATCAGCCATCTTTGCAACCTGCTGGAGGACCGACCTTCTTTGTCATAATTATGTACGCATTGTCATACAAAGATAAACATTGCGCAACTTCTACTCTAGGTTGTAAATGACAAGACTATGGCAATGAGGAGGACTCACACAACCCGCCGAAGTAGCACCGTATGTGTGCCTACGATACCCGGATTGGATTGGATGCATCACTTCCGCAGGATGTCCCAATTCCCGTTCCGTGGACGAGTGATCATGGATCTGCGACGGATCGGCAAATACATCAAATCAGAGTAGGATGTGCATCATACATCAAATTAGAATCAGCATACACCTGAACGGAAATAAAGTGAAGTATTCACCTCCATGTTGTCCGCTTCATCACCGCTGCTACTGTCGCCATCGTTCCACGAAACCATGGCCGATCCGTGTAGCCGCTCGACGAGGAAGTAGGGGTTTCAAGCCAGAAGTGACTAGTGTGTGGGGAGGGGTGGTGGTGCGGGAGGTGGTGTCGGGGGAAAGGGGATTCACGGCCGGGTCAGACCATATCAATGGACTATGATGTAACGCCTTATAAATTGGCCGCCGCTCCCATTAAGACGCTGTAGTGGCGTGTTTCACAAAGGCGCCACTGATCTCGCCATTCCTACTGTACTTGCCAGAGGTCTCGCCATAGCTTTTGGCATTATGAAGGTTGTTCGCCAACCTAAGAGGCGTCATATGTAGAAGGCCAGATGATATCTCTCTGCCTTGAAAGGAAGCGCCATACGAATAGGCGTGCCACGATAAGATATGGCCAATGTTGAATTACGTTGTGCTTATGCTACCAACCGAATAACATGCGAGTGGAATGAAACAGGTCATGCAATTTAATAACATGAAAGCACAGCTGGGCATTGTAGGACACAAAATACAATAATATTGTACCACGCACGATCGCGTCACACCCGCAGGGGAATACATCTAAGGAGATACAACCAAAAGATTGAAAGTAAGGACTACCGTTGGCCCGATGTAGTGAACTACGAAACCAGTGAATGTGACGATGCGAACCCGGTTCAGCTATGATTGCTGCTGGCAGTGAAAAAGTCCAGCATCGTGCCACGGGTGTTCAGTAGGGCAATGCGACGATGAGAACCCGGAAGAACATTACCTCGACCATGGCCCCATGTGCAACCATGGCCGTGCGTGCGACCACGGGCCCTTAACGCCGGTGATGAACGGTACGCCGGCTGTGCTGCGGACGAGGCCTCGTCAGCACTTGCCTGATAGATGGGCTGCATGCACCACCACGGGGCTGCCGTGGGTAGTAACCGTGTAGTCCCAGAGGTGAGGGTCGGGCCATCCTTGCCTTCTCTCTAACGGCGAACCTTGTCATCATCTGTTGTAGCCTGAGCTCGCAATCAACAGTGACGATGGACTCCACACCTTCTTCTTCTTGGTCCACGTAGAACAATGCATCTGAAAGTTGGTACCCAGCCCTCTACTTGATGCCCTGAAAGGTGCGGTAAGTCACATCTGATCTTCTCAACTGAACATCCACTGTGGTCGTCACAGCACCACGTTGAGGGATCCGGACCTCCCATATGTCAGAATGGAGCCTACATAGAAAGCCGCGGAAAGCAGAGGTATCATTAGGTTGTTCAAGCAGCACGTCTAGTTTGGTTTGAAGGACAAAAGATGAGAGGCTAACTCGGTAGGCGACGTTCTCCTAGCCATCTGTTGCATGGGTACTCCTGGTCCCTGATGCGGTTGCTTAATGTTGAGGAACGGCATGTCCAAGTCTCTCGTAGGTCTATCTCCTGTATGTGTGTGAGCATAGGTTTGTGCTGTGGACCAAGCCAGCATTTTATTTGGTTTTCACTCCCTGTAAGAAGGCGTGTCTGCAATGACCGTGCATTGTCTGACTTTTCACGTGCCTTGCTTCAGTAACAAACACACCACCTCGTCCGACGGTTTTGGAAAGAAATGGCGCGAGAGCGTTTCATAGTCCCACGCAAAACAAGGGTCCTGCTCATATAGCGAAATATAGGCAATCAGAAGGTCGTCTTTCACGGACACTCCCCAAGCGATCCCGACCATCATGTCCTCGGAGGAGGAACATTCGAACGAAGAGGGGTGGAGCGTGACCGACGATGAATCACTGTACTACGGCAGCGAGATCGTGGTGGCTTCTCTGGTGTATGAGGAGGCTAACAAAGAGGAGATAGCACCGCTCGACATGGCGGACCCATCGTTCTGCGGCATCGACTTCGACACTGCCTACAGATGCCGTTGCGGTTTGCCACCACGGCATCTGGTTGCTTGGGAAGGAGCAAATACATCATGAAGGTTTCTAGGGTGTGGTCAGCTTCAGGTACACGTTATATAACTCAAGTACTTCAGCATGTACACTCCTCTGAAACAAATTTGCTGACTCGCAGGAGGAACATAGGTGCGAGTCCGTGGCTTGGATCGACGCGCCATGGCCGGATCGCCTACAATCGGCCCTCAGGTCAATGGAGGATGAGTGGGATTATTTTGTCCGTGGGACTGACCGGCTTCGCAGAAAAGTAGACTACCAGCAGGAGAAGCACTGGACTGAAAAGGCTGGCCTAATGCAACAACTTCAACGTACCGGCCAAGATCTATTGTTTCTAAAGTATCTCAGCCGCTGCCTGATCATGGGACTAGTTGTAGTTTCCCTGTTAGCTTTTCGTTAGCTGAGTTTCTAAACCATTATCCATTAACAATTACGGGCATTCTGTCACGCTTTTGTTTCCATGTCGTGGTCACCCACAATGTTTACATGCAATTAAGGTCAATGGTATGCTCGACATAATTTGGTTTGCCTCCGATATGTACGAATGTATGTGCTACATTGTTTGTTCCATCTCAGAAGCCGCGTCGAACCTATAGGCGACCTTGCCAATACATCAAAAAGGTGTTCTTCCGCGTCATAAGCTGCATCGAACCGGTTGGCTATGCTTGGCAATACATGCGAAAGGTGTTCGGACTCACAAGCCGCGTCGAACCTGTTGTCGGCGCTTGCCAAACCCACCTCATCAGCCCAGCGCAGTCTTTAGCTTACATAGCTATATGTTCTGACGAGCACCTCCCGAGCAGACCTCTCACCCAGCTAAACCGACCACACACCCACACCCAACCCCCCTCCCCTCCGCCCAACCTTCTCGGATTAAGCCGTCATGTTGCTCCAGGCTAATGGCGCCGTCACTGCAGGGCGATATCTCCGCCGACACAACACTCCAGGTATGTGCCTTCAATGTCAATAGCCGGGGGCATTACGGTCTATTAATTGTTAAAGATCTAAGACATACGAACTCTGTGGGGTTGATATCATGGTTGGTAGATTATGGCCCAGGACCGAGTTTCGATGGGTGGACCCAGTACCGAAGAGCAAGATCTGGCTCATATGGTACCCAGCATGGTCCGTAGTCATTATGACCCATGTATTGATGGGGGTCGATGGTACCTGTAGTCTGTAACTAACAGCCTTCTTATGCCTTATTTTTCGCAGGAAATGGCTCATGTTCGGCTAAACTACCTTGAGAACCAGGTAAAAGTGGCCTTTGCAGACAATAAACAGCTCACCTAGGACTTAGTGCAGCTGCGTGTGCTATACCTGCAGGACACTGCTAAGCACGTTCATGCAATAGAAGAGATGGGTCAGTCCATGGTGTTGACTCGTCGGGTGGTAATGATGCTAAGTGAGGAGAATCAGAGAGTAAGGAATGATCGATGTGTGTTTCAGTCTAAGATCGACTCCATGGACGAGGATATCAAAGAGATTGCCAATGATGTTATGAAGATGAGAGAAGCATGTGGTCTAACATCGCTTCCATGAAAGCATTGAATCACAAAGTTGTAATAGTTTGTGGAATGATGTTTCGTCCTTACCGCTATATGTGACCACTTCATTACATAGTTTGTTGGTTTTGTACCCGGATGAGATGTTGTTTTTCTGAACGAGTTTTTGGCTTCAAGGAATCTCGCGATGCTTTCATGGTTCTCCAATATGATGGCCGTGTATGTACGTTAAACCTGCTTATTTAAAGTGCATGCGTTCCTGTATGAACTTATAGGTTTGTTTGCACCGACAATACACTCTCGTGTACGCGCTCGGAAATAAGAAATCGGCGTGGTTCGAACGACAATGCACCTGGCGTGTCTACATTAATTATCAGACCGTCCGACATTGTTTGGACGACAATGCACCTATCGAGTCTAAACTCAATGTCAGCCCGTCCAGCCTCATTGCAAAGACAATGCAGTTGGCGTGCAAGCGTTGCTTTTAGATATTTAACGGCACGCCCGGTCTAATGGATATCCAGTATTACTCTCACCACCTCACCCCCCACCACTGCTTCCCGCCCACACCCCCCAAACTCCAATCTATCAGAAGCTAGTGGGATTGCAAGCTCAACATGGCGCTGCCTATGGACGGGGAAATCTCCGCGGGTTCAAGCTTCGAGGTGCGTATTTCTGGAAGACCCATTCTGTGTTTCAGTGTACGAAGACTTGTCCTAATTGGCGGTGCGTTCGTGAAGTTAACATCCATTGGCAGACAAGCCTTAATCCTATTATCGTTTGACATCTATATTATGAAGGGCGTGCTTTCAGCCAGGATGGATTCCATTGGGAAACTTTTCAATGCAGTGTTGGCAGACAACAAGAAGCTTCAGAATGAACTGGCGGAACTGTGAGCATTTTGCTTGCCGGACGTAACAAAGCAGACGGAGCAGATAGAAAACCTCAGGCAGATGCTGGAGAAGAATAATGAACTCATGACAAAGCTAATGGAGGACTACTCGGAGTTTAATAAAGAGATGCGGGCAGGGATCTCATAGAGCCTGTATAATTTGAAGCTTAAGCGACAGCCTAGGGTGTTGCGACCTGTGCCATCGAACTTTGTAATATGCTTGTAACCTAATAAATGTCCAATTATAAGTGGATTCCAGTTAACATGATGTCTATTAGGTTGCCATGCTGCGTGTTTCTTGAGACTATCTTTAAAAATGACATTAGCTTTACCCGTCTTCAGGTTGCGATAGTTCTGTACAGAACTGATAGAAAGAAAGATACAACCAAAAGTACTAATGTTACTGCTCATATAATGTCATCAACATTACAAAGAGCATCATAAAGTATAGCAACAAACCCATACCAAGTCACAGAAACAAAGATACATCCAGAAGTACTAATGTGACTGCTCATATCATTTCTTCAGCATTACGAAGAGCATCAGCAACCATAGCAGCAATCCGACAGCAAGGCCTAACTTCATGACGAACAAGATTTCTCTTGCTATCAGTATGAAAGCATTCATCGTCATTAACAGTCTGCCATCATGAGCGCCATTGCTGACGATACTGGATGCAGCAATGGCTAGTTTCGCCGCTTTCTCACGCTCAAGCTCTTCCCTTGTAGATCTAGTGTACTGTAATGCAGCAGCAACATCTTCACCTACAAGGAACTGTTACTGAATCAGATACTCCAGATACTACAGCTCCCAATGCCAGAATTTATGTGTAGCCTGAAATTGGGGAAACAGGCAACCATGAACTAAATTTGTGATGCCTCTATACGATGGGTAACCAAAAGCTGAACGTGATGAACGAGAAGATCTTACTCCGTCTGATTTGCACTTGTAGAACACCCAGCCTTCATGAGGATACTTCCTTGAGACAAGAACAACAACCTGCTCACGACAACGGGGGTAGAGTACAAGTGGAAGTTGGTACACTGGGGTAAAGGAACGAACACCGGATACAGAATAAGTCCCGGCAGACATCACGAGAGAAGGGAGGACTGTCAGGCTAGTGGTTTGAGATTTCGGGATCTAGATATTTGGGGATGAACAAATGTGTGCTGAGGTGTTGCAGTGGTGGCCCGGCTAAATATAATATGTATATGAGATACACCATAATGTCTGATTTGACAGAACGAAGATGCGCCAGGACGACAGGCGAGTTGGGTGTCAGTCAGGTAGGCATGTCGGTGTGTTGTTGAAACGCCGACTCATCAGGTGCGACAGCGTCTGACATAAGTGATGGCATCTGCAGTGCGATGGCATGCCCTTTGATTTGGCGTGCATATGAAATAACATAAACCCGGAAGGTCGACCTATTTTCACACAAGTGGGAGATCCCCGCACGTGTCATTGTACCTATATAAGGACAAGAGGAGACACCGTACGGGGATCAGCTAGGCTACGTCCCAATACACTGTCGCAATGCCATCACCAGCTTCTAGCATGGAGAGCGTCATTCAGGACCCGGTCAAACATCTGGGGAATGCGGCTGGCGTCGCATTTCCTAAGCTTCCCCAGGAGATGACCGGCGGCGAGGAAAGGTTCTTCCTGCTGATGTACATCCGGCTATGCGAGGAACCCCGTGATGAGCTTGCCCACGTCTTGGATGTGCGCGCGGTAGCCGATGAGGAGCACCTTGCCCAAAACATCAGCTGGTCACTATTCTTCTAACAGGAGAGCCGGTTGTGTGCATTGTAGGCGGGTGGTCCTGAAAGGCTGCAGGTTGCGCGTGAGTACGCCAACTTGATGATGACTCTTGCAAACCTGGAGGCCAAGACCGGTGCGAATGCTGACGTTCTGCGGGTGGCTATGGACCATGTTAGCCGTGCAAGGGAACATTTTGCAGGTGTTGAAGCTCAAGAACCTGCAGGTCACGCGCAAGGCCAACCGGGAGTTGCTCCTCCGTAGGAAAAAAGGATATAATCAAATATCCATATGCTACCAATCTAGTTGAGTCATGTGTGTTAACCCGAAACAAATCAGGTTAATGTATCTTCTGCTATCTTTCGAAGGTTGTATAATATTTTCGCTCTTACTCAGTCGATCCTCCATAATATTCAGTATCGATGTAAGGGTGTATTCATATTACTGGATGGACTGGTTACGAGTTACTGGCTTCGGGGAAAAGCCTTACTGTATTGAAAGATGTTGATAATTGAACACCCGCTCAACCCGCCGGATGTTCTGATTTGTTGACCGCGAAGGTCTGATACGAGTAAATAGACGTGAGGAAACGTGCGGCCACAGTAAACATAACGTATGCAACATTAACCCTCCAACTGTAAACCATTCCCCAACAGCCGTCGGCTGAACTGCTTTCTTATTAGCCTCTTCAACTCCGGCAATCGCTCGCCATCCTCTATTCGCTTCTTCAGCCTCCTGGCGAGCCTCTCCTTTGCACCCAGGCGATGTCTAAATCCAAAAGATCTGGTGTTTCTATCGGAGGGCCTACGGAGGCACGGTCAGTCAACCGCATCTGGTCAATGGATGAAATCCATGAGGAAAATCATCATGGATCTGCAGCAGCGGTGTTTGAAGCCTCCTCCAAGCCGCGAGTGTGCAATCCCAGTCACGGCGGTGGCAGTACCAATGATCCATCCGCTCTAAGAAATTCCTAATAGCCGTGAAATAACAGTTGTACTTATGTACCCTCTTTACTCTAGTGCAATGACCCAATTGTTCCCCGTACAGATGCCAACAGACGAAGGGGAGCGAAGATTATGGCTTGTTCATGTGCCTGATGCTATGAAGCTACAAGGAGTCGGGGAGTACCAAACTGACGAAAGAAGCAACGAACGTACAGCGGCGGTGAGTTTTTCCAGCCAGCCTTCGATTTCATTCGTGATCGCATTTCTTAATCCTCGTTTGTGTTCACGTCATGATCGGATTGTTGTTTGTTTTGTGTTCAAATATAGCTGCCCCACGATGAAGGGGCACTGAAATACGTCGGGCCACCTGGGTTTATTCACCATGTTAGGACTAACTTTCTAGCTGATAGGATTCAGCTGCCGGTGACAGCACCCATGGCTGCTGGCTTGAGTGCTTCCAAAAGTCGTCCTAAACAGATCAGACATTATGTGGGCGTGCGCACCCCTCGCAGCTTCAGCATTCAGATACAGGAATCCGACCTCCATGTCCTGCCTGTGCCAATCGGACTGACGAAGCACTTTGGAACGTACGGATGGAGATCTAGAATCAGCAATTCATCCTCGGAGATGGCTGGCGGGAAGTGGTCCTGGTGAACATGATAAGTGTAGCGTATATTATTACCTTCTCGGTCCAAGCATGGTTGGAGATGCAGCTCATGATGTACCGTGCAATGGATTCGATGGAGAAGATTATCAAGTGCCCTCAACATCATCAGGTATGCTGTAGTGTTGTAACACAATACATCGTACGATATCGTGTACTACTCTGACATTTGCTTATGGCACAGATGCCGACACCAACTCCGAATGGGTGCAGGATAGGACACTCCCATTTGAAGAAGGAGGCAAAGAGTTTCATGAAGATCATGCTTCCGCGGAGTGAGCATGTGCCACTGGCCATCCCTGCTGGCGCGGCGTCTCTCCTGCGTGGAGAATTGCCGAGACTCGTGGAGCTTGACACAGGCACCGGATGTACATGGCACATCCGCCTGGTGCAACATTATGACGATGGAGAGAGATCATTGGTGCTGGATGAAGGCTGGCCAGAGTTCGCACACAAGCATGGATTCAGGCCAGGTTGCGTTGGCCAATTCGAGGTCGTCCACCCAACATACATCAAGGCCAGATTCTTTGAAAGGGACGGCATTGAGATTATGTATGATGACTGCGTGTACTGGGGGGAACTTGGGTTCTGAGTTGTTATGAATTTTGATGAATTGCGTATGACACTTATAACATGAAAACAATGAGAATCACGCATCGCGTAAGTTGTCACTCAATGCATATTTTTTTAACGCTAGATCAGTCGAAACCAAGCAATGGAATGTATAAGTTGCCAAACCATGAATATTATGTTTGCAAAATAGCATTACAACCAAGAACTGCAATGCTTAAACATGCATTGTGTAATGTTGTCAAATCCAGGGATATTATGTTTACACAAGATCATTCAAACCAACCACTAAATGCTAGAACATGCCTTGCGTTTCTCGAGCTGCATCTTCTAGTTTTTCTTTCTCTTGTTCTTCCCCTTCCTCCTTTGAGGAGCAACATGCTGTGTGGGGTACGTTAATGCTCCATCCATCTTGTCTTTCTTCGAACGCTTCACTGGCTGTGTAGAAGTCTTATATGGGTCATTATCAATGACTTGACTACGTTGGGATGGAGAACGTCTTTCCGCATCGCTTTCTGTGCTTTCGCTACCATGCGCATGGTTTCCTTCAGTGTTTGGTTCTTCGTCCTCCTCAGTTTCCCCGTCATCACCTTCTACCACACCATTTTCCTTTTCACGTTCATCCTCATCATTCCGACCGGCGTGCTCCACCTCCTGCTCCTGAGCCATTATACATTCCTTGTCGCTAATCAATAGTTGCTCCTCCTCCTCCTCATCGTCATCATCCTCGTCCTGCTCCTCCAGACCCTCCTGATCGTCATCCTCCTCCTCATCCGTCTCTACATCAGAGTCCACAATTTCATACTTTCCGGTTGCATGGAGAGCCCTTTTAATCCTTCTTCTTGCTCTCTGCGTTCCAAATTCACAATCCTCCAATGTTAGAATAACAACAAGCTGGGAAAGGGCATGAGGATTAACATACTGACTATTTTGTGACACCTGTAGGGCTTTCTTGAACACGTCGATACGAGTTTTCGGCGGCTGTCTCTTAACTTCACGGAGCAATAACAGCCAACGAAAGCATGTCTCCTCCTAAGGAATAAGATGGACTTAGGTAGGCAAATGATGGCTATTTCGTCAAACAAATTGGGTTTCTGGTCGCTTACCAGTTTGGCCATGATGCCATGAATGTCCACCTGAGATCCCTCCAGGACGCGGCGGTGAAGACGTTCGTAGTCCCCTACCTCAGTCTTAGTACCGTCTGCTAGATTGATGCATTCCGTCTCAACATGAAGCTTCAAACGACTGTGCCTGGAAAGCCACATTAGGTAGCGTCTAAATGATTCTGGGTTGTGCGATGCATCTGGCAGACTCTCCTTGGCCTGCATCCAGTCGTTTATGTAAGACATGTGCATCATGGCCCAGTTCTGCTGCCCCTTCCTCTTCCTTCGGTTAGTCCTGCGACAGAACCAGGCCAATAAGTGTAATGAGGTATGAAACGAAACGAAAAGCCAATGCCCATAGATTGAGTGATGCATTGCGTACGCATGCAGCTCTCGGCTAGTACATGAGATTTCGGTGGGGACATCCTATAACCGTCCGAACTAGCGGCACACCCTTTCAGGCATATAATGCTCCACGATGAAGAAGCATATCAAAGGACACTTCGAATGCCATAGTTGATTCCCTTTGTAGCACATTAGGTCCATCGTCAGATTCTCCTCTTCAATACGGTCATACGGCGTCCAGTCCACCTGCAAATAAACAGGGAGGGCGTCAAGGGCCTGCTAACAACAGTTGCCAGACGAGCGTTGAAATTAGCATCACTTCCATGTGTGTGAGTTAGCACGTCCAGATACGTGATGTTCACCTGATAAGATAAGTGCGTGTTGCCGATGAGATTCTTTACACGTAGAAATACTTTTGAGTATGTCATTCTGACATAGTACTGCGCGTACAAAGACATATCGTGTTCTTTTGTGGGCACAGGTCTGCAGACGGGAAGATGAGCCCACGTCCACACTTGCAACAGGATAATGCATCCTCCGATGTTCGACTTGTACTTTGAACGGTGGCATGCCTCACATAGCTGATGATACAGCCAGGCAAGGGCGGCGGATCCCTAGCTGAACTGCCCAGCTTGCACCCAATCACTCACAAGCTGCAGCCAGATCCAGGAGACGTGGTTTCCAGTACCGTCCGTGAATACCATGCCCCGAGGACGTATAGCGCGTACGCCCTTGCGAACCTCTGGACGACCTCGTCAGAAGCATCTATAGGTGGGCCTTTCTTGAAACTTGCTTCCAGCCATACGAAGGAGATGCCGGTCTTGAACCGCTTCCTTTTATTATTCAACTCCTTCGACACCCCTTCTTCAATGGACTCTAGGTCACCAAATACTGTTACTTTTGTCCTCGCCAACTTCTTCTTCCAACCTGGGGGAAAGGAGTCATGCTTCACACCAAGGTTCCGCTAAACCCGTGCCTTCCACAGGGCTGGATCGGTGATTCCGATCACTAGTTTCCCATTGACCGGTAGTCCAGTTATGAGGTTCACATCCTGTAGTGTGATTGTCATCTCCCCGCACGGCATGTGGAAAGTATGGATTTTGGGCCTCCAACGGTCGACCATGCATGATAGCAGAGTGCCTTTGAATACAGGCATGCCTCTGGGCAGACTTGTGATGAAGGGCAGCAACCTTGCTTGTCGAAAATACTCTGTGTAACGGTCGTCGTAGGTCATGTTGTCGATGTCGTGAGACTGGATACGAAGTGGTTTCAGATGTTGTCGTCATGGTAGCAACGAAAGATGTTAGGGAACAATATAACCTTGCACGCACGACGTGCACGTAATGAGACACAAAGAGATGGGTACCTGCCCTTCCAACATTCTACGACCACGGTGTGAATAATCGTGTCCATGTAATCCTCAGGGTTTGGAGGTGGCAGCTCCGGCGGACCATCCGCTTGGGCCGCCATTCTACATTGAACAAGTAACAACGTGTTAGCACAGCTAAACAGATGCCATATACCAGAAATTAGTAACGCCATAACGAAACGACCTCATATTTTCACACTGCCCACTCTGCACGTGGCTGGGCCTCGCCTCTACGGGAAGCACCCGTATGCAGAGTCTCTCGGCGCACCGCTCTAGCTAAGGTGGCCGTGCGCATGTTTCCCGATGCTTGGGCAGACACACCCTCCGCCATGGCCCCTGGTCCTATAGCGGCTTGCCTCGCAGCTTCCGCCCTCATCTCACAGCTGAACTTCTTGTTGTGTATGTGTCTGGTCTTATGACAGACAGTGCAGCGGTTCTTCGTGGCCGTCTCGTAGGAGAACGCGAGAACTTATTCCTCTTGCGCTTCATCTTGTCCATCGCCATCTTGAACCTCTTAGACTGCCGACGCCCGCGGGTGTTGATAACAAGGGCAGGGTCGGGACGGAACTCGTACCCGCTGTATTCGGGCCACCTACCGGGGTCTAGGTATGGCTTAAACCTTGTGGACCAGGTACGCTCCATGGCCTCTATGCTGTAATATGGTGAAACCATATCATACCAATGTAATGAACATTGGCTGCAAGCCACCATCAGATGCGAGCACGGCTCATGATAAGCACTCTTCCTATGGGAGCTGCAAGTGTATTCCTGAAGGTTCACCTCATGAATCCGACCGCCCCATGGCTGCCCGGTGTTGTTCTGGCCGCCCTTCTCTTATACCGAGTAATGTTGTTTCTCCGGATCGTACTTCCTCACCAACTGATCCACAGACTTGATCTGTTGTGTCTCTAGATGCTCACTCACCTTTCACGGCCACCGCCTGTCACTGCGGTTTCCATCGCCAACCGTATGGCCGGCGGTGATCGCCCGCCTAACAGCGGACCACCATGATATCCAGTACTCATTGCACTTGTTGAAGATGAATGTAAGCACAGCGGCCACCGGAAGCCGCCTTATTCCTTTCAGAACGGCATTGAAAATCTCAGCCATGTTGCTCGTCATGTGGCCGTACCTAGCACCCCCTATGTCGAAGGCGCGAACCCACTTCTCCTTTAAAGGAAGGAGTGTCTGTATGAACTCTAAGCCATCATTGGACACAAACTTCAAGAGGTGATTCAACCTTTGCTAGAACATGAAAGGCTCAAAATCACAGCACACAACCTTCAATGCGTCAGTGCAGTCTTTGTTCTTTACCCTCGACTAGAAGTTCTGTATGAAATGCCTCATGCACCATCTGTGAATCACATCCGGGTCACCTTCTAACTGCACGCGCACTGCGTTGATGATATCAGGATGCTGGTCAGATATGATGCATGGTGACCTGTCAGCACCCAGAACGTGCACCCGGAGAAGAGTCAGAAACCATTCCCAGTTGGAATTGTGTTCCCGTTCGACGAGACTGAAAGCAAGGGGCATGAGCTGATTGTCGGCGTCACAGGTTATGGCCACCAGAAGCATGCCGCTAACCTTGCCGGATAGACACGTCCCGTCAACAGAAAGAACTGGCTTGCGGTGATGGTACGCCTCTATGGACACCCCGAAGGCCCAGAATGACCTCCTAAACATGGTGTCTCCTGTCCCACCCCTCCGGGGTCTTGTCTGGGTATCCCCATGGGTATCCCTCCACCTCGTACACCATTCCTGGATTGCAGGCTTTCATCGCCTGAAGTTGTTTCAGGAGCAGACCGTACGACTCCTCCCAGTCACTGTACACCATCTTTAGAGCCAGCTGCTTAGCCCTCTAGGCCTTTCCATAGTTCACATTGTACTCAAATATCATGCTTATGTGATCCTGCAGCTGTGATGCGGACTGCATCGGCTGCTTGGCGATGGCATGTTTCCGACGCTAGCCGATGAAGCTGGACGTCAGCTGCCGGTGATGACCTTCTATGCAGTCTCTCCCGCATTTGTGCGATCCTACGCAGCTAACGATCTTCCATCGATCGTCCGGGTTGCGCTTCCTGGCACACACCTTCCAGGGACAGCCCTGCTCACTTTTCTCACACCACACCATGAATCGCTTTTTTTCTGACTTTCGGACTATGTAAGGCTGATAGTGCCGCACTGCATACTCCTGTAGCCATATCTTCATGTCTAGCATTAAGCTAAACACAAGCCCTAGATATATTAAAGGCTTGGACCTTGGATTTATCTTCTCTTCTTCCGCTGTCTGAGGCCTTGGCACCGCCACTTCCTTCGTATCATACATATCTTCCTCCGTCACAACTGCTAGGTCAGCACTCGTCAAATCTCTAAACTCATGTGTGCTCATGTCTCTCTGGTATACAGTGCGGAAGACTATCTTTTCCAACAAACTGAACTCACATTCATCAGCGGGGCAATCGTCATCCAAGTTCTCTGCATGTCTCGTCAGGTATTCCCACTCGGCATCTTCCTCTCCCTCTTCCTGAGAATCATAAGTTGCCTCGTTAAGATCGTCTGATGCGAAGGCCGTTTCCTCTGCGCGTAACTTGATTGAGATTTCTATCAGAGGAAGCTCCGGGGCCATTCTTTCAAACAATGGCTCTTCCTCTTCATCATCTTCCTCAACCTCCTCTACATCCACCTCCTCTGCATCCTCCTCCACTCCATCCACCTCATCTGCATCCACCTCCAAGTCAGTCCTTTCTGGCGAAGCTGCATCACTCTCGTGCTCGGTCACCACATCGTTGTTCAGATCAAAACCACCAACCACATTTTCCTCAGCTTCTACATACTCTTGTGTTACAGGGGTGCTAACTTCTGCCGTTGGCTGACTGCTGGTCTTGGTATCATAGATCTCTAAACTAAGGACACAATGATAGGTACACTATGGCTGCCTACATCTGACCTATTGCCGTGACCATCACAGACTTGAGGCATGCGATTGAGGTCTATGTCTGACCTGCCTCGACCACTGCATATATAACAAGGATCTTCATGCAAGATTCACCGACCATTGCCTTGTAGTTATCCCAAGCATAATCCTCGGCCAAGGGGATCATGGTGCAGAACGACCGAGGGCCTGTGCCGGCGTCATATCTTCCTTCCAGCCTTACTACAGAACTTCCATCAACATCCATCACTTGCCTCACCTTATCAGCAAGTTCAACAAGAGTTGGATCCTTTGGAAAACATAACACACGGCTTTGGGTTCACAAACTCCACACCGGTGCTGCCAGATTGGATGTTAAGAACACCACCATGATGTAAATGGACTACGTTACGATACGCCATCCTGAATAAAAAGGCAATATAGCCAACATTAACCCAGTAACAGGTTCGGCATACAAGAAACGATTCCCACTTGCTAGCACCCTGCTATTACCTAATGAACAACTGATATACATCCTGTACGGTTGATTCCTAACAAGATTACCTGCTGGTTTGCCCAGATTTGGAAGCTTCTACGTCGTCTCCACCCTCGGACTATCCGACCACCGTGGATTTGGGGATTGGATCGAGGTTGGTAAAGGGGGCCGTAGGGAAGAGAGGCCTGCCGCCGGCAACAAGCCTTACTCCAATTTGCCGCTGCTTCCGTGGGGATCACCCGGAGGAGCCGATGAGGTTGGGTGAACCGCGAGTGTGGCTCTGTGGAGGGGACCACTTGTTTCGGGGGGGGGAGGTGGGTGGGCCGAGCGGAGCTCAAATGGAAAAATTCCAAGGAGCCCTAAAAAGTGCACGTCACCCGACGGCATGACAAACGGCATGACCGGCCTATCTGACATGACACGCCTAACTGCAGGGCGGAACCATACAATGCCTGAGACGCCAAGTACGCAGGCGGTTCATGGAACTACAGCGAGGTTGGCGGTGTTATGCCACGCCATACACAAGAGCATACTCACAACATCCAGACGCAAAAAACAAAGGCGTGCCATGGACCGGATACGCCATATTGGTTGACGTGTTCACATTCATGTGCAGACGCCCACCACTTTGGCGTTTCATCCTTACATCAGAATGTCTGAGCTCAGACGTGGATGTACTGACACGACGATTCTGGGCATTACAAGAAATCCAGATATTCTAAGGTTTGTCGCGCCTTACAATGTGGCGCGTCATGCCGGCGCCATGCTAGCGGCATGACCGACGACCGTGGACCGTGACCGGTCAAAGGCACCTCGGCCTGCGGCGCGGCGACGTGCAAGTATGTCGCCTTGCGATCCTGCGCGAATTGGGGGGGGGTGTTTGGCGACGAAATAAGTTTTTGAGGGGGTCAGTGGGCAAAATAAGGCGGCCCAGGGTCATTTAGTAAAAAATATACTTGGCCCACCCCCTTCTGCATGTAGCATGTATGCCCGCGTGGGTTTCCGGTAGCCTCGCGGCCCCACGCCCACCACCTGAGCGCGCGTGTGGACTCCGGGCATTCAGTATTACCCGGCCCACGGCTCACGCGCTGGGCCCGCCCACCACTTGCAAACCCAGCAGCGCGCCTTTTGTTCGGAGAGCTCCTGTTCGGCACCTTCTGCGCCCGAACAGGTTTCTGGCGCACACGCAGCCCCCTTGTTGGGCCGGCCTGGTAAGACAGAGCGCGGCGAACCAAAAACTCCAGAAAAACGCAAAAAATTGGTTCCACCGGGATTCGAACTCACAGCGCCACAACTTTAATCCTGCTTTGCTAACCACTACACGCATTGAACAGTTGTGTTTGATAATAGCGCTTATTATATAAGAACAAGTGTGGCTGCGCTATTAATCATGAATTTGAAAATGTTCATCAATTCTGATCCAACGTTCATCATTTTTGACGAAAATCTCACAAACTTAAAAAAACCATCGATTTTGAGACAAAAGTTCATCATTTTTGAAGAAAAAGTTCAAAAGTTAATCATTTTTAAGGAAAAGTTCATCGATTTTGTAGAACGTTTTTGAAAAAGTGGAAAAAGTTCATCGTTTTTGAAAAAAAAGTTCATCGCATTTGAAAAAAGTTCATCAGATTTGAAAAATGTTCATCGGATTTGGAAAAAGTTCATCGAATTTGAAAATAAGTTCATCGAAATTTGAAAAAAGTTCATCGATTTTGAAAAAAGTTCAATGAATTTGTAAAAAGTTCATAGAATTTGAAAAGGCGTTCTTAAAATTTGAAAAAAGGTTCATCGAATTTGAAAGAAGTTCATCAAATTTTAAAAAATGTTCATCGAATTTGAAAATGGTTCATCAAATTTGAAAAATGTTCACCGAATTTGAAAAAAGTTCATCAAATTTGTCAAAAAGTTCATCGAATCCGAGAAAAATTTCATCAATTTTGCAGAAAAAAATTCATGAAGGAAACCAGTTTCACGAATTTGGAAAAGGGAAGAAAAAAGGAAAAGAAGAACAAGAAGATAAGAAAAGAAACATGTATGTACTCAAACCGAGTGAAGTGGTCGAGTGGTTGGGTCGACATACTATAAACTTAACGATTCGGTTCGAAACCTGGCTCTCGCATACTTTTTGGAGTTTGGAAAAGAGAAAAAAGTCAAAAGTGGGACGGCCCAACGTGAGAAGGGGGTATGCACCCGTTAGCAGGAATGCCTGTAATGGGCGCTTAAGGTGCTGAATAGGAACCAGCTTTTGTTCGTTCCTTCCTCCTCCCTTTCTTCTTTGCACGGCCGTCTTTCTCATTCTCGTGGTCGTCAAGTTTGAATTTCTCTCGACTTCAGCCCACTGACAGCATGAACGTACGGTACGCATGAACCAGAGCTTGAGTTATGTGGTTCTGTCCACGGGAAACCACAAACGTACAAATAAAGTTATACGCCTTCAATTACATATAAAGTACTCCCTTCATTTCTTTTTAGTCTGCATATAACATTTGTCTGAAGTCAAAGTATCTCTATTTTGACCAAACTTATAGAAAAAAATATCAATATTTACAAGGCCAAAGGAATATCTTTAGATTCATTATCGACTGTAGTTTCATATTGTGTATATTTGGTATTGTAGATGTTGATATTTTTTTAATACAAATTTGGTCAAAATTTCTAAAGTTTGAATCGACACAAATCTTATATGCGGAGTAAAAAGGAAAGGAGGGACTAATTGTTGTATATACTACCTTCGTCTGGATTTATTAGTCTCCATCGTATTTTGGGTCAAAGTTTGACCATGTATTTGACTAGCAAAATCTTAATGCATGACATAAAAATTATATTGTTGGATCCGTATTTAAATGTAGTTTGCAATAATGTTATTTTTGCTATCACTAGTGCAGAATCGGCATTTAGTCCCGGTTCGTAAGGGCATTTAGTCCCAGTTCTTGAACCAAGAACCAGGACTAAAGGGTGGGGACTAAACCCCCCCCCCCCCTTTAGTCCCGGTTCGTCATGGCCCGGGACCAAAGGCCCACCACATGGCACGAGCCAGCGTCGGGGGCTAGGGGACCTTTAGTCCCGATTGGTGACACCAACCGGGACTAGAGGTTTATGGCGTTAGGGTTTTAGGATTTATGAATTATGGTTTATTTTTCCTTTTCGTTTTGTGTTTTTCATTTAATTGTTTTTCATTTTAACATATTTTACGCTACTGTAGTCGTACGTCAAGTGCCACTGCTACCATATACTGTACACGCCATATATAATAGAATTTTATCGTACGACCAATCATATATCATAGAATTTCTCGTACGACCATGCATACACATATATATATATATACAATTTTTCCTACAATTTGCAGATCATTACATGCAGGCATTAGGTGTAATGTATTCTTCTTTGGAATCTATGACTTGGTCAAGCAAAAATCCCACAATTTCCTCTTGAAGTGCTCGTACGCGCTCCGTTGGTAGGAGCTTACCCCACATCTCTTGCATCTTTATAAAAGAAGGAGATCAATATGAATATATTAGTTGTGTGTATATATATTAGATCATTGATAAAAAGAACTTTGAATTGTGTTTGCGTACCCAAAGTTGTCTTGCAGATGTGTTCCTTTCGGACGCCATAATGCGAATGTTCTCTCAAATGTAGTACGCACATAAATTATTCCCTGACGCCTGGCTCATGCACTTTACGAGAATAGAATTCAATCGGATAGTAAGTAATCAAGCATGATAATGATATTGAAACTAAAATTAAAGAGATGCGCAGACGTAGCTAGTACTACTTAATTACCTTGGGTCGCACCCATTTCAGCTTTTGTTTCCATGGGCCTTGAACCTGTTTGATGAACTTTTGCCAAACCTTGCCCGTCGGCAAAGAAAATGAATAAAGGAGTTATTAATTAGTTGATATCAGGAAATGAACTAAGGAGGCCGACATAGTGTGATAATGATTGAAATTACCTCTCGATCATCCCCCTCACGATTGCGTTCTTTAGTTTCTTGGTCGGGGATACTCACATGGGCACTTACCAACACTTTTACTGTTCATGGTGGTATGATAAGAGCTAAAACTCAGATGGGCACTTACCAACACTTTTGTCATGAATGCAAGTGACATTGACATACAGGTGATGTTTTTTTGAACATTTTGTTATCTTATTTGCATTTTTCTTATTTAGTATGAATTAGTTATGAAGTTGTCAAAGTGACGGTCAAACGGTCAAAGGGAAAAAGCACAAGACGCAAAAGTGGGTTGGGCAAGACCACATGTTTTCAGAAACTAGGGGCAATCTTGACGAGGGGGACACAACTAAGGGTATAAAACCAATTATCCCAATTTTGATTGTTCCATGCTATTATATTATCATTCTTGGATGTTTTAAAATCATTTTATAGCAACTTTAAATCATTTTTTGGTACTGACCTATTGACATACTGCCCAGTGCCAGTTGCTGTTTTTTGCTTCTTAGAAAATCAATACCAAACGGAGTCCAAACGCAGCGAAACTTTTTGGTGATTTTTTCTGGACCAGAAGACACAAGTTGGGCGAAGAAAGTACCAGAGGGGGGCTCCGAGGGGAGCACAACCCACCTGGGCGTGCCTGGGGGCCCAGGCGCACCCTGGTTGGTTGTGCCCACCTCGGTCGCCTCCCGCACCGCCTCTTTGCTTTATAAATACCCTGGAAATCCAAAAACCCTAGGGGAGTCGACGAAACACAATTCCAGCCGCCGCAAGTTCCAGAAACCAGAGGTCCAATCTAGACACCTTCACGGAGGGGTTCATCATCCTCATTGGTGCCTCTCCGATGATGCATGAGTAGTTCATTGTAGACCTATGGGTCCGTAGTTAGTAGCTAGATGGCTTCCTCTCTCTCTTTTGATTCTCAATACAATGGTCTCTTGGAGATCTATTTGATGTAACACTTTTTGCGGTGTGTTTGTTGGGATCCGATGAACTTTGAGTTTATGATCAGATCTATATTTTTATCCAGGAAAATTATTTGAGTTTCTTTGATCTCTTATATGCATGATTACTTATAGCCTCGTATTTCTTCTTCGAATCGTTGGTTTAGTTAGGCCGACTAGATCGATTTTTCTTGCCATGGGAAGAGGTGCTTTGTGATGGGTTCGATCTTACGGTGCTCAATCCCAGTGATAGAAGGGGAAATGACACGTATGTATCATTGCTATTAAGGATAACAAGATGGGGTCTATTCCTACATGAATAGATCTTGTCTACATCATGTCATCGTTCTTATTGCATTACTCCGTTTCTCCATGAACTTAATACACTAGATGCATGCTAGATAGCAGTCGATGTGTGGAGTAATAGTAGTAGATGCAGGCAGGAGTCGGTCTACTAATCTTGGATGTGATGCCTATATAATGATCATTGCCTGGATATCGTCATAATTATTTGAAGTTCTATCAATTGCCCAACAGTAATTTGTTTACCCACCGTATGCTATTTTTCTCGAGAGAAGCCACTAGTGAAATCTACGGCCCTCGGGTCTCTTCTTTATCATATTTGCCTTCGAGATCTATTTTTATTCGCTTTTATTTTCAGATCTATTAATCCAAAAACCCATAAATACCTTGCTGCAATTTTTATTTATTTATTTTATCTCACGTTCCCGCGAGATCTATTTATCCAATCTACTACAATTTTATCTATCTTTTACCCAGGAGGGATTGACAACCCCTCTTACACATCGAGTTGCAAGTATTTGTTCTTTGTGTGCAGGTACCGTTTACATAGTGTTGTGTGGTTCTCCTACTGGTTCGATAACCTTGGTCTCATCACTGAGGGAAATAACTACCGTAGCTGTGCTGCATCATCCCTTCCTCTTTGGGAAATACCGCGTAGTTCAAGCCGCATCAAAAGGAATTTCTAGCGCCGTTGCCGGGGAGGATCAAGTCAAGATAGTCTCCCGTCACCGTCCGCCACCTTCATTGATATGTTCTTCACCTTAATGTGTATCTCACAAGGTGTCGCATGTTGGATATCATCCACGGGGTATCTAGCCAGCAGTGCATCATCGACCAGGGTGGAACCCACGCTGCTTCTCGGCATAGATGGGACGATGCTATCCAATGTTGGATCTGCTTGCTGATGGTGCTGCTGAGACGCCCTTTCCTGGCTAAGTGAGTCGATCTGCTCCTGCTGCCGCCTAAAAGCGCGTTCCAACTCCACGTGCTTTGATTCTAGGCCTTGAAGGCGGATAGCTTTCTCCTTCCTCTGCTCCTCCTCCAGCTTCCTCTTCTCCTCCTCCTGCCGACTGTTTCTCGCACGGCTTCTGTAAGTGTCATTCCAATCTGCAAACCTCTCAAACCATGGAACAATGCCTTTGCCTCGTGTTCTTCCCGGGTGTTCAGGATTCTTCAAGGCGCGCGTAAACTCATCTTTCTCTCTGTCGGGCTTGAACGCCCCCATTCGAGCCTCTTCTACTGCAACAAGTAAAGCGTCGGAGGCTTCTTTAAGACATGCCCGCTCCATAACCAGCCCTGTCTCTGGGTCCAACTTCCCCCCATGCACATAAAATCAAGTCCTGCACCTTTTGGGCCAACTCAATGTAACTGGAGTGACCCGTACAGCAATCATCTCTTGCTCAGTGAGATCCCACTTAGGCCGGGCGACCTGGTAGCCACCTGGCCCCAGCCGATGGTGCCACTTCTTTTTTGCAGCATTAATCTTGTTTATTCTCGACCATTCCTGAGCTGCTTCCGATTCCTTGAACTTCACGAAAGCGTCCCAGTGATCTCTTGCCTTCTCCAGTGCTCTATTGAATTCTAGAGTCTGCTTTCCTGCTTGGACGTACCCAGCCCATATTTTTTCTTGTGGTTGTTGAATGCTATCGCCATCTTCTTAAGAGCACTCTTCCTGACTTTCTCCCATTGTGCATCTGTGAAATGATCTGGTAAGGTGAAATGTGACATGAGCAATTCCCAAAGCAGATCTTTTGCTCTTTCGGAGACAAAAGTAACTCCTTGATCTCCCTTTGCTGGCCTATTCCATTCTTGAACGGAGATCGGGATTTGGTCCCTGACAATAACTCTGGATTGACAAGTAAACTTGTCCGCATTCTTCTTAGGTTCAAGCGGTTCGCCATTTGGTTTGATGGCATCGATGTTGTACCTTACGCCAGCCTGCAACCTTTTGGTTAGGCCTCGTACTGCCCTGCTTGTAGAAGATTTGCTCGATCCGGAGGGCTAAAAGAAGAAAGATTGATTCGTTAATATATATATATATACATATATATATATATATATATATAGGGCTGGACTCACTAGTAGAAAACAGGGTACTAGTCCCGGTTCCAGACGGCCTTTAGTCCCGGTTCTGGAACCGGGACAAATCAAACGGAACTAATGCCCAAAACCTTTAGTCCCAGTTTGCTTACGAACTGGGACCAAAGGAGGGCCCCGTGGCCGCTCTGGGGCGCCCAGGGAGGAGGACCTTTAGTCCCGGTTGGTAACACACCAACCGGGACTAAAGGGCAGCCACGCGTCAGCAGCTCCTAGGCTCTGGGGTTTTTGTTTTTTTTAAAGGGGGGGTTTATTAGGTGTTTTGGATGGTTTAATTAGGGGTTTCATATTGTGTTAGCTATAGCTACTACATATAGAGAGAAGTGACCTCTCTTTCTACGTGCTTGGTCGACGCTAACTACTACATATAGAGAGAACTCGACGCTACTAAGCAAATGAAGGAACCATTAATTACACAAGATCGTCATGAATATATACAGAGAGAAGTGACCTCTCTTTCTCCGAGATTGGTCGAACAACAAGTTTTCGTATTTCTATCTGACGCTACTACATATATACAATATAACATATCTTACGATCCCTGACATCATCTACCGAAAGTCAACTTCAATTTCCACATGGTATTCTCCGTCTTTATGTATGACGTGGTCAAGAAAGAATCCTGCCAATTCCTCTTGAATTGCTCATATGCGATCATGTGGTAGGAGTTCATCCCGCATCTGCCACATCTAATTTAAAGAAGGGGGTCAATACATATATATGAATGAAACTCAACACAATTGATGGTAATAAAATAAGATTGTGAATATTATTGTTTACGTACTTCATATTGTTTGTCAGAGTAGCCCCGCTCAGAGGTCGAGCTGCACATGAACTCGCAAACGTAGTATCCACATAAATGATTCTCGCCTTCCTGCCACAAGCACTTTTCGAGAATAGAGTTCAATCAAACCGATAGTCAAGCATGATAAATGGTATTGATGAAACTAGAATCAATGAGAGATGCGCGGAACTAGCTAGTACTACTTACTTTGGGGTGTGTAAATCGCAACTTCTTCGGCAGACCCGGAACCATTCCAGTGAACTTTTTCCAAACCCTGCCAGGCAAAGAAAATGATTACTTGATATCAGGAAATGAACGAAAGTTGCCGATATGGTGCGATAATGATTGAACTTACTTCTGGAGCATTGTAGTCATGTCCGCATAATCCTGGGGATCTTTCCGTCCTGAGTCTAAGAGAGTTACTACTCCCCCATCAAGCTTAATGGATAGCAGAATAAAGTGGAAGCTGCGCACGCATAACTCATCAATTATATTACTTAACCTCGAGTAAGCGAAACCGAATATGTACAAGACAGTAAGACTCACTTGAAGTTGTAAGGAAAGAGTATTTTCCCTTTGTTTTGATGTCGAAGGAACGATTGTAACAAGCTGTCCTCAGTATCTTTGACTCTCTTTTACCGACCATTCATTTACGGTATTTGGGCTAATGAACTCAATGTCATAGATTTGTCTTTCCTTGCATTCGACGATCTTCAATCTGCATAATATAGCGAGGATAATTATATATACATGCAATGAACGAGCTGAGCTAGAGACTTAGTTACAGAAGTAATACTTACAGACAGTAGCAAGTGATGAGTTGTTTGTCGAGGGCCTCTTGATTGAATAATTGAAATAACTCCACAAATTCAACAGGCATCACCTCAACTCCAATGAGGTCGTGCTCCTCTTTTATTCTCAGCAACATACTGTCGGCCCCACTCTTCCTGCAGGTATCCATGTACCATTCATGCAATCTTCGCATCATCGTTGTTAGAGGAGGATGATCAGGTTTGACGAGTGGCTTCTTGTGCTTGTATCTGAAGATCTCTACTGTCTCTAACGTTTCAAACTATACATCATTGCCCAGGTAATCAACAAGATTGGTACCGGGCAGTAGCCTCGGATGATTAGTGACGATATCGCTAGACACCTTGAGCGGGGGGCACGATTGCTTTGCTTGTTCGCCGAGCTGGGGAATTGTTTTCCCATTTCTTTGTTTTCCTTCTCTTGCAGCACTGCAAGTACTTCCCAACCGCTGTGCTTCCTTATATGTCCTTTCAATAATGCGCTCATAGTTGGATTGCGGCGGAGATGGTGGTGGTCGCTTAAGGGCACGCAGAGTGCGCTTCACTTTCACCTGATCTATTGTTTCCTTCGGAGGTGGAGGTTTCCGTGCAAAATGGGCCTCCACTTCGGCAGCACTAATTTCCGCGATTTCCTCGCCGGTCCTCTCATATGGTAACTTTTCCAGAGGCTTGAGGCTTGGACCGTATTTGAATTTCTTCCCGCCTCTTGTACTGCTAGAAGCCGGAGCGGCGCCATCTCTCTTCCGCTGTTGCGGAGTGCCCTGACGCGCCAGAGGAGGCGGAGGAGAAGGCAGAGTGCCCTGACGCGCCAGAGGAGGCGCAGGAGGCGGAGTACCCTGAGTCACCGGAGGAGGAGGAGGAGGCGGAGTGCCCTCACGCGCCGGAGGAGGAGGTGTCCAGTTTGGAAGCTTGATGTACTCCTTTCTCCATACACAGGTACTCCTTAAAGCATTTTCCAGATGAATCTCCCCTTCACCTGTAGGGTAGTCAAGCTCCAGCTCCTCAAATCCCTCCATTATTTCATCCACCATCACAACAGCATAGCCATGTGGAATCAGACAGCAATGAAAAGTTCCCTCAGCTTGAGGAGGTGCAACAGAGCCGACTGCCGCCTTCAACGTTAGGTTCTGGCATTTTGTCATTAGCTCGCAATGTTCAGCCTCCGTGATACTATCCACGGGGTAGCAAGGAGCCGTGAAATCAGGCAGAACGAGCTCCGTGGAAGCCACGTTGCTTCTCCGCTGAGATGGTGGGGGGCAGCGTCGAAGCAAGGATCTTCGTGCCACTGAGATGGTTGACTGGTAGCTCGCTGGCTCTCAAGTTCCTCTAGCTTTGCTAATCTTGCACTGAGCCTCTGCATTTCAGTTGCTTCCTCTTTCCTCTTTCTCTGTCGGCTTCTATAACCACCGCTGTCGGGAAACCCATACACCCATGGAACGGAGCCTGATGTGCCTCGTGTTCGTCCAGGGTGTTCAGGATTCCCGAGGGCCTCTGTCTGCTCGTCCTTCTCTCTGTCGGAAATGAACGTCCCTTCCTGCGCTGCCTTGATTGCTTTCTGAAGCTTCTGGATGGGTATTGCAAGTTGCTCATCCGTCCAAACACGCTCCCCTGTTTCTGGGTCCAAAGTTCCCCCAACCCCGAAGAACCAAGTCCTTGAATGATCGGGCCAGTGCAATGTCGCCGGTTGGACCCCTTTAGCAAGCAGGTCTTGCTCAGCTTTGTCCCACAACGGCCGGGCTTTGTAGTAGCCACCTGACCCCGTGTGATGGTGATACAGCTTCTTTGCAGCATTTTGCTTGTTTGTCAGTGACCTTTTCTTACCCTTCTCCGATTTCTTGTAGGCCACAAATGCGGGCCAGTGATCTCTTATCTTCTCATATCGACCGATGAATTCTGGTGTCTTCTCTTTGTCGACAAACTTTGTGTTCAACTCTTTCTTCCAGTTCCTGAATAGTTCTGCCATCTTCCTAAGAGCAAACGCCTTGACCTTTCGCTCTATAACTGGGTTATTCGGATCCTCCTCTGGCAGTAGGCTGAAATTTGTCATCAGCGAGGTCCAAAGATCATCTTTCAGTCTATCCTGGACATAAGAAACTTCAGTGTCGTCCTTATTCTTATTCCATTGCACGATGCTGATCGGGACGCTGTCCCTAACAACAACTCCGCACTGATGTACAAATGCGTCCTTGGTCCGCTTGGGAGCAATCGATTGGCCTTCTTTCGCCACTTCTGTGATCGTGAACCTTTCATCCCGGCGCAACCTTTTCTTCGGGCCTCGTCTTCTTACAGCCTTTATATATATATATACCTCGCCGGACATTGCAACAGCTCCCTCGTCCGTTCGGTCACCGGAGCCATCATCATGATCTCCTTCCTCCGCCATTCGGTCACCGGAGCCATCATGTTCTCCTTCCTCCTCCATTGTTGGATTACCGGAGCCGTCATCCTCTCCTTCCTGACCATCGGTGCCATTGAGAAACGACAAGGGATCACCTCCGGCGAGGATTATATCCCCCAACAACTGTTCTTGTTCTAAGTCTCTTTCCATAGTTTCTGCAAATATTACAACATGGCAATGTACAAACATGAGAGATGGATATATTAGTGGCAAACATAGACCTAGCTAATCACAACAAGGAATCATATGCATATATGAGCAATGGATTAGTTACGGACCGCCTCTCTCATGCATGTCCGATGTCCCCCCTAATGTCGAAGTTATCGGGGTTATACTTTCAGGAGAGGACACTTTGCAAAAAATAATCGCTATGCGAGGAGGGGGTAGATCGACAACGCTCTTTCTTCTAGGGTTTGGGTGGCCTCGAGAGATGGTCGGGCGAGCGGACCAGGAGTAAATTAGTAACTTTTAACTTGGTAAATTTGGGTGGCCTCGACAACGGTTATTTAACTCATTTAACTTGGTAAATTTGAGTGGCCTCGACAACGCTTCTAGTGTTTGGGGTGGCCTCGACAACGCTCTTTTAACTTGGTAAATTTGGGTGGCCTCGACAACTCATCTAGGGTTTGGGGTGGCCTCGACAACACTCTTTTAACTTGGTAAATTTGGGTGGCCTCGACAACTCTTCTAGGGTTTGGGGTGGCCTCGACAACGCTCTTTCAGTCCCGGTTTGGGTGGACTCGAGAGTTGGTCGGGCGAGAGGGGGTTTATCGACGTCCCCCCTCATATCACCATAATGAAAATCATCTATATATCATCATCATCATATCATCAATCCATCTATCCATATATACATACATCAAACCATCCATCAATATATATGAAAAAAAATTAAGAAAAAAATTTCTATGAACATAAAAAAATTCTATACACATCAATCCATCCATCCATCCATATATATACATACATCAATCAATCCATCTTTATATATGAAAAAAATAAAGAAAAAAAATTCTATGAACCTAAAAATTTCTATGAACATAAAAAAAAATTCTATATACATCAATCCATCCATCCATCCATATATACATACATCAATCCATCCATCTATATATATGAAAAAAAATTAAGAAAAAAACTCATCCATTCATCTATATGCAGGGCAGGGGCAGTGGCTAAGGAGGAGGGGCAGGGGCGGCGGTGGCAGCGCACAGGGCAGGGGCGGCGGCGGCAGCGCATGGGAAGGGGGGCGATGAGGAGCGTACGTGCGGGCTCAGGACAGGGCGTCGGGGCAGGGGCACCGCAGCGCAGCGGCAGCCTCGCGGCGTCGGGGCAGGGCATCGGCGTCAAGAGGAGAATGGGAGATGAGGGAAATTTCCCCAAGTGTTGGCTTATATAGCCATGCCTTTTGTCCCGGTTTGTGGCACCAACCGGGACGAAAGGTCCCCTTTAGTCCCGGTTGGTGCCACAAACCGGGACGAAAGGTCAATTTCCAGCAGCCCAGAGGGCGGGAAGCAGAGCCCTTTGGTCCCGGTTGGTGGCACCAACCGGGATGAAAGGGGAGCACTGGTCCGAGTTGGTACCACCAACCAGGACGAAAGGTGGGCATTTGTCCCGGTTGGTGGCACCAACCGGGACCAAAGGGCTGCTACTACCGCGGCCACATGTTTAGTCCCACCTCGCTAGTTGAGAGGCGTCTGGACTGGTTTATAAGCCCCGCTCACACACTGCTATCGAACTCCTCTGATCTATTGCAGGCAGTACATGCCTAAACTTTGTCCATGCCCTGTTTGGCCTGCTGGGCCCGCGGGCCTGCATCCTGGCCCATGAAAGATGGGTTTCTAGTCGTATGCAGGCCGTGTTGCCTTAGTAGGTGGGCAATTTTTTTCTATTTTTTTCCTGTTATTTTAGTTCATTCTTTATAACAAAAAAATACTTTGATAATTTCAGTTAATATTTTAGTTGATTCTTTTTAACAAATAAATAAGTTGATAATTTTAGTTAATATTTTAGTTGATTCTTTTTAGTTCATTCATTTTAACAAATAAATACTTTGATGATTTTAGTTAATATTTTAGTTGATTCTTTTTAGTTCATTCTTTTTAACAATAAATAATTTGATAATTTTAGTTAATATTTTAGTTGTTCTTTTAACAAATAAATACTTTGATAATTTTAGTTAATATTTTAGTTGATTCTTTTTAGTTCATTCTTTTTAACAAATCAATAATTTGATAACTTTAGTTAATACTTTATTGATTCTTTTTATTTTCATCTTTTTTAACATAAATACTTTGATAATTTTAGTTAATATTTTAGTTGATTCTTTTTAGTTCATTATTTTTAGTTGATTCTTTTTAACAAATAAATACTTTGATAATTTTAGTTAATATTTTAGTTGATTCCTTTTAACAAATAAATACTTTGATAATTTTAGTTAATATTTTAGCTGATTCTTTTCAGTTGATTCTTTGAGCTAAATGACCCTGAAATTGAAAAGCACTACAAATGAACTCTGAAAAGGTTGAAAGTTGGCATGGTATCATCATTTCACCGACATAGCATGTGCTAAAAAGTTGAGAGGGTTACGGTACGAGCTGGATGCACTTCGTGTACAAAATGGACAATCTCTTTCGAAGTATCAGGGTTTCGGACAAAAACTCATCTGTTACAAAGGGATTTCATTTTTTTGAACTTATTTTAACTCCAGACTTTTTGTGTGTTCAAAATGCACCATTCAAAGCCACATCATAAATTTTCAACCCTTTCTGACTTCATTTGGTATTTTGCATGCATTTACTGATTTTTTTGAGCTAAATGACCCTGAAATTGAAAAGCACTACAAATGAACTCTGAAAAGGTTGAAAGTTGGCATGGTATCATCATTTCACGCACATGGCATGTGCTAGAAAATTGAGAGGGTTACGGCAAAATCTGGATGCACTTTGTGTACAAACTGGACAATATCTGTTTCGAAGTATCAGGGTTTCGGACGAAAACTCATGTGTTACGAAGGCATTTCGTATTTTTTAAACTTATTTGAACTCCAGACTTTTGTGCGTTCAATATGCACCATTCAAAGCCACATCATCAATTTTCAACCCTTTATGACTTCATTTGCTATTTTTCATGCATTTAATCTTTTCTTTGAGCTAAATGAACCTGAAATAGAAAAGCAGTACAAATGAACTCTGAAAAGGTTGAAAGTTGGCATGGTATCATCATTTCACCCACATAGCCTGTGCTAAAAAGTTGAGAGGGTTACGGCAAAAACTGGATGCACTTCGTGTACAAAATGGACAATCTCTTTCTAAGTATCAGGGTTTCAGACGAAAAATAATCTGTTACAAAAGGCATTTCATTTCTTGACATGTAACTGCAGTGATATTCTAGATCAAAGGCATCATCAGAATAGTTGTGGAGAGAAAGTCTTCTCTTTTTCTTCGCGTGTGTCCCTTGCTTATTGCGCCGTAACCATGGATAATCTTCATCATTTAACAGGGTGCTTGGGTCAGCCTTTACTTTGAAGAGAGGAATTTCATGAAACTTTTCATAATCTTCAGACATGTCTGTCCTGCCCTCCACTCCCACGATGTCTGTTTTCCCTGAAAGAACTATGTCGCGCTTTGGCTCATCGTATAATGTATTCGCTTCCTTATCTTTTCTTTTTCTCGGTTTGGTAGACATGTCCTTCACATAGAAAACCTGCGCCACATCATTGGCTAGGATGAATGGTTCGTCTGTGTACCCAAGATTGTTGAGATCCACTATTGTCATTCCGTACTGCGGGTCTACCTGTACCCGGCCTCCTGACAGATTGACCCATTTGCACCGAAACAAAGGGACCTTAAAATCATGTCCATAGTCAAGTTCCCATATGTCCACTACGTAACCATAATATGTGTCATTTCCCCTGTTGGTTGCTGCATTAAAGCGGACACCACTATTTTTGTTGGTGCTCTTTTGATCTTGGGCGATTGTGTAAAATGTATTCCCATTTATCTCGTACCCTTTGTAAGTCAATACAGTCGAAGATGGTCCCCTGGCCAACGAGTACAACTCATCTGCAACAGTGTTGTCACCCATGAGATGTGTTTGCAACCAACTGCCGAAAGTCCTGATATGTTCACATGTAATCCAGTCGTCACACTGCTCCGGGTGTTTGGAGCGCAGAATATTCCTGTGTTCATTGACATACGGGGTCATCAAGGTCGAATTCTATAGAATTGTGTAGTGTGCTTGAGACCAAGAATGCCCGTCCCTACATATTATTGAGTCCGCTCCTAGCGTGCATTTTCCAGTCAGTCTCCCCTCATACCGCAATTGAGGGAGACCAATCTTCTTAAGGTCAGGAATGAAGTCAACACAAACCCCAATGACCTCCTCTGTTTGATGGCCCGTGGAGATGCTTCCTTCTGGCCTAGCACGGTTACGAACATATTTCTTTAAGACTCCCATGAACCTCTCAAAGGGGAACATATTGTGTAGAAAAATACATAGCCCAGAATGGCAATCTCGTCGACTAGATGAACTAGGACGTGCGTCATGCTATTGAAGAAGGATGGTGGGAACACCAGCTCGAAACTGACAAGACATTGCACCAAATCTCTCCTTAACCATGGTAGGATTTCTGGTTCGATTACCTTCTGAGAGATTGCATTGAGGAATGAACATAACTTCACAATGGCTAATCGAACATTTTCCGGTAGAAGCCCCCTCAATGCAACCGGAAGCAGTTGCGTCATAATCAGGTGGCAGTCATGAGACTTTAGGTTCTGAAACTTTTCTCTGTCATATTTATTATTCCCTTTATATTCGAGGAGAAGCCAGATGGGACCTTCATACTGAGCATGCATTCAAAGAAGATTGCCTTCTCTTCTTTGGTAAGAGCATAGCTGGCAGGACCTTCATATTGCTTTGGATGCATGCCGTCTTTTTCGTGCAAACGCTGCTGGTCCTCCCGTGCCTCCGGTGTATCTTTTGTCTTCCAATACATGCCCAAGAAGCCTAGCAGGTTCACGCAAAGATTCTTCGTCACGTGCATCACGTCGATTGTAGAGCGGACCTCTAGGTCTTTCCAATAGGGTAGGTCCCAAAATATAGATTTCTTCTTCCACATGGGTGCACGTCCCTCAGCGTCATTCAGAACAGATAGTCCGCTGGGACCCTTTCCAAAGATTTCTTGTAAATCATTGACCATATCAAGTATGTGATCACCAGTACGGAGGGCGGCTTCTTCCGGTGATCTGCCTCACCTTTGAAATGCTTGCCTTTCTTTCGACATTGATGGTTGGTCGGAAGAAATCGACGATAGCCCAGGTACACATTCTTCCTGCATTTGTCCAAATATATACTTTTCGGTATCATCTAAACAGTGCGTGAATGCGTGGTATCCCTTGTTTGTCTGTCCTGAAAGGTTACTGAGAGCAGGCCAATCATTGATGGTTACAAACAGCAACGCATGTATGTCAAATTTCTGTTGTTTGTGCTCATCCCACGCACGTACACCTTTTCCATTCCACAGCTATAAAAGTTCTTCCACTAATGGCCTTAGGTATACATCAACGTCGTTTTCGGGTTTCTTAGGGCCTTGGATGAGCACTGGCATCATAATGAACTTTTGCTTCATGCACAACCAAGGAGGAAGGTTATAGATACATAGAGACACGGGCTAGGTGCTATAATTGCTGCTCTGCTCCCCAAAAGGATTAATGCCATCCGCGCTTAAACCAAACCATACGTTCCTTGCGTCACCTGCAAAGTCCCACCACCTTCTCTCGATTTTTCTCCACTACGAAATCTACATGCCTCATGTTCGAACTTTCAATTTGTTTAAAACTAAACTGATGGTGCTCTTGTTTCAAGGCCGGGGGAGAAGGCAGAACCTCTGGGTGCATGATGGAAAAAATTGCAAATTATTGTTTAGATGTTCAGGATACCCTTCTCCCATTTCATTTATGTTCAGGATAGCAGGTGCATGATGGAAAATTGTGTATCATGTAGTTCTTGTTTAGATGTCGTGCAAGTTAAAAAATTGTCGATTTTGCCACTGGAGAGAACCCGTTGGTTGCATTGTTTTTCCAGTGTGACGTCCCTTGGTATGTTTGGAGTATTGTTATTGTTGCTTTGCATGTGAATGAATTAGCTTGTCCTGCTAAGATGAGGATGTTTGTGCCTAAGTCTTGAATTTTAAGAGGTCAGGGGAGATGAATAATTTCTGTCATATGAAAGGACAAAAAGGTTTGAATTAAAAATATTGATCGGTACGATTTAAAAACGGCGATCAGTTCGGATAAAAAGAAATGGTCAGATTGAATTAAAAAAGAAACACACATAGAAATTCAAATTGTAAAAGTTCAAACAAAAAACAAACCCCACGGAAATTCAAATGGTAAATGTACAAGTTGTAAAATTAGAGAAGTCCAGAACATCATTGCAAAAAAATGTTGAGTTAAAAGAAAACATGCAAAACATTTTCTTTTCGAAAAGAATAGCATTCAGTTCAACGATATAAACCATGCAAGGTCAGGGGCGATGATACTGTAAACCGTTGAAAAGTAACGAGGAAAACCTTACCGAAACAACAAAGTAAAAGACGAGTGTGAAAACGCGCTCAGCACAAACACATAGGGAGATCAGTTCGAGTACTCTTTTTCCGGAACGGAAAAAGCAACACGACTGGTTACACCGTATTCAAAATTACTCCGTGAAAAATACCTCAGTACAAACACACACATATATCAGTATGAGTACTCTGTTTTTTAGATGGAAAAACAACACGATGGGTCTTCCGTATTCGTAATATTTTTTGAACTAGAGAAGACAATCAGTTCGACAAGATGAAAATCATCAGTACAACTTTGAAGATGATGGAAATTCCTATATGATCCTGCTTTTTTCCTTCTATGAAGACGATGGCTGCACGGTTGGCGTTTGGAGTTTGTCTTCAGACCGTTCATGAAATGTAGCTTTGACCTTGTGGAAACGAGCTGGGTTATAAGGAAAACAAGATCGAAAACCATGATCCAGTTTATTCCGACTCAATGTCACCAATACATGCGCATTTCAGATGTCTGTACATTTCTATTCAATTCCACCAACACACATGCCTTTCAAATCTCTCAATTTAACAAGAGATTCTCTACCTAATAAGGACAATAAAAGGTTGATTGTAAATCATTGCAACGTGACATTATTTATTCATCAATTATCAACTTCAGTGGTAAAAAGCCCAATGCCGCCATCGATCGCCCTGGCATTTCCCCCCAGCGTGGATGCACGTACGCGCTTGATCGATCAGAGCTCAGAGCCCGTCGAGTTCCGGAACTCTTCTAGGTCAAGCAACATCACCGCCCCTCCCTGCCCCTGCCTCTGCGCGACGGGGATGCCGTGGCCGTCGTCCGGGCCGGTCAAGCAACGGCACCGCCTCTCCCTGCCCCTGCATCTGCGCGACGGCGACGCAGTGGCCGTCGTCCGGGTCAAGAAACGGCACCGCCTCTCCCTGCCCTTGGCCTTGCATCTGCGCGACGGGGACGCGGAGGCCGTCGTCTCGCTGCGGCTGCGGCGGCGGAAGAGCAGTCGTGGAACCCTGCAGCTGCGCACCGTGCGCGGGGACGATGGCGAGATGCGCCCGCGTCCTGACTAGCTCGCACTGCATGGGCTGAATCTCCTCCTGCAGCTGGCTGATGATCCCGGCGCATCCGTACACCGGGTCCTCCACCCGCCACTGCGCCTCCATCGCCGTCGTCTCCGCCGCCTGAGCTCTCTCATCCACCGGCAAGCTCTGCAAGTGGCAACCAAGTTTAAATGTCGAACCATGCAAGCACGAACTAGCTGATGGTTTGTCAATGGCGGCTGGAACGATTGATTACCAGAGGTCACGTACCTCGAGCAACCTCGCGACTTTGCTGGCGCCGAAGACCCGGTGGACGGCGGCGTAGCGGTGGGGTTGCGACGCCGGGAAGTAGGGGGCGAGCACGCAGTCGGGGGCGCACCCCCGGCGCAGGTACTTGCACATCGCGCACTTCCCCGGGTTACTGCCGCACGGCTGGTCTTCCTCGTGCATTTCCACGTCGCCGGTGGTCGACGTGATGTTCTAGTGCTAGATCCTGGCGTCGTGCATGCTTATATACATACGCGTCGCGCATGGTGTCCGTCATCAACCAAACCCAAAAATCAAAAGCGTCGCGGAAGTGGCGGTCCATGGCGCTGTCCGCGTCGAATTAGGTACAAGACAAAAGGACTGACCTGCTCCTCCGGAGAAGACACAGAAAGATCAGTTCACCTGGGAAATCATATCAGTCCAACGTCTGCAGGCTGTCCGTTCAAGTTGGGTAACAGAATTCTGTTACGTGAAACAGAATAGCCCAGATGTGTATATATATATATATATATATATATACACACACACACACACAAATTAATTAATACATGTAATGATCACCAGATGCCTTATATAAATATACCTCGCCGGTCTTTGTTATTTGAAGAACATTTCCTTCGTCATCATTGTTGTGGCCTTCATCTATTCGTTCGTCTTCATCAAATATCACACCCTCACCGGAATTGTTCAGATATTACAAGCCGTCATTTTCAGGTTCATTCTCATCTGGGCTCGGGGAGCGTATGATGTCGAACAAGGTCTCTTCTCCATCTCTGCCGGTATTGTCCATAACTTATATTAACTAATCCAGAAGAAAGATAAAATAATTTAGTATTCAAATTAGAATGCAATCAATAAGGAAAAATTGAATCATAGTAGATAATATGCATCTCGAATAATATCACTAATACATCTCGAATAATCCAGATAATATGCATCATCGAATATAATCTCGAATACATCGTCTCAAATATTATCGAATAATATAGGGATAATTAACTTTATGCCCCTAGTTGGGTCCCTCTTGTCTGTTTTACCCATAGTTTTAGAAACTCACCTGTTCAGTCCAAGCCACTTTGCAATTCTTATGCTTTTGACCTTTGACCCTTTGACCGTCAATTTAAAAAATTCATAACAAATTCATACTAACTTAGAAAAATTCAAATAAGATATCAAAATGTTCGGAAAAACATCACCTATATGTGCATGTCATTTTCATTCTTGACAAAAGTGTTGGAAAGTCCCCATCTCAGTTTTAGCTCATATGCTCTTAGCATGAACAGTAAAATCTAAAAAAAATCAAAAAAATCTAGAAAAATTTGGTGGCAAACATTGACCAATTTTTTGAGTGCTTGCAAAATTTTATCATGGAATGACATTCGTGGAGGTTGCGGCAAAAAAAAGAAAATCAAAGCTCCAAAATTTCTTTTTTTTTGCCACGACTTCCACGAATTTCATTCCATTATGAAACTTGGCAAGCACTCAAAACATTGGTCAATGTTTGCCATCAATTTTTTTTAGATTTTTTTGAATTTTTTTAGATTTTACTGTTCATGCTAAGAGCATATGAGCTAAAACTGAGATGGGGACTTTCCAACACTTTTGTCAAGAATGAAAATGACATGCACATATAGGTGATGTTTTTCTGAACATTTTGATTAATTATTTGAATTTTTCTGAGTTAGTATGAATTTGTTACGAATTTTTCAAAGTGACGGTCAAAGGGTCAAAGGGCAAAAGCATAAGAATTGCAAAGTGGCTTGGACTGAACAGGTGAATTTCTGAAACTAGGGGTAAAACAGACGAGTGGGACCCAACTAGGGGCATAAAGTTAATTATCCCAATAATATAATCTCGAATACATCGTCTCGAATATAATCTCGAATACATCGTCTCGAATATTATCGAATATAATCTCGAATACATCTCTAGTATTATCATATATATAACGTCACTAGCTAATACAGATCGAAAATTATCGAAGAATCTAGTTCACTCGTGGTTCCTGGGACGTGGGCGGTGGACACCCAAAGAGAAGGAACCATCACAGGATCATAGCTCGGGTGAGATCCCTAAAGAACCTGCCAGGTATTGAAGAACCTGACGTCCAACGCAACCATGTAGCGACGGACGTGCTCGTCCTCCTCCCTGACACGATGATGTACCACCTCCGTGGGGGCCGGCTGCCTCCGCACCGAAAGTGGCCCACGCGACCGCCACCAAAGAAGCTCTGGGTCGACGACGGGAGCCGGGTTCCTCACCAAGCTGCGTGCCCCTGAAGGTAGCACCTCCCAGTGCCAGCCCGGCGGAACCCAGTCCCGGACGTGGGGCCTCTGAAGTAGGACGTCCTCGCCACCGATCCGACGATGAGGATGCGGGCTGGGCATCGGCGACGCCAAAAATGTTTCTATGCAAATTTAACATTCATGTTCTTGTTCACTTGATTTTGCAAATACATAACAAACTTTTTTCTATGCAAATTTTTCCTATGCAAATTTTTAGGATTCTTAATATATGTGTCGCATTACTAAATAGTTTCTAATTGTATGTTTGCAAATACATCACTAAAGCAATCTCTTTCTACAATATATGTTTGCAAAAATTCAGCATTCATGTACAACGCACCCTTTAATATATATTAATATTATTATATATAATATATATATATTATATATATATATATTATATCTATATATATAATATATATATATGTTTGCAAAATACATCACTATAAAGCACCATCGAACAAACTAAAGATGTCTCCTAATAATACCTGTATCACTTTGTACAATAGACTTTCTATGTTCATCAAAATGCAATATCTTGATTACCTATATGTAATTTTCTATGCTCATTTTCTATTCATGTTCATATATATATATATATATATAATCTCATCGAAAAAATTTGCATTAACAGGAGAGGGGAGCAGGGAGGAGGGAGTACCTGCAGACCGAGCGGCGGCGGCGGGGCAGGGGCGCGGCGAGCGGCGGCGTCGATCAGGGCAGGGGCGCGGACGGACGGCGACGGCGAGGTGCAGGGGGCGGACGGACGGCCACGATGTCGAGGTGCGGCAGGGGCGCGGACAGACGGCGGCGTCGAGGTGCAGCAGGGGCGCGGACGGACGGACGGCGACGTCGAGGGGTAGGGGCGCGGACGGACGGCGGCGGCGAGCTCCGGCAGCCTGGCGGCGTTGGTGGTGTTCGGCGTCGGGGGAGAGGAAACTGGTGTTAATCTAAAAAAATTCAAGTTTGGCATATATATGCGGAGACCTTTAGTCCCGGTACAACCGGGACTAAAGGTGAATTTTCACCAGGCCAAGCGACGGGAAGCCAGGCCTTTAGTCCCGGTTGGTGGCTCCAACCGCGACTAAAGGGGAGCCTTTATTCCCGGTTGGAGCCACCAACCGGGACTCCCTTTATTCCCGGTTGGAGCCACCAACCGGGACTAAAGGCATGTTCCTGGCACAACCGCGGTGTGGTGAATGTTTAGTCCCACCTCGCCAAGCGAAGGATGCCCGGACCTGTTTATAAGCCCCGCCGCGGCTGCAACGTTGAGCTCCTCTCTAAAGGAGGCCCCTATGGGGCCTATTGGGCCATGCGGGCCGACATCCTGGCCCAACTAGAGGTTGGGTTTCTAGTCGTATGCAGGCCATGGCGGCCCAGTAGGCGGGCATTTTATTATTTATTTTCCATTTTTTTTGCTTTATTTATTTTCTTTTGTTTCTACTTACAGCCAAATATTTAGAGTTTGTGAGTGAATCTTTTTGGTTTAGGTCACAAAAATTAAAACTTTCTGTTAGTGCCACTAGTTTTTAAATTTGAATTATTTGAAATTTGTGTGAATCACTAGTTTGTGAATAACTTTACTTTAAAAATAGATTTTTCAGTGATTCTTATTTTCGCTGTTTAATATAGTGTGTTTTATCATTATATTCAACTTGGTATTTTTTAGTTTATTTAAAAAATGAAATGGCTTTGTAACAGATGAGTTTACGTTCGAAACCCTGATACTTCGAAAGAGATTGTCCATTTTGTACACGAAGTGCATCCAATTTTTGCCGTAACCCTCTCAACTTTTTAGCACATGCTATGTGGGTGAAATGATGATACCATGCCAACTTCCAACCTTTTCAGAGTTCATTTGTAGTGCTTATCAATTTCAAGGTTATTTAGCTCAAAAAAATCAGTAAATGCATGAAAAATAGCAAATGAACTCAGAAAGGGTTGAAAATTGATGACGTGGCTTTGAGTGGTGCATACCGAACGCACAAAAAGTTTGAAGTTGAAATAAGTTAAAAAATGAAATGCCTTTGTAACGGATGAGTTTTCGTCCGAAACCCTCATATTTCGAAGGAGATTGTCCATTTTGTACACGAAGTGCATCCAGTTTTTGCCGTAACCCTCTCAACTTTTTAGCACATGCTATGTGGGTGAAATGATGATTCCATGCCAACTTTCAACCTTTTCAGAGTTCATTTTGTAGTGCTTTCAATTTCAGGGTCATTTAGCTCAAAAAATCAGTAAATGCATGAAAAATAGCAAATGAACTCAGAAAGGGTTGAAAATTGATGATGTGGCTTTGAGTGGTGCATACCGAATGCACAAAAATTTTGGAGTTGAAATAAGTTAAAAAATGAAATGCCTTTGTAACGGATGAGTTTTCGTCCGAAACCCTCATATTTCGAAGGAGATTGTCCATTTTGTTCACGAAGTGTTTCCAGTTTTTGCCGTAACCCTCTCAACTATTTAGCACATGCTATGTGGGTGAAATGATGATACCATGCCAACTTTCAACCTTTTCAGAGTTAATTTTGTAGTGCTTTTCAATTTCGGGGTCATTTAGATCAAAAAAATCAGTAAATGCATGAAAAATAGCAAATGAACTCAGAAAGGTTTGAAAATTAATGACGTGGCTTTGAGTGGTGCATACTAAACACACAAAAATTCTGGAGTTGAAATAAGTTAAAAAAATGAAATGCCCTTGTAACAGATGAGTTTTCGTCCGAAACCCCGATACTTCGAAAGAGATTGTCGATTTTGTACAGGAAGTGCATCCAATTTTTGCCGTAACCCTCTCATCTTTTTAGCACATGCTATGTGAGTGAAATGATGATACCATGCCAACTTTCAACCTTTTCAGAGTTCATTTGTAGTGCTTTTTAATTTCAGGGTCATTTAGCTCAAAAAAATCAGTAAATGCATGAAAAATAGCAAATGAAGTCAGAAAGGGTTGAAAATTGATGACGTGGCTTTGAATGGTGCATACTAAATGCACAAAAAGTGTGGAGTTGAAATAAGTTTAAAAAAATGAAATGTCTGTGTAACAGATGAGTTTTCTTCCGAAACCATGATACTTCAAAAGAGATTGTCCATTTTGTACACGAAGTGCATCCAGTTTTTGCCGTAACCCACTCAACTTTGTAACAGATGATTAGAGAACTATGGATCTTCTTGCATTCTTTACAGGCTGTCCTGACTTGCATTCATTTGTAGTGCTTTTAAATTTCAGGGTCATTTAGCTCAAAAAAAGCAAATGAAGTCCTACATAATGCATGAAATAATTTGTTTGGACATAATATTTCTTCGCGTTTCAAATTCCAAAACACATAAGTCCCCTAACTATTACAAAGATTCCCTAGAGAAGTGATGACGGTGAAGCCGGTCACATCCTAGAGTGGGATTTTGGGGTATAAAACTTTTTCTTCACGTATGTCACTTTGCGCCATAACCATGGACAATATTCATCATTTAACAGGATACTCAGGTCAATATTCACCATCAAGGGAGCAATTTCATGAAACTTTTCATAATCTTCTGACATGTCTGTCTTGTCCTCCACTCCCACGATGTTTCTTTTCCCTGAAAGAACTATGTGGCACTTTGGCTCATCGTATGATGTATTCGCTTCCTTATCTTTTCTTTTTATCGGCTTGGTAGACATGTCCTTCACATAGAAAACCTGTGCCACATCATTGGTTAGGACGAATGGTTCGTCTGCGTACGCAAGATTGTTGAGATCCACTGTTGTCATTCTGTACTGCGGGTCTTCCTTTACCCCGCCTCCTGTCAGATTGACCCATTTGCACCGAAACAAAGAGACTTTCAAACCACGTCCATAGTCAAGTTCCCATATCTCCTCTATGTAACCATAATATGTGTCCTTTGGCCTATTGGTGTTTGCTGCATCAAAGCGGACACCACTGTTTTGGTTGGTGCTCTTTTTATCTTGAGCGATCGTGTAAAATGTATTCCCATTTATCTTGTACCCTTGGAAAGTCAATATTAGGGGTGAAACCGGATCGGATTCGGATCGATAATCCTTATACCATATCCTATTCAATATTTATTTTCGGATTCGGAAGCGGAATGGATGCGGATTCGAATACCGGATTATTCGGATTCGAATAGCGGATTCGGACACGGTATGGTAACGGAACGGCATCGGATCGGAAACGGTCATTTAGCATATTCATATACGAGGACGATATAAATGCTTCAAACTAAAAGTAAACATAAACAATGAGCAAATTTTAATACTTATACACGTTAAGAACACATAAAGAACTAGATGGTATTAGAATAAGCCAAATAAATCACTAATAAACATATGTCTCGTCTCATAAGTAAAGATAACATTCATGTATTGCTATTTAATACTTACAAATTCACCCATAAATCGGATTCAGAAATTAAAAGGTCGGATTATCCGGCATGAAAAAATGGATTATCCTAATGCATCGTATATTAGCAATACCATATCCTATACCGTATCCTATCAATCGAACTCGGATTCGGATCGGATTATTGTCGGATGTGAAAAATCTCTTACCGTATCCTATAAAAACGGATTCGGAAACAGTTTCGGGCGGAAATTATCCTTACCACTTTCACCCTGAGTCAATATAGTCGAAGATGGCAACTGGGACAACAAGTACAACTCGTCTGCAACAGTGTCATCATGCATGAGACGTGACTGCAACCAACCAGCGAAAGTCCCCGTTTGTTCACGTGTAATCCAGTCGTCAGACTGCTCCGGGTGTTTGGAGTGTAGAATATTCTTGTGTTCCTCGATATACGGAGCCACCATGGCGGAATTTTTTACAACTGTGTAGCGTGCTTGCGCCCAAGAATGCCCATCCATACATATTACTTGGTCCCTTCCTATCATGCCTTTTCCACCCAGTCTGCCCTCATGCCGCGATTCAGGAACACCAATCGGCTTAAGGTCAGGAATAAAGTCAACACAAAACTCAATGACCTCCTCATTTTCATGGCCCATGGAGATGCTTCCTTCTGGACTAGCACGGTTATGAACATATTTCTTTAAGACTCCCATGAACCTCTCAACGGGGAACATATTGTGTAGAAATACAGGACCCAGAATGGCAATCTCGTCGACTAGGTGAACTAGGACGTGCGTCATGATATTGAAGAAGGATGGTGGGAACACCAACTCGAAACTGACAAGACATTGCACCAAATCATTCTCTAACCTTGGTATGATTTCTGGATCGATTACCTTCTGAGAGATTGCATTGAGGAATGCACATAGCTTCACAATGGCTAATCGAACATTTGCCGGTAGAAGCCCCCTCAATGCAACCGGAAGCAGTTGCGTCATAATCACGTGGCAGTCATGAGACTTTAGGTTCTAGAACTTTTTCTCTGCCATATTTATTATTCCCTTTATATTCGACGAGAAGCCAGACGGGACCTTCATACTGAGCAGGCATTCAAAGAAGATTTCCTTCTCTTCTTTGGTAAGAGCGTAGCTGGCATGACCCTGATACTGCTTTTGATGCATGTTGTCTTTTCCGTGCATACGTTGCTAGTCCTCTCGTGCCTCCGGTGTATCTTTTGTCTTCCCATAAACGCCCAAGAAGCCTAGCAGGTTCACGCAAAGATTCTTCGTAATGTGCATCATGTTGATTGCAGAGTGGACCTCTAGATCTTTCCAATAGGGTAGGTCCCAAAATATAGATTTCTTCTTCCACATGGGTGCGTGTCCGTCAGTGTCATTCGAAACAGATTGTCCACCAGGACCCTATCCAAAGATTACTTTTAAATCCTTGACCGTATCAAGTATATCATCACCAGTACGTTGGTGAGGCTTGTTCCGGTGATCTGCCTCACCTTTGAAATGCTTGCCTTTCTTTCTTAAGGGATGCCTGCTCAGAAGAAATCGACAATGTCCCAGGTACACATTCTTCTTACATTTGTCGAAATATATACAGTCGGTATCATCTAAACAGTGCGTGCATGTGTGGTATCCCTTGTTTGTGTGTCCTGAAAGGTTACTGAGAGCAGGACAATCATTGATGGTTACAAACAGCAACGCATGTAGGTCAAATTCCTCCTGTTTGTGCTCATCCCACACACGTACACCTTTTCCATTCCAATGCTGTAAAAGTTCTTCAACTAATGGCCTTAGGTACACATCAATGTCGTCGCCGCATTGCTTAGGGCCTTGGATGAGCACTGGCATCATAATGAACTTCCGCTTCATGCACAACCAAGGAGGAAGGTTATAGATACATAGAGTCATAGGCCAGGTGCTATGATTGCTGCTCTCCTCCCCAAAAGGATTAATGCCATCTGCACTTAAACCAAACCATACGTTCCTTGCGTCATCTGCAAAGTCCTCCCACTTTCTCTTGATTTTTCTCCACTGTGACCCGTTAACGGGTACTCTCAACTTCCCGTCTTTCTTACGGTCTTCTTTGTGCCATCGCATTAACTTGGCATGCTCTTTGTTTTGGAACAAACGTTTCAACCGTGGTATTATAGGAGCATACCACATCACCTTGGCAGGAATCTTATTCCTGGGGCGCTCGCCCTCAACATCACCAGGGTCATCGCGGTTGATCTTATAGCGCAATGCTCCGCATACCGGGCATGCTTTCAAATCCTCGTACTCACCGCGGTAGAGGATGCAGTCATTAGGGCATGCATGTATCTTCTGCACCTCTAATCCTAGAGGGCACACAGCCTTCGTTGCTTTGTACATACTGTCGGGCAATTTGTTGTCCTTTGGAAGCATCTTCTTTAACATTATCAACAACTTTTCAAATCCCTTGTCAGATACACCATTCTCTGCCTTCCATTGCAGCAATTCCAGTGTGGTACCCAGCTTTTTCTTTTTATCTTTGCAATTTGGGTACAACAATTTCTTGTGATCCTCTAACATGCGCTGCAACTTCAGCTTCTCCTTTTGACTTGCGCAGTTTCTCTTTGCATCGGCAATGGCCCGACCAAGATCATCAGCGGGCTCATCTGATGCCTCTTCTTCAGCTTCTTCCCCCATTGCCGGCTCAGCTTCTTCCCCCATTGCTGGCTCAGCTTCTTCCCCCATTGTAGTACCACCGTATTTAGGGAACCCATGGCCAGGATAGCTGTCGTCATCCTCTTCTTATTCATTCTCTTCCATTAGAACCCCTCTTTCTCCGTGCTTGGTCCAACAGTTATAGCCGGACATGAAACCGGATGTAAACAGGTGGACGTGAATGGTTCTTGAGTTAGAGTAGTTTTGATCATTCTGACAGACAGCACATGGACAATACATAAAACCATCCGGCCGCTTGTTTGCCTCAGCCGCAAGCAGAAAAGTATGCACGCCCTTAATGAACTAGGGAGAGCATCGGTCATTGTACATCCATTGCCGGCTCAACTTCATTACACAACACCAAAAAGACCAAATTAATACAAGTTCATACACACTTATCCTCATAAAACAACATACAAACTCTCTAGCTAAAGCATTTAAATGCAACAACAAATGCGATCAAGATCACAACTAAGGTAACAATTTGATCCAACAGCATAATGATACCAAGCCTCATTATCAATGGCATATTTTTTAATCTTTCTAATCTTCAGGCGCATTGCATCCATCTTGATCTTGTGATCATTGACGACATCGGCAATATACAACTCCAGTTTCATCTTCTCTTCTTCAATTCTTTTCAATTTTTCTTTCAAATACTCGTTTTCTTTTTCAACTAAATTTAACTTCTCGACAAGAGGGTCGGCTGCAATTTCCAATTCACATACCTCCTAGATAAAAGTATCTATGTCAACTTGATGGCATAATTGTCATAAACACGAAATGCAACAAATAGTTATAAAAGAGAATATACCACATCTGAATCATAAACCGGACGAGGGTCGACGGGGATGGATATCAAAACCATGCCACTATTTATAACAAACAACGTACGGGTAAGAAAATTATACAAGTAACTATCTAAATCACACAAACATGATTTTTTTTATAAAAAGGATAAGAACAGGAGGCTCACCAAGGTGGTGCCGGTGACGGGACGGTGCGGGAGATCGACGCTGGTTAGGACAGGGACGGGAACACACTAAGTAAACCACACCTACATATGCAAACTAAGAAGTTAATTTGAGCTCAAATTGAATATAAATCAAATAAACTACCACATATAATTACTGTTGCGAAACGTAGCATGCAATTTCAAAAAAATTCCTACGCTCACGCAAGATCTATCTAGGAGATGCATAGCAACGAGAGGGGGAGAGTGTGTCTACGTACCCTCGTAGACCAAAAGCGTAAGCGTTTGCCAACGCAGTTGATGTAGTCGAACTTCTTCTCGTTCCAACTGATCAAGCACCGAACGTACGACACCTCCGAGTTCTGCACATGTTCAGCTCGATGACGTTCCTCGAACTCTTGATCCAGCAAAGTGTCGAGGAATTAGATGAGTCCCGTCAGCACAACGGCGTGGTGACGGTGATGGTGAAGTGATCCGCGCAGGGCTTCGCCAAAGCACTACGAAGATATGACCGAGGGTGTAATCTCTAGAGGGGGGCGCCGCACACGGCTAACAGTTATTGCTGTATCTTCTAGGCGCCCCCTCCCCATGTATATATAGGTGGGAGGGGGAGGGGAGCAGCCTTGGGGTGCTCCAAGTAGGAGGAATCCTACTCGGGGCCCTAGTCCAATTCGCCCCCCCCCCCCCCTTCCATATTTACCGGAGGGGGAAGGAAGGAGGAGGGAGGAGGGAAGGAAGGGGGAGGCCGAATCCCTCCCCTTCCTTCTCTCTTCCCCTATTTCCTTCCTCCTCTAGTGCGGCCCATATGGGGGGTGCAGCAGCCCCTGCTGGCTGCTGCGTTTCCCTTCCAGGCCCATTAGGCCCATATCTTTGCCGGGGGGGTGCCTGGAACCCCTTCCGGTGACCCAATATGTACCCAGTACCCTCTGGAACACTTCCGGTGTCTGAATACCATCGTCCTATATATCAATCTTTAACTCTCGACCATTTCGAGACTTCTCATCATGTCCGTGAACTCATCCGGGACTCCGAACAACATTCAGTCACCAAATCACATAACTCATATAATACAAAATCATCATCGAACGTTAAGCGTGTGGACCCTACGGGTTCGAGAACTATGTAGACATGACCGAGACACCTCTCCGGTCAATAACCAATAGAGAAACCTGGATGCTCATATTGGCTCCCACATATTCTACGAAGATCTTTATCGGTCGAACCGTTATGACAACATACGTAATTCCCTTTGTCCATCGGTATGTTACATGCACGAGATTCGATCGTCGGTATCTTTTTACCTAGTTCAATCTCGTTACCGGCAAGTCTCTTTACTCGTTCCGTAACATCATCCTATGACTGAGTCACTATGCTTGCAAGGCTTCTTATGATGTGCATTACCGAGAGGGCCCAGAGATACCTCTCCGATACTCGGAGTGACAAATCCTAATCTCGATATATGCCAACCCAACAGACACCTTCGAAGATACCTATAGAGCATCTTTATAATCACCCAGTTACGTTGTGATGTTTGATAGCACACAAGGCATTCCTCCAGTATCCGGGAGTTGCATAATCTCATAGTCGAAGGAATATGTATTTGACATGAAGAAAGCAGTAGCAATAAAACTGAACGATCATTATGCTAAGCTAACAGATGGGTCTTGTCCATCACATCATTCTCCTAATGATGTGATCCCGTTCATCAAATGACAACACATGTCTATGGTTAGGAAACTTAACCATCTTTGATTAACGAGCTAGTCTAGTAGAGGCTTTCGAGGGACACAGTGTTTTGTCTATGTATCCACACATGTATCAAGTTTTCGGTTAATACAATTCTAGCATGAATAATAAACATTTATCATGAATAAGGAAATATAAAATAACAACTTTATTATTGCCTCTAGGGCATATTTCCTTCAGTCTCCCACTTGCACTAGAGTCAATAATCTAGATTACATTGTAATGATTCTAACACCCATGGAGTCTTGGTGTTGATCATGTTTTGCTCGTGGAAGAGGCTTAGTCAACGTGTCTGCCACATTCAGATCCGTATGTAATCTGTGGAGGGCGGCGCCGCACACAGCTAACAGTTATTGGTGTATCTTCTAGGCGCCCCCTCGCCATGTATATATAGGTGGGAGGGGGAGGGGAGCATCCTTGGGGCGCTCCAAGTAGGAGGAATCCTACTTGGGGCCCTAGTCCAATTCAGCCCCCCTTCCTTATTTACCGGAGGGGGAAGGAAGGAGGAGGGAGGAGGGAAGGAAGGGGGAGGCCGAATCCCTCCCCTTCCTTCTCTCTTCCCCTCTTTCCTTCCTCCTCTGCTGCGGCCCATATGGGGGGGTGCAGCAGCCCCTGTTGGCTGCTGTGTTTCCCCTTTAGGCCCATATCTTTGCCGGGGGGGGGGGTGCCCGGAACCCCTTCCAGTGACCCGATATGTACCCGGTACCCTCTGGAACACTTCCGGTGTCTGAATACCATCGTCCTATATATCAATCTTTAACTCTCGACCATTTCGAGACTTCTCGTCATGTCCGTGATCTCATCCGGGACTCCGTACAACATTCGGTCACCAAATCACATTACTCATATAATACAAAATCGTCATCGAATGTTAAGCGTGCGGACCCTACGGGTTCGAGAACTATGTAGACATGACCGAGGCACTTCTCCAGTCAATAACCAATAGCTGAACCTGGATGCTCATATTGGCTCCCACACATTCTACGAAGATCTTTATCGGTCGAACCGTTATGACAACATATGTAATTCCCTTTGTCCATCGGTATGTTACTTGCCCGAGATTCGATCGTCGGTATCTTTATACCTAGTTCAATCTCGTTACCGGCAAGTCTCTTTACTCGTTCCGTAATACATCATCCTATGACCAAGTCACTTTGCTTGCAAGGCTTCTTATGATGTGCATTACCGAGAGGGCCTAGAGATACCTCTCCGATACTCGGAGTGACAAATCCTAATCTCGATCTATGCCAACCCAACAGACACCTCCGGAGATACCTGTAGAGCAACTTTATGTATTTGACATGAAGAAAGCAGTAGCAATAAAACTGAACGATCATTATGCTAAGCTAACAGATGGGTCTTGTCCATCACATCATTCTCCTAATGATGTGATCCCGTTCATCAAATGATAACACATGTCTATGGTTAGGAAACTTAACCATCTTTGATTAACGAGCTAGTCTAGTAGAGGCTTACCAGGGACACAGTGTTTTGTCTATGTATCCACACATGTATCAAGTTTTCGGTTAATACAATTCTAGCATGAATAATAAATATTTATCATGAATATGGAAATATAAAATAACAACTTTATTATTGCCTCTAGCGCATATTTCCATCAGTCTCCCACTTGCACTAGAGTAAATAATCTAGATTACATTGTAATGATTCTAACACCCATGGAGTCTTGGTGTTGATCATGTTTTGCTCGTGGAAGAGGCTTAGTCAACGGGTCTGCCACATTCAGATCCGTATGTATTTTGCAAATCTCTATGTCCCCCTCCTTGACTTGATCACGGATGGAGTTGAAGCGTCTCTTGATGTGTTTGGTTCTTTTGTGAAATCTGGATTTCTTCGCCAAGGCAATAGCTCTAGTATTGTCACAAAAGATTTTCATTGGACCCGATGCACTAGGTTGTACACCTAGATCGGACATGAACTCCTTTATCCAGACTCCTTCATTTGCTGCTTCTGAAGCAGCTATGTACTCCGCTTCACACGTAGATCCCGCCACGACGCTCTTCTTGGAACTGTACCAACTGACAGCTCCACCATTCAAAATAAATGTGTATCCGGTTTGTGACTTAGAGTCATCCGGATCAGTGTCAAAGCTAGCATCGACGTAACCATTTACGACGAGCTCTTTGTCACCTCCATAAACGAGAAACATATCCATGGTCCTTTTCAGGTACTTCAGAATGTCCGCTGTCCAGTGATCCACTCCTGGATTACTTTGGTAACTCCCTGCTAAACTTATAGCAAGGCACACATCAGGTCTGGTACACAGCATAGCATACATGATAGAACCTATGGCTGACGCATAGGGAATGACTTTCATTTTCTCTCTATCTTCTGCAGTGGTCGGGCATTGAGTCTTACTCAACTTCACACCTTGCAACACAGGCAAGAACCCTTTCTTTGACTGATCCATTTTGAACTTCTTCAAAACTTTATCAAGGTATGTGCTTTGTGAAAGTCCTATTAAGCGTCTCGATCTATCCCTATAGATCTTGATGCCCAATAAATAAGCAGCTTCACCGAGGTCTTTGATTGAAAAACTCTTATTCAAGTATCCATTTATGCTATCCAAAAATTCTACATCATTTCCAATCAACAATATGTCATCCACATATAATATTAGAAATGATACAGAGCTCCCACTCACTTTCTTGTAAATACAGGCTTCTCCGAAAGTCTGTATAAAACCATATGCTTTGATCACCTCATCAAAGCGTATATTCCAACTCCGAGATGCTTGCACCAGTCCATAGATGGATCGCTGGAGCTTGCACACTTTGTTAGCACATTTAGGATCGACAAAACCTTCTGGTTGCATCATATACAACTCTTCTTTAAGAAATCCATTAAGGAATGCAGTTTTGACGTCCATTTGCTAGATTTCATAATCATAAAATGCGGCAATTGCTAACATGATTCGGACGGACTTAAGCATTGCTACGGGTGAGAAAGTCTCATCGTAGTCAACTCTTTGAACTTGTCGAAAACCTTTTGCGACAAGTCGAGCTTTGTAGATAGTAACATTACCATCGGCGTCCGTCTTCTTCTTGAAGATCCATTTATTCTCTATGGCTCTCCGATCATCGGGCAAGTCCACCAAAGTCCACACTTTGTTCTTATACATGGATCCTATCTCAGATTTCATGGCCTCAAGCCATCTGTCAGAATCTGGGCTCATCATAGCTTCTTCATAGTTCGTAGGTTCGCCTTGGTCTAGTAACATGACTTCCAGTATAGGATTCCCGTACCACTCTGGTGCGGATCGTGTTCTGGTTGATCTACGAGGTTCTGTAGTAACTTGATCTGAAGTTTCATGATCATCATCATTAGCTTCCTCTCTAGTTAGTGTAGGCATCAAGGGAACGGTTTTCTCTGATGAACTACTCTCCAATTCGAGAGAAGGTACGATTACCTCATCAAGTTCTACTTGCCTCCCACTCATTTCTTTCAAGAGAAACTTCTTCTCTAGAAAGGTTCCATTTTTGGCAACAAAGATTTTGCCTTCGGATCGTTGTAGAAGGTGTACCCAATTGTTTCCTTTGGGTATCCTATGAAGATGCACTTCTCCGATTTGGGTACGATCTTATCAGGCTGAAGCCTTTTGACATAAGTGTCGCAACCCCAAACCTTAAGAAACGACAGCTTAGGTTTCTTGCCAAACCACAATTCATACAGTGTCATCTCAACGAATTTAGACGGTGCCCTATTTAACGTGAATGCAGCGTTTCTAATGCATAACACCAAAATGATAGTGGTAAATCGGTAAAAGACATCATAGATCGCACCATATCTAATAAAGTACGGTTACGACGTTCGGACACACCATTACGCTGTGGTGTTCCAGGTGGTGTGAGTTGTGAAACAATTCCACATTGTTTTAAATGAAGGCCAAACTTGTAACTCAAATATTCGCCTCCACGATCAGATCGTAGAAACTTTATTTTCTTGTTACGATGATTCTCTACTTCACTCTAAAATTCTTTGAACTTTTCAAATGTTTCAGACTTGTGTTTCATCAAGTAGATATACCCATATCTGCTCAAATCATCTGTGGAGGTCAGAAAATAACGATACCCGCCGCGTGCCTCAACACTCATCGGACCGCATACATCGGTATGTATTATTTCCAATAAGTCATTAGCTCGCTCCATTGTTCCAGAGAAAGGAGTTTTAGTCATCTTGCCCATAAGGCATGGTTCGCAAGTATCAAATGATTCATAATCAAGAGATTCCAAAAGCCCATCTGCATGGAGTTTCTTCATGCGCTTTACACCAATATGACCTAAACGGCAGTGCCACAAATATGTTGCACTATCATTATCAACTTTGCATCTTTTGGCATCAATATTATGAATATGTGTATCACCATGATCGAGATTCAACAAAAATAGACCACTCTTCAAGGGTGCATGACCATAAAAGATATTACTCATATAAATAGAACAACCATTATTCTCTGATTTAAATGAATAACCGTCTCGCACTAAACAAGATCCAGATATAATGTTCATGCTCAACGCTGGCACCAAATAACAATTATTCAGGTCTAAAACTAATCCCGAAGGTAGATGTAGAGGTAGCGTGCCGACGGTGATCACATCGACCTTGGAACCATTCCCGACGCGCATCGTCACCTCGTCCTTAGCCAATCTTCGTTCAATCCGTAGCTCCTGTTTCGAGTTACAAATATGAGCAACCGAACCAGTATCAAATACCCAGGTGCTACTACGAGCATTAGTAAGGTACACATGAATAACATGTATATCAAATATACCTTTGTTCACTTTGCCATCCTTCTTATCCGCCAAATACTTGGGGCAGTTCCGCTTCAAGTGATCAGTCCCTTTGCAGTAGAAGCCCTCAGTTTCAGCCTTGGGTCTAGCTTTGGGCTTCTTCTTGGGAGTGGCAACTTGCTTGCCATTCTTCTTGAAGTTCCCCTTCTTTCCCTTGCCCTTTTTCTTGAAACTAGTGGTCTTGTTAACCATCAACACTTGATGCTCCTTCTTGATTTCTACCTCCGCAGCTTTGAGCATTGCAAAGAGCTCGGGAATTGTCTTCTCCATCCCTTGCATATTATAGTTCATCACGAAACCTTTGTGGCTTGGTGGCAGTGATTGAAGAACTCTGTCAATAACACTATCAACTGGAAGATTAACTCCCAGCTGAGTCAAGTGATTATGATATCCAGACATTCTGAGTATGTGTTCACTGACAGAACTGTTCTCCTCCATCTTGCAGCTATAGAACTTGTTGGAGACTTCATATCTCTCAACTCGGGCATTTTCTTGAAATATTAACTTCAACTCCTGGAACATCTCATATGCTCCATGAAGTTCAAAACGTCTTTGAAGTCCCGATTCTAAGCCGTAAAGCATGGCACACTGAACTATCGAGTAGTCATCAGATCGAGCTTGCCAGACGCTCATAACATCAGCATCTGCTCCTGCAGCAGGCCTTTCACCTAGCGGTGCATCAAGGACATAATTCTTCTGTGCAGCAATGAGGATAATCCTCAAGTTACGGATCCAGTCCGTGTAGTTGCTACCATCATCTTTCAACTTAGCTTTCTCTAGGAACGCATTAAAATTCAAGGGAATGGTAGCACGGGCCATTGATCTACAACATAGATATGCAAAAACTATCAGGACTAAGTTCATGATATATTAAGTTCAATTAATCAAATTACTTAAGAACTCCCACTTAGATAGACATCCCTCAAGTCATCTAAATGATACGTGATCCAAATCAACTAAACCATGTCCGATCATCACGTGAGATGGAGTAGTCATCAATGGTGAAGATCTCTATGTTGATCATATCTACTATATGATTCACGTTCGACCTTTCGGTCTCCAGTGTTCTGAGGCCATGTCTGTACTTTCTAGGCTCGTCAAGTTTAACCCGGGTATTCCGCATGTGCAAAACTGGCTTGCACCCGTTGTATTTGAATGTAGAGTCTATCACACCCGATCATCACGTGGTGTCTCAACACGACGAACTGTCGCAACGGTGTATACTCAGGGAGAACACTTATACCTTGAAATTTAGTGAAGGGATCATCTTATAATGCTATCGTCGTTCTAAGCAAAATAAGATGCATAAAAGATAAACATCACATGCAATCAAAATATGTGACATGATATGGCCATCATCATCGTGTGCTTTTGATCTCCATCTCCAAAGCATCGTCATGATCTCCATCGTCACTGGCTCGAAACCTTGATCTCCATCGTTGCGTCGTGGTCGTCTCGCCAACTATTGCTTCTACAACTATCGCTAACGCATAGTGATAAAGTAAAGCAATTACATGGCGTTTGCATTTCATACAATAAAGCGACAACCATAAGGCTCCTGCCAGTTGCCGATAACTTTTACAAAACATGATCATCTCATACAACAACGTATATCACATCATGTCTTGACCATATCACATCACAACATGCCCTACAAAAGCAAGTTAGACGTCCTCTACTTTGTTGTTGCAAGTTTTACGTGGCTGCTACGGGCTTCTAGCAAGAATCGTTCTTACCTACGCATCAAAACCACAACGGTGATTTATCAAGTTTGTTGTTTTAACCTTCAACAAGGACCGCCGCAGTAAAATTCGATTCAACTAAAGTAGGAGAAACAGACACCCGCCAGCCACCTTTATGCAAAACTAGTTGCATGTCTGTCGGTGGAACCGGTCTCATGAACGTGGCCATGTAAGGTCGGTCCGGGCCGCTTCATCCAACAATACCGCCGAATCAAAATAAGACATTGGTGGTAAGAAGTATGACTATCACCGCCCACAACTCTTTGTGTTCTACTCGTGCATATCATCTACGCATAGACCTGGCTTGGGTGCCAGTGTTGGGAAACGTAGCATGCAATTTCAAAAAAATTCCTACGCTCACGCAAGATATATCTAGGAGATGCATAGCAACGAGAGGGGGAGAGTGTGTCTACGTACCCTCGTAGACCGAAAGCGGAAGCGTTTGCCAACGTGGTTGATGTAGTCGAACTTCTTCTCGTTCCGACCGATCAAGCACCGAACGTACGGCACCTCCGAGTTCTGCACACGTTCAGCTCGATGACGTCCCTCGAACTCTTGATCCAGCAAAGTGTCGAGGAAGTAGATGAGTTCCGTCAGCACAACAGCGTGGTGACGGTGATGGTGAAGTGATCCGTGCAGGGCTTCGCCTAAGCACTACGAAGATATGACCGAGGGTGTAATCCGTGGAGGGGTGCACCGCACACGGCTAACAGTTATTGGTCTATCTTCTAGGCGCCCCCTCCCCATGTATATATAGGTGGGAGGGGGAGGGGAGCAGCCTTGGGGCGCTCCAAGTAGGAGGAATCCTACTTGGGGCCCTAGTCCAATTCGCCCCCCCCCCTTCCTTATTTACCGGAGGGGGAAGGAAGGAGGAGGGAGGAGGGAAGGAAGGGGGAGGCCGAATCACTCCCCTTCCTTCTCTCTTCCCCTCTTTCCTTCCTCCTTTGGTGCGGCCCATATGGGGGGCGCAGCAGCCCCTGCTGGCTGCTGCGTTTCCCCTCTAGGCCCATTAGGCCCATATCTTTGCCGGGGGGGTGCCCGGAACCCCTTCCGGTGACCCAATATATACCCGGTACCCTCCGGAACACTTCCGGTGTCCGAATACAATCGTCCTATATATCAATCTTTACCTCTCGACCATTTCGAGACTCCTCGTCATGTCCGTGATCTCATCCGGGACTCCGAACAACATTTGGTCACCAAATCACATAACTCATATAATACAAAATCGTCATCGAACGTTAAGCGTGCGGACCCTACAGGTTCGAGAACTATGTAGACATGACCGAGACACCTCTCCAGTCAATAACCAATAGCGGAACCTGGATGCTCATATTGGCTCCCACATATTCTACGAAGATCTTTATCGGTCGAACCGTTATGACAACATACGTAATTCCCTTTGCCCATCGGTATGTTACTTGCCCGAGATTCGATCGTCGGTATCTTTATACCTAGTTCAATCTCATTACCGGCAAGTCTCTTTACACGTTCCGTAATACATCATCCTATGACTAAGTCACTTTGCTTGCAAGGCTTCTTATGATGTGCATTACCGAGAGGGCCCAGAGATACCTCTCTGACACTCGGAGTGGCAAATCCTAATCTTGATCTATGCCAACCCAACAGACACCTTCGGAGATACCTGTAGAGCTTCTTTATAATCACCTAATGACATTGTGATGTTTGATAGCACACAAGGCATTCATCCAGTATCCGGGAGTTGCATCATCTCATAGTCGAAGGAATATGTATTTGACATGAAGAAAGCGGTAGCAATAAAACTGAATGATCATTATGCTAAGCTAACGGATGGATCTTGTCCATCACATCATTCTCCTAATGATGTGATCCCATTCATCAAATGACAACACATGTCTATGGTTAGGAAACTTAACCATCTTTGACTAATGAGCTAGTCTAGTAGAGGCTAACCAGGGACACAGTGTTTTGTCTATGTATCCACACATGTATCAAGTTTTCGGTTAATACAATTCTAGCATGAATAATAAACATTTATCATGAATAAGAAAATATAAAATAACAACTTTATTATTGCCTCTAGGGCATATTTCTTTCAATTACTCCCAAACTAAAACACACAAATCACTATACTTATAGAGCATTGCAAGAGCTAATCTAGCAATGAGAGATAAAAGGACAAAGTTGCTAAGCTTTGTGAATAATTGAATAGATGGGGTGCCTTCAAATCTTGACAAATTTTGGCAAAAATGGAGGTGAGCTCGAGCAAGAGAGGAAGAAAACAGAGAGGGGGAGAAAAACAGAGAGCTTTGACTCGGGCTGGATGAAGCACTATATATAGTGATATCTTTAGTCCCGGTTGGTTATACAAACCGGGACTAAAGGTGCACCTCTAGTCCCGGTTTGTGTCACGAACCGGGACTAAATGTGCTCGTGGGGGCCCAAGCCTGACACAAGCCTGCCACCATCCCTTTAGTCCCGGTTCGTGACATGAACCGGGACTAGAGGCATGCCACGAACCGGGACTAATGATGCACACCCCCTAGCCGTTGGAACCGGGACTAATGGTCACATTAGTACCGGGCTGTTATCAAACTGGGACTAATGGGGCTCACGTAAAGTCGTTTTTCTACTAGTGTATGTGTAACTTATATTTTTTCAGTTAAAATCATCCAAAATACGAGGACTAATAAACCGGGTGGAGGCAGTAAGTTTGTAACGATCCATGTGTTCCGGACGGGCTAGAATCAGAAACCATTGCATGCTATTGCTATATTGCTATTACGTATATCGATAATCTATATCTATACCTACTAATAAAGCAAGGTGCGTTTCGCCAGTTTTTTCATCCATTCACCGCTGAAAAGAAAAAATTTTCTATTCGAGGTGGTACTAAATTCTTATGCGTTCGTCTGTCAGAAAAAAAGGTTTTTTTTTTCAGAATTTCGTACATGGGCCGCGCGGTGTGGCCCAACTCAGCCAGCCCACTTATTTTTCTGCCCATGCAGCTGAGAAATTCTATTTTCTACACGGTTCGACAAATAGTTCGGGCTTCGCACAGGACAACCAATAATGGGCTGGCCCATTTTTCTTTGTTTCTGTGTTTTATTTCTATTTTTATTCTCCTTCCCCTATCTCATTTTCCCCTTCCAAGTTTATTTTATTATAGAATTTATTTCATAAATTCTAAATCATAAAAAAAGTTCATAATTTTTTAAAAAAATTAGAAAATGTTCGAAATATTTGTAAAATTATGAACTTTTTTTACTAGTTATGGTTGACAAGTTCACTAAGTGGATCGAAGCAAAGCCGGTAACCTCTGCAGAATCCGGACCAGTTGTTGACTTCATATCCAATGTCGTACACCATTACGGTGTTCCCCATAGTATAATCACTGATAATGGGTCCAACTTCACCTCCCAAGAAGTTAAGGATTGGTGTGCTAAGATGGGCATAAAGCTCAATTATGCTTCGGTGTATCACCCGCAAACTAATGGGCAAGTAGAGCAAGAAAATGGACTCATCATGAGCGGCATAAAACCTCACCTAATCCGCTCACTTGAAGAATCAGATTGCCATTGGGTAGAGGAGCTCGACTCCGTGCTATGGGGGTTGTGCACCACTCCTAACCGGTCAACAGGTTACACTCCGTTTTTTATGGTGTACGGCGCTGAGGCAGTCCTCCCATGTGACCTTATCCATGACGCACCCAGAGTACCGCATGTATGAAGAGAAGGAGGCCGAGCTAGATTGGCAAGACGACCTGGACGCCCTTGAGGGGGAATGCGACATTGCCCTAGCGTGCTCCATGTTTTATCAACAGCAAGCACGGCGTTACCAGAATCGGGAGGTTCGAACGAAGGCATACAACATGGGAGAGCTCGTCCTCCGCCTCCAAGAGAAACAGAAACACAAGCTTTCACCCAAATGGGAGGGCCCCTTCATTATAGATGAAGTGCTAGCGGGAGGAGCATACCGCATTCGCAGCCTGTCCGATAACCGCCTTGAACCAAACTCATGGAACGCAGCTCGGCTCCGGCGTTTCTATGCCTTGTCCGGTATCGTCACCACCAATCTCCATTTTTCCCTTCGGTTCTTCTCTTTTTCTTTTCTTTTACTTTGGGAGCTTTTTACCTCCCGATCTATAGTCCGGATAAACCATACCACGTCAAGTCGCTATTGTACACATCCTCGGATGTACTACCCAACTTCACCTGGCGGCTCCTTTTAAAGAAGCTAATTAGTATGTTCAGCGTACAATGCGTTTATCTTGCTTGCATTCATATCCTTCTCATGTCTTTCAAGCCATTATATGCACCTGTTTGACTTAAGTCCTTTGCCAAGCTGGGTTGCCTGGCTCCTGTGATTAACCCTACGTTTCCGATTGTTCGGCTAGGGAGTAAAGGGAGTACCTTTGCGATTGCTATGACCGGGTAACCCGGATATGTACCTCAGATGGGTGAAGCCGAAAGCTGGCGTTCTTATAGAAAACAACGGGTCGTCCACAAGGGAAGTGAAAATAACCAGGCGCTCGTCACCATCCCACTGCTCTTGGTTCCTAAATACCACTATCATCCACATACCATTAGTATCCGGAAATGCGATGTATGATCAACATACCACACCAGAGGAAAGGAACCATTGGAGGAACTATTTTCATTGGAAGATGTTTCTAACGTTAAATAGTAATATAACATAACTCTCTGCACATGTTCTGTCTATTTACGCCAAATGGCCGGATTGCCTGCTTGCTAAAAGTGTTCCCCCGTTATTCGGGGCACATGGTACGGAACACTCCCCGACCACTGGTCGGGGAGACGGAAGCCGATGGCCGGTTAAGACAAAGTTTTTACTGTGGATCGAGATATTGCGATGTAAAGTACATGGATACATAGAATCACGCACCCTACTCTTTGTCAATACCGTCTATCAAGCTGTCGAAAGCAAAATCTTGTTGAGAGTATCAAGTAGCAGGCATTACCTAGTCGTATACTAAGCTAAGGGGTATTTCCTGCCCGTCCGGCCCCATGGGTCCAACTTGTGCCAAGTGCTCAGGCTCAAGTTTGGTAAACTGGGTCTTCACCATCGCCCAGGCCTCGCGTGCTCCTTCCAGGCAGGCCGACTTCTTCCACAATTCGAAGCGCCGCCTCACCCCTTTAAAGCGGCTGGCCAGCTCGGCCATGCTCTCTGGCGGTACTTCTGGCGGCCATAACGCCTTAACCATGCTCCTCATGGCCTTCTGGGCCCTCTCGTGCACCTTGGTCAAATCTTTCAAAAGGTTCCCACTAAAGGAACCGACCTTGTCTTCCGGTTGTCCTGTCAAGAGACCTAGTAAATAGGCGCAGCATGTTTTTGTCAAAATACTGTGATCATTCACACACATGTAAGTTGAATTCGTCGCTTACTGAAGATGCCACCTTTCAGTTCTGGTTCTCCTCAAGGGCTTGCGCCAACTGAGATCATAAACTCTCAATTTCTTTGGTTTTCTGTTGATTTTCCGGCTTGAGCTTATTCTTCTCCTCATGACTTCGCGTCAGTACTCGTTTACCAGCCTCATGATGCGACTCCGTGCACCACTGGGATTCCCTGGCCACCTCCAGGTCCTTCTGCGATTGGCCCATGGATCCGATGGCTACATGGACAGTATGGTATTATAAGCAAGGAACACCATAAAGTTTTTAGGCATTCTAAAGCTTCCCGCTTACCATGAGTTTCGCTGGCGGCCTTCTTAGCCGCTTCCATTTCGGCTTTCGTATTGGCCAACTGTGTTCGGCTCAGCTCAAGTTCTTCGGATAACTTGTTATACTGTTCCCTCGCGGCCTACAAAATCAAAGCAATATATGGTTACAGATCCTTAACTCGGCCGTCCCGCCCAAATTAAGGCTCGGGGGCTACTAGGTTAGGATTTATGATCTGTTCCTAATATATTTATCTCGCACCTGCAAATTGGAGGACAAAAGCTTGGTGATCCCCTCAAGCCTCGTTCGGGCCGCCGTGAGGTACACGTCCACCGAGTTAAATGCATTGAACTCCTGGTTGGTAAAGGCGATGTGGCGCAAGGATTCTCTTCGGCGGCGGTGATTCATCACACTTTAGACTTCGGAATTGGTAACTGAAACTTCGTCAGGGTCCTCCGGAGGTGCACCGGCCGCAGCATGATCGGCATGGTCCCTAACCTGCGCCGAAGGCCCAAGATTGGAATTGTGCCTCAGCATGCCCGGAGAGTCTTCAGATTGACGTGGCGGCACTCTTCTTCTGCAAAATCAAGTGAACGTCAGAAGAAGATATTGAGAGCACCTCCTTTGATGGTTCTAAGCACATTACCTTTGAGCCGAGGGGGCAGTCGCTCCCGCTCCAGCGGAGGCCTTCCGCTTGGATGCCCCATTATGGGGCGAGGCCGGCATATCCTGTGCTCCTTCCACAGTTGTCCAGCGTGCAGTACGGCGGCCCTTGTGAGTAGAAGTCAGCACGCTTGGGACAGTGCGAGGCGAATGCCCTGTTTGGGAAGAGGTCTTCCGTTCACTTACTATGGAAGAAGGAAGGGCCCTGGGGTGGTCCGCCATCAAGGCAACCTTGGTGTTGTCAAGGCTTTCCTGATAAAAGACCCCGTCTTCAAAATCGATAGACATCTCCGGATCGTCATGATACCCCGGGTCATCATCGCGGGAATGATTCTCCGGTTGAGGGGGAGGGGAATGAACAGATTCGATCTGACGCCTCCAACTATGTTTAAAGGGGGAATACGTCCGGTAAATATTCGGACACAGTCTTTCAACTGAAAACAAGGGATTATAACTTACCCATTCTGCCGGATTGTAGCTGGAACACCCCTCCCGAATACCTAGCTGAGCAAAATCTTCTTCCTCTCCTTTGAAGAGGTCGGCTAGTATTTTGGCCCTAGCCTCTTGGTTATCCAGCCCTTGTCGCTTGTAGTGGGTCGCGTCGCTCGTCCCATTGTAGCACCACAGAGGATGCATCCTCTGCTGAAGGGGTTGTACGCACTGAGATATAGCGACAGCCACTACCTCGACCATGGTCAGTTTGCTATGAGCTAGCAGCCGAATTTTGGTCGCCAGTAGGCGCACCTCCGCACTATCCTTTTGGGAAGGACTCTTGGGTCGCCAATTGAACCGCTTCTTTAGTGGGGCGCTGGAGTATTCGGGGAGCCCTCTCCGGACTTGGTCGGAAAGGGGGACGTCTTCAATATAGAACCATTCTGAGGTCCATTCCTCGGGATCTTTTCGTGGAGTCCCAATGGGATACCCTGTCCTCGCTATCCGCCATACCTCAGCTCTGCCTACTTCAAAAATTGACCCTTCTCAGATACGAGGGACGAGGCAGAAATATTTTCTTCAAAAATCAAAGTGGGCCTCGCAGCTCAGGAAAATCTCGCAAAGCACCACAAAGCCAGAAATATGCAGTATGGATCCTAGGGTGAGGTTGTGGAGCTGGATCCCATAAAATTCTAATAGACCCCGTAGGAAGGGGTGGATGGGAAAGCCTAGGCCTCGTAGAAGGAAGGGCACGAAGCATACCCTCTCTTCCTTGCTTGGAGCAGGGAAGTTCTCGGCGAATGCTTGGCCATCCATAGAGATCAGTCCAGCACAGGCAGAAACGAGATCCGCTGCAGGCAGATATCCTTGCGTCTGCAGATTGCTCAGCCGGAGACGTGAGACGGAGCAGCTCGCCCAGTCACCTGGGAGGGGACTGATTGCGCTTGAGCTACGTCGGTATTTCCCCAAAGAGGAAGGGATGATACAGTACAGCTACGGTAGGTATTTCCCTCAGTTATGAAACCAAGGTATCAATCCAGTAGGAGAACCAAGAAAACTATGTAAATGGTACTGCACAGAAAGAACAAATACTTGCAACCCGATGCTTATGAGGGATTTTCAATCCCTCAACGGGTAACAGTGCCAGAAATTGTCACATGGACGGGATAAAAATTGTGATAGATTGGATAAATAGATCTCGATAAAAGCGAAATAAAATAAATAGCAAAAAAGTGCAGCAAGGAATTTTTGGGTTTTTGGAATAAACAAAAGCAAATAAAAATAGATCTCAAAGCAAATATGATGGAGAATAGACCCGGGGGCCGTAGATTTCACTAGTCGCTTCTCTCGAGAAAAATAGCATATGGTGGGTAAACAAATTACTGTTGGGAAATTGATAGAAGATCAAATAATTATGACGATATCCAAGGCAATGATCATTATATAGGCATCACGTCCAAGATTAGTAGACCGACTCTTGCCTGCATCTACTACTATTACTCCACACATCGACCGCTATCCAGCATGCATCTGGTGTATTAAGTTCACGGAGAAACGGAGTAATGCAATAAGAATGATGACATGATGTAGACAAGATCTATTCATGTAGTAAGAGACCCCATCTTGTTATCCTTAATAGCAATGATACATGCGTGTCTTGCTGCCCCTTCTGTCACTGGGAAAGAACACCGCACTATCAAACCGATCACAAAGCACCTCTTCCCATGGAAAGAAAAATCGATCTAGTTGACCCAACTAAACCAAAGATTCGAAGAAGAAATACGAGGCTATAAGTAATCATGCACATAAGAGATCAAAGAAGACTCAAATAATATTCATGGATATAGATCTGATCATAAACTCAAAGTTCATCGGATCGCAACAAACACACCGTAAAAAGAATTACATCAAATAGATCTTCAACGGACCATTCTATTGAGAATCAAAAAGAGAGAAGAAGCCATCTAGCTACTGCCTACGAACCCGTAGGTCTATGATGAACTACTCACGTATCATCAGAGAGGCACCAATGAGAATGATGAACCCCTCTGTGATGGTGTCTAGATTGGATCTGGTGGTTCTGGAACTTGCGGCGGCTAGAATTGTGTTTCGTCGACTCCCCTAGGGTTTTGGGAATATTGGGGTATTTATAGAGAGAAGAGGAGGTGTGGGAGGCCACCGAGGTGGGCACAACCCACCAGGGCGTGCCTGGGCCCCCAGGCGTGCCCAGGTGGGTTGTGCTCTCCTTAGAGCCCCCCTCTGGTACTTCTTTCGCCCAACAGGTGTCTTCTGGCCCAGAAAAATTCTCTAAAAAGTTTCGCTACGTTTGGACTCCATTTGGTACTGATATTCTGCGAAGTAAAAAACAAGCAAAAAAACAGCAACTGGCACTGGGCACTATGTCAATAGGTTAGTCACAAAAAATGATATAAAGTTGCTATAAAATGATTGTAAAACATCCAAGAATGATAATATAACAGCATGGAACAATCAAAAATTATAGATACGTTAGAGACGTATCAGCATCCCCAAGCTTAATTCCTACTCATCCTCTAGTAGGTAAATGATAAAAATAGATTTTTTGATGTGGAATGTTGCCTATCATGTTCATCACATATTCTTTTCTTTTGTAGCATGGACATTTGGACTTTTATATGGTTCAAAGCAATAGTCTAGTTTTGACATGAAGATTTCAATACTCAAGCATATCAACAAGCAACCATGTCTTTCAAAATATCAACACTAAAGAAAGTTATCGCTAGCCCATCATGCTCAATTATTGATCCATTCATCAAACGCACTCGCATACTAGCTACATCCAATGCTCAAGTACGATCATAGTGCCCCTTAGTTGGTGCTTTATAAGAGAAGAAGGAGACTCAAATAAAAGTAAAATTGCATAAAGTAAATAGATAGGCCCTTCGCAGAGGGAAGTAGGGATTTGTAGAGGTGCCAGAGCTCAAAGTGAAAAAGAGAGATAAAAACATTTTGGGTGGCATGCTTTTCCTTTCAACGAAAACGATCGAGTAGTTCCGAATACTTTTCATGCTAGATATATCATAGGTGGTTCCCAAACAGAAAATAAAGTTTATTCCTTTTTCCACCATTCTTTCACATTCCACGGCTAGCCGTATCCACGGGTACCGTCCATACCAACACTTTCCATGGAATTTATTATTTGACAACATAAAGTAAATTCATTTTTCATTTTGGGACTAGGCATCCCTAATACCTTTGCCGTACTCTTGTGCAATGACAAGTGAATAAACACTCATCTTGAGAATAACACATCTAGCATGGAAAAATATCAGCCACCCCCTACCGTTTCATGAGCGGTTCGAGCACACAAAAAGGAAATTATTTTGAAAATTAGAGATGGCACATAAAAATTTGCTTAGAACGGCACGGGAATACCGCATATAGGTAGGTATGGTGGACTCATATGGCAAAACTGGGTTTAAGGATTTTGGATGCACAAGTAGTATTTCTACTTAGTACAAGTGAAGGCTAGCAAAAAGATTGAGAACAATCCAACCAAGAAGCGAAAAATCACATAAACGAGCATTAAGCATAACTAACACCGAATAATGCACCACAAGTAGGATGTAATTTCATTGCATCACTATTGACTTTTGTGCTTGCATAGGGAATCACAAACCTTAACACCAATATTCTTACTAAAGCATAATTACTCATCAACATGACTCACATATCACTATCATCATATCTCAAAACTATTACAAAGAATCAAGTTTATTTTGTCCAATGATCTTCATGAAAGTTTTTATTATATCCCTCTTGAATATCTATCACTTTGGGACTAGTTCATAAATTGCAATTCCTTTTGGCAAGCTCAAACAAATTTAAGTGAAGAACATGAGCATAAAAATTTTCATCTCTCAAAATAATATAAGTGAAGCATGAGAGAATTTCTTCAAAATTACTACTCTCAAATAAATCTAAGTGAAGCAAGAGAGAATTTCTTCAAAATTAATAAAGCACACCGTGCTCAAAAAGATATAAGTGAAGCACTAGAGCAATTCCATAGATCAAAAAATGTAAGTGAAGCATAAAGAGCAATTCTAACAAATCATAACATAATTTTGGCTCTCTTAAATAGGTGTGTCCAGCAAGGATACTTGTGACAAACTAAAAGAAAAAACAAGCAAAGACTCATATAATACAAGACGATCCAAGCAAAACTCATGATATGTGACGAATAAAAATATAGCTCCAAGTAAAATACCGATGGTCGTTAGAAGAAAGAGGGGATGCCACTCGGGGCATCCCCAAGCTTAGTTGCTTGTTTCTCCATGAATATTATCTTGTGATGCCATGGGGCATCCCCAAGCTTAGGCTCTTGATACTCCTTATTCCTTCATCCATCATGATCTCACCAAAACTTGAAAACTTTAATCACACAAAACTTAACAAAACCTTCGTGAGATCCGTTAGTATAAGAAAACCAATCTTTACATTAGGTACTGTTGCAAACTCATTCCAATTTTATTATTGCATTATATCTACTGTATTCTAACTTTACCATGGCTTATACCCCCCGATACAATCCATAGATTCATCAAAATAAGCACACAATGCAAAGAAAACAGAATCTGTCAAAAAGATGCAAATTTTACCCATACTTCTGTAACTCCAAAAATACTGAAAATTTAGGACAAAGTAAGCAATTTGTATATAAATCTTGTGTAAAAAATTCAAACTTTTTTGTCGCCTCTGTGAATCTCTACAATTATTTTATTGGACATAAAAGTTTATGTTTTCCAACAAGATCAAATCAACTATCACCCAACGTGATCCCAAAGGCTTTACTTGGCACAAAAACTAATTAAACATAAAAAACACAATCATAACAGTAGCATAATTGTGCAAACACTCAAGAACAGAAAGAAAATGGCAAAAATAAATTGTATTCATTGGGTTGCCTCCCAACAAGCGCTATTGTTTTATGCCCTTAGCTAGGCATAAACTTTTATTGATGCTCACAAGAAAGATAAAAATTGAAAAACAAAGAGAGCATCATAAAAGATGTGATGAACACATTTTAGTCTAACATACTTCCTATGCATAGAAATTTTATAGGAAAACAAATTAGCAAGACAAGCAAGATCTAGCATATGCAAAGGAGAGAAATAAAACATTGACAATCTCAACATAACGAGAGGTAATTTAGTATCATGAAGATTTCTATAACCATATTTTCCTCTCTCATAATTATTACATGTAGGATCATAATCAAATTCAACAATATAGCAATCACATAAAATATTCTTATCATGATCCACATGCATGCAAGGTTGACACTCTTCCAAAATAGTGGGATTAACATCATCTAAAGTCATGACCTCTCCAAACCCACTTTTATCAATAATTTCGTAAGATTGAATACTCTCCAAATATGTGGGATTATTTTTACCTAAAGTCATCGCTCTTCCAAACCCACTTTCAATATTATTGAAAACATTATTATCACTAACATATTCATCATGAGGCTTAAATAAATTTTCAAGATCATAAGAAACATTATCACCCCAATCATGATCATTGCAATAAGTAGTAGACATAACAAAATTATCATCCCCTAGCTTGCGGTTTTGAATATCATTAACACAATTGACATTAATAGAATTTACAATAACATTATTGCAATCATGCTTTTCATTGAAAGAGATATCATGAATCACTTTATCAATTTCTTCTTCCAACACTTCATCACAACCATCGGATTCATGAATTTCAAGCAAAACTTCATAAAGATAATCTAGTGAACTCAATTCACTAGCAATTGATTCATCATAATTGGATACTTTGAAAAGGTTAGCAAGTGGATGAGTATCCATATCAATAGATTTTTAGCAAGCGAAGATGCAAGCAAATAGAAGGCACATGGAAAAACAAGCAAACATAAGATCTGACGAGAAAAAGGCAAACGAAAAAGAAGGCGAACAAAAAGGCAAATTTTTGTGAAGTGGGGGAGATGAAAACGAGAGGCAAATGGCAAATAATGTAAATTGGAAGGAGATGAGATTTGTGATTAGGAACTTGATAGATGTTGATGATGTCTTCCCGAGAACGGCACCAGAAATTCCTTTTGATTGCGCTTGAACTACGTCGGTATTTTCCCAAAGAGGAAGGGATGATGTAGTACAGCTACGGTAGGTATTTTCCTCAGTTATGAAACCAAGGTATCAATCCAGTAGGAGAACAAAGCAACACTATGTAAACGGTACCTGCACACAAAGAACAAATTCTTGCAACCCGACGCTTATGAGGGGTTGTCAATCCCTCAACGGGTAACGGTGCCAGAAATTGTCGCATGGACGGGATAAAAATTATGATAGATTGGATAAATAGATCTCGATAAAACACGAAATAAAATAAATAGCAAAAAAGTGCAGCAAGGTATTTTTGGGTTTTTGGAATAATAGATCTGAAAACCAAAGCAAATAAAAATAGATCTCAAAGCAAATATGATGGAGAATAGACCCGGGGGCCGTAGATTTGACTAGTGGCTTCTCTCGAGAAAAATAGCATACGGTGGGTAAACAAATTACTGTTGGGAAATTTATAGAAGATCAAATATTTATGATGATATCCAAAGCAATGATCATTATATAGGCATCACATCCAAGATTAGTAGACCGACTCCTGCCTGCATCTACTACTATTACTCCACACATCGACCGCTATCCAGCATGCATCTAGTGTATTAAGTTTATGGAGAAACGGAGTAATGCAATAAGAACGATGACATGATGTAGACAAGATCTATTCATGTAGGAATAGACCCCATCTTGTTATCCTTAATAGCAATGATACATGCGTGTTTTGCTGCCCCTTCTGTCACTGGAAAAGAACACCGCACGATCGAACCCATCACAAAGCGCCTCTTCCTATGGCAAGAAAAATCAATCTAGTTGGTCTAACTAAACCAAAGATTCGAAGAAGAAATACGAGGCTATAAGTAATCGTGCATATAAGGGATCATAGAAGACTCAAATAATATTTATGGATATAGATCTGATCATAAACTCAAAGTTCTTCAGATCCCAACAAACACATGACAAAAAGAATTACATCAAATAGATCTCCAAGGGACCATTGTATTGAGAATCAAAAAGAGAGAAGAAGCCACCTAGCTACTGCCTACAGACCTGTATATCTATGATGAACTACTCACGCATCATCGGAGAGGCACCAATGAGGATGATGAACCCCTCAGTGATGGTGTCTAGATTGGATCTGGTGGTTCTCGAACTTGCGGCGGCTGTAATTGTGTTTCGTCGACTCCCCAAGGATTTTTGAAATATTGGGGTATTTATAGAGTGAAGAGGCAGTGCGGGAGGCCACCGAGGTGGGCACAATCCACCAGGGCGCGCCTGGGCCCCTTGGCACGCCAAGGTGGGTTGTGCTCCTCTCGGAGCCCCCTCTGGTACTTCTTTGGCCCATCAGGTGTCTTCTGGCCCAAAAAAATTCTCCAAATAGTTTCGCTGCGTTTGGACTCCGTTTGGACTCCGTTTGGTACTGATATTCTGCGAAGTAAAAAACAAACAAAAAACAGCAACTGGCACTGGGCACTATGTCAATAGATTAGTCCCAAAAAAAGATATAAATTGCTATAAAATTATTGTAAAACATCCAAGAATGATAATATAACAGCATGGAACAATAAAACATTATAGATGCGTTGGAGACGTATCAGGGACCGTGAGGTCGCGAAGATGAGCCTGGGGCTTCGACCATGGTGTCTAAAATCTTTCTGGCGTTGGCTTTTGGGGAAAGATGGGATGGTCATCCCCCGCACCTTGGGATCTATAAATAGGCGTGCCGTCCTAAGTTAAAGGGACGAGTCTGCAAAAATGTGGTGTTGGGACGTTCGCCTTCTGAAAAGGCACACGGCAGTCAAAGTTCGCCCCCGCTCCGAGGTGAGCATTAACTCCGACGGTCCCACCATGTCTTGAGCGGGTCCTCAGATTCCGGATTGTTAAAACTGGTCAAACACGAATGCGGCATTGACAGAGATCATGCCGGGCAGCGATGCTCCGACTATGATCTGGATCTCGGATATTATTCGGCCTGGGAACACTATTCCGAACAATACGTGGAAGAATGGAGAACTCGCCTCGCAAGCCAAAGACTGCGGGTGAATGTGGATGCCGATCACTGGCCCTGGCATTGGAGGCTAGTTCGGGGGCTACTGAGGTAGTCCTGGACTAAGGGGTCCTCGGGACACCGGTCCCCTGCTTATGGGCCGGACTGGTGCGCTGCTATGAAGCCGAGCTAGAGCGGGGAATCGTGATTGGATAGAAGATCTTTGGAGTCTTCGTGTGCCCTCCAAGTCAAGATTTAGCGTGATATTTTCCTTATTGTAACCAATCTTGTGTAACCCTAACCCTACCGGTGTCTATATAAACCGGAGGGTTTTAGTCTTTAGGGTTACTAACTATTCTCTTTGATTACAAGGGTTCTCACATAATTAAGGATACACAGGGCCAACCCGCTCTCGAGGTAAAAGAAGAAGATAGAGAACCAAATCCGATTTTTCGCCATACTTCTCATGTTGTTGTTACGAGAACAAGTCTCAACTAAGGGGTATCCTTGGTAACATTGTCATAAGTAAAGTTAGCAATGGTGATGGTGCCATGTACCGGGGGTACACCGGGAGACCGAAAGTCGGCTCCGGGCCGGAAGTTGGCCCACCTGGGGCGTTGTCTACTTGGAGTACTAAAGTGACACATTGATGTTTTTTAAAGGTTAGTCATCTTGATGGAGCATGACCTAATTCTATGTTAGGAAGGAGTCGATGTAGGTTTGGTCACATGCCTGAATCGTTTGTGACTACCTCGGTACCCTCTCCCATGATCCCTAATCAATGTTGGTCCCTGTCGTATGCGACTCCTTGGACTCACCTCAAGAGATCCTGGTCTTTCATTCAAGAGTGTGGGTGGAATGAGTTACGTGCTCATGAGGGGTCTTATATAGGGAAGGGTGCATTGAAAAATGACCCCGATTATCCATGGTGGTGGTAGGTAGAAGGGGTAGGCTAGTAAAAGTAGGTCCATGAGTCCATGCAAACTTATTTGAATATGGTTCCCAATGGTTGCTCTGCCCTCTACTAATGCATCTTCAGCTTTCTCATGGCATATCATATTGTGTGTGTTGATGATTGACAATTCACCTTGAACTTTCCTATGGCATTTCATATTCTGTATGTTGATGGTTGGACGGCTTGTTCGTTTGTTTTCTTTGATGATGTTGCGTTGAAGCAAACAAGATGTTAATTTGCTTCTATTTTTCATGTCAAGCCCGTCATAATGAATCAACACTGGTCAACTTAAAATTTTCTAGTATGCAGCAGCAATTAGCTGGCCAAAACACACCTGAATACTGGCAATACTTCATGCCCTATAATACCGAAGCCTCTATATCTGGGAAGTTTACCTTCTCAGGTTTCACCACTTGTTTGATAGCAACGTGAGAGCCTATCGAGTGCGGACACGTGAATTAAATTGGGATGTTGCAGTGTACATTTACAATTGCAAGTTTTGACACGTGATGGGTTGGGCGTTGCTGGTGCCTTCTAGATAGCCCGATGTATCGTACTTTCTGGAGATTCCATGGGACTATAAATACGGGATTCTTTAAGTTGCATTCGATAGCAAGCGGCATGCAGCGTTTCATGGCTAGCGGCGTCGGACACGCGACGAGTCCGACGTGCTAGACATCGCCGTTCATGGCCATTGTCTGCAGCCATGGCGACGGAGCACGCACTGTTGGACAACAAGGTGCATGGTATTCGGGCCGGCTGCTAGCAGGTGATGTGGGTCTCGACGGCCATCTACGGCTCACCGACGAGGCGTTCCGACAGGCAGAAGTCCAGGTGAGGTTGATTTCTCCGGCAAGGCCCTCTCCCCTTCTTTCTCTTGTGTGTGTCTTCTCCGCCTGGGCGTTGATCTGAGGCAGGAGGCACGGCGGTTGCAAGGTGGGACGGTGGAGACTGTGGGAGGCCTTCGGAGAGTGTGGCCGGTGTAAAAGGTTATGTTTGTGGAAACTGCTCAACATTCAATACGGGTGTGGCTATCTCATCTATATCAATATAAAAAGACCCAAAGAGGCAGATCCAATTAATCTCGACCATTAAATCATGTCAATCCAACGATCTAGACTGCTTTAATGTCGAGCGCTCAACACGTTTAGCGTGCAGTTAATTTCATGTCAAATATAGTTCTAATCACATAATAACATGCAAATAATATCCTACTTAATATCCGCATGCACTTAATATACTTTCAAATTACGTGCATTGCACGTACACATTGACTAGTATATATAAGGGTACACGCAGTGTACAAATACAATATACAGGGTATACATAGAAGCTACGTATAGACATTGTCTAACACCCTCTCTCAATCTTAATTGTAACCTGAAGTACAAAGAAAGTTAAGACTGCACCTACAACCTTCAAACTGAGATTGCTGAAGTGGCTTCATGAAGATGTCAGCAAGTTGATCTTTGAAGGAGATGAACTTGATATGAAGAAGCTTCTGCGCAACACGTTCCCTCACAAAGTGATAATCAACTTCGATGTGATTGGTACGAGCATGGAAAACTGGATTAGATGAAAGATACTTCGCACCAATATTATCACACCAAAGAACCGGTGGCTGCTCTTGAGAGACTCCCAACTCTCTCAAGAGAGACTGTACCCAAATGAACTCAGCTGTGGCATTGGCAACCGCCTTATACTCTGCTTCAGTGCTACTCCGAGAGACTGTGGCCTGCTTGCGCACACTCCAGGCGATCAAGTTGCGACCAAAGAAGACAGCATAACCCCCCGTTGATCGCCGGTCATCCAGGCTCCCAGCCCAATCAGCATCAGAGAACGCCGAGAGAGCACTCGAGGAGGTAGACCGAAGATGCAAACCATAGGAGACAGTATGAGAGAGATAACGCAGTATGCACTTCACAGCTGACCAGTGTGAAGTCCGAGGAGCATGAAGATACTGGCACACACGGTTTACCGCATAGGAGATGTCTGGCCGTGTGATAGTCAAGTACTGCAACCCACCAAAAATACTGCGGTACTCTGTAGCATCATCTGAAGGAAGCAAGGCACCATCCAAGGCTGATAACCGATCAGTAGCAGACATAGAGCTGGTAGCATGCTTGCATTGCAACATACCAGCACGTCGCAGCAAGTCCAAGGAATACTTATGCTGAGTGAGAGTCAGGCCAGCAGGAGACCCTGAAACCTCCAGACCAAGAAAGTAATGGAGAGCACCCAGATCCTTGACAGCAAAATGACCACTTAGAGCAGACAGCAGACGATCAGCAACACTCACTGAGGAGCTGATAAGAATAATGTCATCAACATAAACCAGGAGGTACATAGTAACCTCAGGACGATGGAACATGAACAGAGATGTGTCAGCAGTGGACGGAGCAAATCCAAGACGTCGAAGAACCGAGCCAAGTCGGGCATGCCATGCACGGGGAGCCTTCTTAAGTCCATAAAGCGCCTTAACAAGACGACACAAATGATGCAGATGAGCAGGATCAACAAAATCTGGCGGTTGCCGCATGTAGACCTCTTCCTCCAAGATCCCACGGAGAAAAGCATTCTGAACATCAAGCTGACGCAGAGACCACCCTTTGGCAACAGCCAAGGATAGAAGCAGACGAATGGTGGTAGGTTTGACGACTGGACTGAAGGTATCCTCATAATCAAGACCATACCGTTGTTTTAACCCCTTAGCCTCCAACCATGCCTTGTACCGCTCAATAGATCCATCAGCATGCTTCTTTATCTTAAACACCCACTTGGAGTCAATGATGTTGACACCAGACACAGGAGGAACCAAGCACCAAGTATCATTCCTCTAAAGTGCCTGAAACTCCTGCTCCATGGCACTATGCCAATGAGGAATCCAAAGAGCCGCCTGAAAATGCAGAGGCTCAGCAGTGGGGTCAGCATCTGTCTGTGCCATACACGCCGCAATCCACGGAACCGTGCCGTCAGTGCGCTCCTTCGGCCGAACAATACCACTCTGATTGCGCGCACAAGGACGCAGAACAGCGGTAGGCAGCGGAGGTGGCGGCGGAGACGGGGTCGATGAAGATGACGATGAGGACACAGACTGCTCCCCAGACGCAGAACCGGTCACACTAGGCGACCGGCCAGGCGAGGAAGGAGTGGACGCCTGCTCGGCTAACGCAAGCAGGGACGCCAGCTCGGGCGAGGACGCCGACCCGAGTCAGGACGCCGGCTCGGGCGAGGGCGTCGGCTTGGCCGACGTGTCGGGAAGCCCTGTAGTGCCAAGCTCGGCCAGCCCCGTCAGCAGGCCAGGCGACGGAGGGACGTCGCGAGCAGGCTCGGCGGACATCCGAGGGGACGCGGGTGTTTGCTCATCAAGAAGCTCGAGGCGTGCTCCACGCCCAGTACCTGCACCATGGTTAGATAGCAACAAGGGGGTATATGCAGCATCAACAAATTGACCAAGCAAAGGTAAAGCAGATTTCTCAGGTGCAGTGGGAGTGGTGGAGGTGACCGGAAGTGCAGAAAAAGGAAAAACATTCTCATCAAACACCACATCACGTGAGATGTAGACGTGGTTAGAGGGAACATGAAGACACTTGTACCCTTTATGAAGAGAACTATAACCAAGAAATACGCACTGTTTAGACCGAAAATCCAACTTGTGTTGGTTATATGGACGAAGATGAGGCCAACACACGCACCCAAAGACCTTGAGAAATGTATAATCAGGAACTTCATTCAGCAAGAGCTCAAGTGGTGTTTTCATCTGACAGAGTCGTGTAGGGAGTCTGTTGATGAGAAAGCATGCGGTGAAAAATGCATCACTCCAAAACCAGAAAGGTACGGAGGCATGGGCAAGCAAAGCAAGACCAGTCTCAACTATATGACGATGCTTACGCTAAGCTACACCATTTTGCTGATGTGTATGAGGACAAGACACACGATGTGTAATTCCAAGCTTATTAAAGAATGCATTGAGGTTGTGATACTCACCCCCCCCCCCCCCCCCCCCCCGCCCCCCCCCCCCCCCCCCCCAAAATCGGATTGCACATGAATGATTTTATGACTGAGCAAACGCTCAACATGCACTTGGAATTGCAAGAAAACATTAAACACATCAGACTTGCGTTTAAGAAGATAAAGCCAAGTGAACCGATTGTAAGCATCAATGAAACTGACATAGTAATTATGACCACTAACAGAGGTTTGGGCATGGCCCCATACATCAGAAAACACAAGTTCAAGCGGTTTATTGATTACACGACTCGACTCAGAAAAGGGAAGCTGATGACTCTTGCCTTGCTGACAGGCATCACAAACTGCATCAACATGTTTATTTGAAACTACTGGAAGCTCATGATGATGAAGTACATGGCGAACAATGGGAGTGGCAGGATGACCAAGGCGCGCATGCCAATGTGATGGAGACACACGAACACTGCTGAAAGCACTAGGAGCTGGTGGCACATCAAGTGCATACAGACCATTATTGCGCAGTCGACCTCTAAGGAGTACGATCCTCGTGTCCCGGTCCTTAACAAAAAAATGAAAAGGATGAAATTCAGCAAGAACATTATTATCACGAGTAAGTTTAGGAACTGAAAGCAGACTACGTGAAACAGTGGGAACACGAAGGACATTAAGAAGACGTAATTGTGTGGATCGACATGTAAGAAGTGATGCCTGACCAATATGTGAGATGTGCACACCTTCCGCATTAGCGGTGCGAACCTAATCGTGTCCACGGTACGGCTCCTGTGTAGAGAGCTTGCCCATCTCACTCGTCAGGTGATTGGTAGCTCTTGTATCCATGTACCAAGATGCATCAACTAGATAGGAAGGAATATGCCCCTGCTCATGACTCGTCAGGGCAGCCTGCTTCTCATTACCCTTGCCATTATTCCCAATCCCCAAGAAATCCTGCTTGAAGCGACGATGACAACGGGAGGCAAGGTGACCATCAAGTCCACATAGCTGGCAGGGGACCTGAGCACCACATGAAGGACAGCAGGCATGGACTCGACCTCCCGTCGAGGTAGTGGTGTTCCGCGAACTAGGCGCGGTCGGTGGAGGTTTGCCACCAGTTGGTGGCTTGTAGGGCTTGCCACTACTAGAAAAACGGCTATAGCTAATATGGACATTAATGGCACACCATGTATGTGGTGCGCCACTGCTATATAGCAGTGGCGCACCAGATATAGGTACGCCATTAATGGCCATATTACTAATGGCGCACCACACCCATGGTGCGCCAGTACTAACAAATTTTTTTTTTTCAAAACTAGTAATGGCGCACCAGGGGAAAGTGCGCCATTACTAGTTTTAACTAGTAATGGCGCACCACACCCTCTGTGCGCCACTACTAACAATTTTTTTTTCTTTTCAAAACTAGTAATGGCGCACCACACCCTCTGTGTGCCACTACTAACAAAAAAAAAATTCAAAACTAGTAATGGCGCCCCTGGGGATAGTGCGCCATTACTAGTTTTAACTAGTAATGGCGCACCACACCCACAGTGCGCCACTACTAACTTTCTGAGGTGGCCAAAAAATTCACCAAATGCACCCCCCCCCCCCCCCCCCCCCCCCCCCCCCCCCCCCCCCCCCGTGGACAGCCTTTTCAGTTTCAAAAAAAATAAAAGAAAATGATAGAAATGTCAAAAAAATAAAAGAAAATAAGATTCCCATGTGATATGTGGTCTAGTTGTTAGCAAAATTTACAAACATGAATTTTCGACTTTTTTGCAAAATCTCTCGAGAATTTGTAAAATGGGCATAACTTTTGCATACGAACTCCGATGAAAAAGTTTTTTATAGGAAAAATCATCTACTCGAAAAGTTATATCCGAATTCAACCGGGGGGATCCCCGTTGAAGATTTTTAGAATGCTCAAAAACCTAACAGAAAAAAAGTTACGGGGCTTTCAAGATCTGGAGAGGCAAAAAAATTAAAAAAAAATCAAACTCAGTAATGGCGCACCTGCCCATGGTGCGCCATTACTATCTTCCCGCCTTCAAAATTCAAACTGTATAAAAAAATAAAAAAAAAGTTAGTAATGGCGCACCTGCCCAAGGTGCGCCATTACTATCTTCCCGCCTTCAAAATTCAAAATAAATCAAAAAAATAAAGAAAAAGATAGTAATGGCGCACCTGCCCACGGTGCGCCATTACTATGCCGTATATATGGCTGGGCGGGGTCCTCTCCTCCGCTCCCCCTCCACTCCATCTCCTCCCTCTCCTCCTCTCCTCCACTCCATCTCCCTCCTCTCCTCCACCATACTCCCTCCCCTCCTCCTCTCCGGCGACCTCCTCCTCTCTCTCTCCGGTGACCTCCTCCCCTCCTCTCCGGCGCCCTCCTTCTCTCTCCGGCGACCTCCTCCTCCCTCCTCTCCTCCCTCCCCTCACGGTTTCTCCTCCTCCTCTCCGGTGAGCCTCCTCCTCCTCTCCGGTGATCTCCTCCTCCCTCCTCTCCGGTGAGCTCCTCCTCCCTCCTCTCCTCCCCCTCCCCTCACGGTTTCTCCTCCCTCCTCTCCGGTGAACTCCTCTCGCGGCGACCTCCTCCTCCTCTCCCATGTGGTGAGCTCCTCTCCGGTGACCTCCTCCTCCTCCTCTCCTCCGACGATGTAGGCGAGCTCCTCTCCGATGACCTCCTCCTCCTCCCTCCTCTCCTCCTCACGGTCTCTCCTCGGCCCTCCTCTCCGGCGAACTCCTCTCCGGCGAACTCCTCTCCGGCAAAAGAACGTACAAGATCCAAAAACGAGAACAAAATTTGAAAAAATATCGTGCAAAAAATGAGAAAAAAAAAATGAGCAAAAAAAAGGGCAAAAAAATCGCGATCCAGATCCAGATTCAAAATTCAAAATAGTAATGGCGCACCGTGGGGGTTAGAATGTGCGCCATTACTATTTTTCCGCTTCCAAATTCAAAAAAAAATCGACAAAAAATAATTAAAAAAGTTACCAGTGGCGCACCTGAAAAGGTAGTAATGGCGCACCAGGTGGTGCGCCACTGTTATGTAGATTAACAGTGGCGCACCAGGCGTGCGCCATTACTATTTATTAGTAGTGGCGTGATAATAGTGGCGCACCTATAGTGCGCCATTAGTAGCCAAAATAGGTGCGCCACTAACAGCCTTTTTTCTAGTAGTGTGCCCTTCCCACGAGTTGCAGCGTTGGCGGAAGGGAAACTCAACGTAGAGCGGCGAGCCTGAATGCGCTGCTCCGTAGCGAGGAGACTTCCGTACAACTCACGCGGCTGGATGAGAGTGTCACGACCATTGATATTCTCCACCAAATTATCATAGTCGTCACTTAGTCCATTGAGCACATAGGACGTGAACTCCTCCGGACCAAGCGCCTTGCCAATGAAGGCAAGTGTGTCAGCCATACCCATCAATTTGTTGAAGTAGTCGGTGACGGTGAGATCATGAAGCTTCCCAAGCGTAGTGCGAACGGCGTGATCCCGCGCCTGATACTGCGAAGCAAAACTGGTATGAAGAGTCGTCCACGTGTCCCGAGATGTAGCGGCGAAGATGACCAGTGACGAGACCTCCTCCGTAAGAGAGGAGTGGATGGCAGAGAGAATGGCATGATCCTGAGCCACCCACGTATGATGCCCCGGATGGCACGACGGTGGACATGGCAGAGTGCCATCAACAAAACCCTCCAAGTAGCAACTGCGGAGAAGTGGCAAGACCTGAGCACGCCATGACAGATAGTTATCCGTTGTCAGCTTCACCGGGATGAGATGCGCAAAGTAGAACTGTGCATTAGAGACACCATGATCCGAAGACGACGGCGGTTCATAAAATCCCGGGGGTGAAGGACCACTCGGTACCACGGACGAAGCCACCAGCTCCGTCGATGGTCCGGCGTAGGGCGCTCCGTACGAAGCGGGCGCGCCATAAGGAGACGCGGTCACCGAGGCTGGCGGGCAGGCGTAGGCCAACGGGGCAGCGGGGAAATAGGGCGGCTATAGCGTAGATGAAGCCGGACACGAACTGGCCGGGGCAGCGCCGTAGGAGCCAGCCGCCGGCGGCTGCTGCGGGTGCGGGACGCCACCATGGCCCTGCTGTGGGACGTCGCCGTGGCCTTGCTGTGGATGCGGGACGTGTTGGGAAATGTTGCATGGAAAACAATTTTTTTCTACGCACACACAAGATCTATCCATGGAGATGCATAGCAACGAGAGGGGATAGTGTGTCTACGTACCCTCGTAGACCGTAAGCAGAAGCGTTTAGTAACGCGGTTGATATAGTTGAACTTCTTCGCGATCCATCCGATCGAGTACCGAACGTACGGCACCTCCGCATTCAGCACACGTTTAGCTCGGTGACGTCCATGCCTTCTTGATCCAGCAAGATGGCGAGGTAGTGGATGAGTTCCGGCAGCACGACGGCGTGGTGCCGGTGATGGTGATGCTATCTCCACAGGGCTTCGCCTAAGCACTATGAAAATATGACCGAGTGTGTAAACGGTGAAGGGGGTCACCGCACACAGCTAACAGATTGTTGTGATCATGTGTGGCGCCCCCCTCCGACATATATATAGGTGGGGGAAGGGAGGAGCGACCAAGCCTACTTGGGGTCCTCCCCAAGCCCCCACCCCCCCCCCCCTCCCCCCCCCCCCGTCCGTTATAGGTGAGCGGGGAAAAGCGGAGGAGGGAGGTCCCCCCCTTCCTTTCTCCCATGTGGAGGGGAAGGCAGGAGGGGCTAGCCCTCCCCCCTTTCCTTCCCTAGAGCCGGCGGCCAGGGAGAGGGGCGCGCCAGCCCCTTTGTGGGCTGGTCTGTCCCCCATTGGCCCATTAGGCCCATACACCTACCGGAGGTGTCCGGAACCCCTTCCGGCGACCCGATGAGTACTCGGTGCACTCCGAAACTCTTCCGGTGTCCGAATATCATAGTCCTATATATCAATCTTTACTTCCGGACCATTACGGAGCTCCTCGTCATGTCCGTGATCTCATCCGGGACTCCGGACAACATTCGGTCACCAAATCATATAACTCATATAACACTATATCGTCAACGAACGTTAAGCGTGCAGACCCTACGGGTTCGAGAACTATGTAGACATGACCAAGACACCTCTCCGGTCAATAACCAATAGCGAAACCTGGATGCCCATATTGGCTCCTACATATTCTACGAAGATCTTTATCGGTTGAACCTTATGACAACATTCGTAATTCCCTTTGTCCATCGGTATGTTACTTGCCCGAGATTCGATCGTTGGTATCTTCATACCTAGTTCACTATCGTTACCAGCAAGTCTCTTTACTCGTTCTGTAATACATCATCTTGTAACTAACTCCTTAGTCACTATGCTTGCAAGGCTTCTTATGATGTGCATTACCGAGAGGGCCCAGAGATACCTCTCCGATACTCGGAGTGACAAATCCCAATCTTGATCCACGCCAACTCAACAAACACCTTTGGAGATACCTATAGAGCATCTTTATGATCACCCAGTTACGTTGTGATGTTTGATAGCACACAAGGTATTCCTCCGGTATCCGGGAGTTGCATGATCTCATGGTCGAATGAACGTGTATTTGATATTCAAGAAAGCAGTAGCAATAAACTGAACGATCATATGCTAAGCTAACGGATGGGTCTTCTCCATCACATCATTCTCCTAATGATGTGATCCCGTTATCAAATGACAACACATGTCTATGGTTAGGAAACCTTAACCATCTTTGATCAACGAACTAGTCCCGTAGAGGCTTACTAGGGATACGATATTTGTTTATGTATTCACACATGTATTTAAGTTTTCGACGAATACAATTCTAGCATGAATAATAAATCTTTATCATGATTAAGGAAATATAATAATAACCATTTTATTATTGCCTCTAGGTCATATTTTCATCAGGACATGGCCGTGGCCTTGCTGAGGGACGTGGCCGTGGGCCAGATGCAGATTCGGGACTCCGCCCACGGGATGCAGGAAGCCACCTGATGCATGGCTCGGTTGATGCATGAGGCCACCAGCGCCTGATGCAAGGCTCGGTTGATGCATGAGGCCACCAGCTCCTGATGCAAGGCTTGGTTGATGCATGAGGCCGCCAGATGCAACATGCTGGATGCCGCTGTGTGGCACGCCATAGAGTGACTGCGATCCCCACCAGTGAGCGCTCGCGGCGCCGTAGCAGCCCGCCGGCGGCTGGGCAGCGGGATCGGCCATAGCCATGGAGACTCCGGCCAGGGAGACGAGCGGCCGAGAGGCCAAATTAAACGGACTGGCCGGGGCAGTCTGAGCGGCGGCGGCCGGAACGGCAGCCGGAGCGACGGAGATCGAGGCAGCGGCGGTGGTGACCGAAGCCATCGATGAGATCGGAACAGAGGTGCGGAAGGAAAGGATCGTAACCTTAAGTTGATACCATGTAAAACGTTATGTTTGTGGGAAACTGCTTGACACCCAATATGGGTGTGGCTATCTCATATATATAAGGGTACACGCAGTGTATAAATACAATATACAGGGTATACACAGAAGCTACGTATAGACATTGCCTAACAGCCGGAAGCGGTGGTGCCGATGGTCGGCGAGGTCCCGACGGCACGCGGCGGACCTCGCACTCGGCGGCCATGGTGACGGCCAGTGCAGGGCACGCGCGACTCTGCGATGGCGAACACAAGGCCATGGAGGGGCTCATGCAGCGCGTCACGGCGGTGTAGATGGCTCACAGGTCGACCGTGGGTGGTGGGTGTTGGCAGAGCTTGGTGTGCTTGCGGCGGTGCGCGTCCAGGCGGAGCTCGCGGCGCGACGACTGTTGGTGCGTTTGCATGGTGGCCGTTAGAGCATGCGCCGGCGTCTCAAAGGGCGTGAGGAATAGGAAGCGGGCGGTTGCGCCATTATGTAGGGCAGCCGCCTGCTGCAGCGCAAGGAACTCGCCGAACTCCGGCGGGATCGGGCCAGAGAGCAGCTCCGTGTAGATGGCCAGTGTATCGAGGTTCTCGAGTCGCCCGTGCTCGCCCGGAGGGGGCCAGAGATACAGGTCTCCGTGAGGCCGAGCATGGTGAGATTGGAGCAATTGCCGATCTCCTACTCGTGGGTTCGGCCACTCCGGTGGAGGATGCCATGCACCCGACCAGTACGTTGCGCACGCAACAGAAGGTGGGGCTGGCCAACGGAGACGTTGTCGCGTGATCCAGAGCATGTACGGGTGCAACTAGAACTTCAAGGTCGTCATGCCGCCGTGGCCGAGCAGCAAGGAAATCCACAGCGGCACCGCAGGCGCGCGCTCCATGCCATGGAGCGGCTTTTTGGCGCAGCCGCCGCTAGCATGGTCCGGATAGTTTCTCCAACGATGGACGGAATCTGGGTGGGCAGGAGGTCGAGGAGGGAGGCGGCTCGAGGCGTCCATCATGAGTACGATTGGACGACACGGGACGGCGGGAGGCCATCCCGTCGGCAGGCTGAACGGGCGCGAGCTTAGCGGCGTCATGAACATCATCAACAAGTTGCGCCTCTACGGTTCTTCTCCTGTCTCGCGTCGTCCATCATGCAGGATCTGAATCTCAATGTCGAGGACCTCGGTGCCCGTCCTTCAGTCCTTGCTATCCCGGGGCCTTCCTTCTTGATCATGGTAATTAATTCCTTCTCATTACGCACTAGCGATGTCAATGATACCTTTCTTTGTGGTTATGAATAGCCATATTCGAATTCCTTTTGTCTCACAGACGCACTGGTCAGACAGAGCAACGCGATGCAGGCCGGCCAGAAGTGCGAGCAGTATGTCAACGCCATCGCTGCGCATTCCAGGCCACTCGTCGTTGCCTGCAAGGTCAATCTCCCGCACGAGTGGACGTATTGAGATGCATATTGCTCTCTTCTCTGCGACCAAGCATCGACCGTCTCCCCTGGTTTCCATGGACCACTATATTTAATTGATCATTAGCGCTAGGTAGATCTTAGCTAGAAGTAGGAGGCGGTGGCAGTAGCATCAGCGTTAGGTGTTCTTTTGTGTGTGTCGTGATACGTTATTTTGGATGGTTGGTGATGGATGCAGACGAACAACAGAGAAGAATGAAAAATATTATAGTGAAAGACTTTGGGGAATTGTTATTTCAGCAATGCATGGTTAATTGATTTCATCTATAGTATTTTAAATGATTTCAAAAGATATTTTGAACAAGCATCCTGGTCACTCTGCAGTTCATGATGAGCACCACTGAATTTGAAGGATCATATAATAAAGGGTGTGACTGACACTCATTTAGATGAGAATAAAATCTGCATGATAAACTATCTTAGTCATGTTGTGATATTTTATCCTGCCTAATAATGTGTTACTTTAGATGCGAAGGAGCCTTTTCCGTTACTTTAATTCCGCGTAGCTGCGTGCATGGGTCATTCATTGCATGATCCATGTACGTGGTCACCTCGGCCACACACGTCCTTCCTGCACAGACTATGCACATGGTCAAACCAGTGATGCGTGCCCGTGACTAAGCTATGGTCGACCATGCATACTCTTCCCTTCTAGCATGATCCATGCACATGGCCACCTTGGCGACGGGCGTCCCCTTTCATGGGCACCATGTACGTGGTCACATCAGTTTGTTTTTGTTTTTGTTTTAGACGCATGTTAAATAAAAATACTTTGTTTATGGAAAAAAAATGTACGAAAGAAGAAACAAATTATTAACTACATACGACTGTTTGTGTCTCTTTACTACTTCACCATAGGAGCTAATCCAATAGGAGGCTAAACCAGGTGATCTAATCTGGCAGTGACTCGCGCCACGTTAATCAAAATAAATTATCCCTACTAGAGATGTGTCATCGTGTATTCCCCTGTTTGTTCACATGCATCATCCTCCCATCTTTTTTTTCCTACATCCATAGTTTTTCATGTGGTCATCTGGCATTCTAAAATAACAACACTTATTACAAAGAAGAAACATAATCCATATAACCGCACCGTATCGACGGGCGCGGCGGCACGTATAGGATACAGTCCGTTGGTTAAATTGCTAGTGGGAATGGTCGTATCTGCATCCCACTGGTAGTGAACCTCGGGTTTATCAACATGGTGTCTCGCTATAGTGGATTATCATATCGGTGGTGTCGTGGTAGGAGACGTACTGTCATAACCACGCAGCAACAGTGACTTCATCAATCCCGATGCCCGTAACTCATGATTTCAATAGGTGTTGCATAAGTCTGCACGCGTGTGATTGCATGTCAGAGTGTGTATGTGTGCTCAAATCAAAGTTGCACTCCATATATAGCTAAAAATGGAAGTCGGTCACTTTTTCCTTTGTATAACAAAGCCTCTCCTCGTCACCTGTCAAAAAATAAACCTTTCCGGCTGAATAAGTGCATGCCCAGCAGCTCAAATCTAAGATTAAACCTTTAATCTAGTACTCCCTCCATTCCAAAATAAGTGTCGTGGTTTTAGTTGAACTAGCGGGTTCGCCCACGCATTTGCGCGACTAGAGTTCCGTGATATTTGTATATCTTTTCCATGTTGTTTTAGGTCTTGACATGGTTTTCTATTATATAACCATGATCAGTATTTCATATGGATTATCTTGTACAGAATTATGAATTATAGTATTATAAAATACATAACATTTTTTAGTTTTTCAATCTAAATATTAGTACATGCATATAAATTGTATTCTGTAATGACCTATATATGAACTATTATATAGGTTATCATATTCCCATTAAAAATATAGTAATTTGTGTTATTCCAAAATTCATACATGAATACAGTTGTACTTTTTGTCCACCTAATAATATAATACTGCATATAGTTTATAAATCTACACGTGCTCATGAGTTTTCCACCGAATCGCATATTCGTGAACCATAGCAGTTATAGCATAGAACGTAAAATTTAATTATAATCTTGAAAATAAATAATAAATAAATATTATTGCCTCTAGGGCATATTTTCAACATCTAATGATAGTCGCACTTCTTCGTCCCGCTAGCTACCTCTTCTATATCATGTGCTTGATAGTGTTTTCGTCTATGGTGATGGTAGCTCTCATGTCCACCGTGCCTTCTCCGTCTCAGGAGTAGTATGTCTTGTTGGGGATGCCGTTGTGCCTTTCCCTCCACTTTGTGTTGAAGAACATGTTGTGACCCATACTAATCTTTGAATTCCTCTTCACCTTGCCTTCCAATGTCTCCAAAATGATAGCCAAGGTCAAGGTTTTTTAGTAATTTTATAATGGAAATGTTTTTTTTTCTCATTTTGTACTGTTTATTTCTTCTAGTTTTCTTTAGTTAAAACGGTTCCATTGCTTAACCTTCCTTTGGAACTTTTTAGTATGTTCTAGCGAGAACCTCATATCGAGTTTGTATGAAAATAAAATCACATGTCCACCACAAAAACAATAGTTTTCCAAATTTGTACTATATAATATGGTTGTACTATTTATCTATGCCATATGAATTTCTAAAATATAACTGAACCCTAATTTAGCTATTTATGGGTGTAAGATGGAGTTCGCTGTAAAACCAAATTGCTAGCATTTTCTCTTATTTTTAATTGCATATATAAAACACGATTGCACTTTTATTTATCTGGCAAGAGATAATATATATAGTTTGTAAAATTAGACATGCACAATCTGATGAATCTACACTATTATTATCTGGTCCCGCAATAATTAATATGGCAGATGATGCTTCACCTACACACATACGCTAACACGTGATGCTTGCAAATATTTATGTATTTGGTTCGATAGTTTGGGGATGTACTAAACTGGATGGATGTGGGTTTCATCCTTTCAATCATTTTTAGGACATTAATATTAGTTATAGTTATATTTTCTTGTAAAATTTGTTAACAGAAAATTACTTATGATATTATAGTTGTCCTTCTCCGCATTTCCTTTTCCTGCCCCGCTTCTTGTTATCCATTTCTCGTGTGTCGCTCCTCAACCTTTCGTTGGGAATTCCTATAGATGCACTTTATTAACTTCAAACGAGAGTTGCATCATTAATAATGTCTAGTAAAGTAATTTTTTGGATTGCAGTAAAATATAATTCGACGGATGGCCATTCCAGTCAACTACTTCTGAATCATAAACACGCGCAACTAAATTTGGTGCCACCTGATTCGCATCCCTTGGACAGTAAAAAAATTCACCGAACCAATTCTTTGCACGCTCTGACAGTGTTCATTCAGTTTTATCGTTAGGATCAACAGTAATCAAGTAATGCAATAATTTACATTAGTAGAAAAAGGCCCATTTTTCCCTTTTCATAAGGCTCATTTGTCCCGGTTCGGGAACCGGGACTAAAGCCCAACACCTTTAGTCGCGGTTCTTATACGAACCGGGACAGATGGGGCTCCACGTGGCCGCTGCGGCGAGCCCAGACAGGAGGGCCTTTAGTCCCGGTTGGTAACACCAACCGGGCCCAAAGATCATCCACGTGTCAGCAGCTCAGGAGCTGGGGTTTTTGTTTTTTTTTTGAAGGGGGGGGGGGGGGGGGTTTTGGGGGTTTTGTAGGGTTAATTTAGGGGTTTCATATATTGTGTTAGCTAGCTAATAGCTAGAGAGAAGTGTCCTCTCTTATCTCCGTGCTTGGTCGACGCTACGTACTATACGTATAGAGAGGACTTGACACGCTAGCTAGTAACCAAATGAAGGAAACCATTAAGTACACAAGATCGTCATGAACATATACAGAGAGAAGTGATCGACCTCCTCCTTCTCCGAGAGATTGGTCGAACAACAAGTTTTCGTATATCTATCCGACGCTAGTAGCTACATATATACAATATAAGATCTCTTACAATCCCTAACATTTGATGTCAAGTTCCACATGGTATTCTCCGGCTGGATTGATGACGTGGTCAAGAAAGAATCCCGCCAATTCCTCTTGAATTGCTTTTATGCGATCTTGTGGTAGGAGTTCATCCCGCATCTGCCGAATCTAATTTGAAGAATGGGGTCAATACATATATATGAATGAAATTCAACACAAATGATGGTAATAAAATAAAATTGTGAATATTATTGCTTACGCACTTCATATTGTTTTTCAGAGTAGCCCCGCTTAGAGGTCGTCGCGTTGTAGCTGTAATCGCAAACGTAGTATCCACAAAAATTATTCCCACCTTCCTGCCACAACCACTTTACGAGAAATAAAGGTCAATCAAACTGATAATCAAGCATTATAAATGGTATTGATGAAACTAGGTAGAATCAATGGCAGATGCACGGAACTAGCTAGTAGTACTTACTTTTGGGTGTGTAAATCGCAGCTCGTCTGGTTCCTCTTGATCTTCAGCTTCCCCCGTTGCAGCATCACCGTATTCAGGGGGCACATAGTTGTCATCGTCTTCTTCTTCTTCGCTGTCTTCCATCATAACCCCTATTTCTCCGTGCCTGGTCCAAACATTATAGTGTGGCATGAAACCCTTCTCAAGCAGGTGGGTGTGAAGGATTTTCCGGTCAGAGTAAGACTTCGTATTCCCACATATAGGGCATGGACAGCACATAAAACCATTCTGCTTGTTTGCCTCAGCCACATCGAGAAAATTATGCACACCCTTAATGTACTCGGAAGTGCGTCTGTCACCGTACATCCATTGCCAGTTCATCTGCGTGCATTATATATAATTAAGTGTGTAAAAAACCATTACAAAATATCATGAATAGATAAGTGACCAAATTAATAGAAGTTCATCATCACATTAAAACCAAAGTACATACATAGTTCTCATTGAACAACATATAGCTCTCCAGAGCATCTAATTAAACCATACATTGAAACTATGTAAAACATTTCAATGCAACAACAAATGCGATCATAATCGCAACCAAGGTAACAATTGATCCAACGGCATAATGATACCAAGCCTCGGTATGAATGACATATTTTCTATACTTTTTAATCTTGAAGCGCATTGCATCCATCTTGATCTTGTGATCATCGACGACATCCGCAACATGCAACTCCAATATCATCTTCTCCTCCTCAATTTTTTTCAATTTTTCCTTCAAGTAATTGTTTTCTTCTTCAACTAAATTTAACCTCTCGACAATAGGGTCGGTTGGAATTTCCGGTTTACATACCGCCTAGATAAAAAAATCTATGTCACGTTGGTCGGCATAATTGTCATAAACAATAAATGAACCAAATAGTTATAAAATATAATATATACCACATCCGAATCATAGACAGGACGAGGGTCGACGGGGGCGGATACCAAAACCATCGCACTATATAATAACAAGCAATAATAAAAGTAAGAAAATTAGACAAGTATCTATCTAAATCATACAAGTAAGAATTTTTTTCTTTTAGAAAGAAGATAAGAACAAGAGGCTCACCACGGTTATGCCGGGGACGAGATCGGCGCGGGCGATCGACGGCGGTGAAGACGGGGACGGGACGTGACGGACCGCTAAACCTAGACAAATCTTGAGGAAAATGAAGCTTGAAGGTCGAGTTTGGAGAGGAGAAAGCTTAAGTAGTGTTGCTCGGGCATTTTATCGAACACCTCATGTGCATAGGAGGTGAGCTAGAGCACCACAAACCCCTCCCCTCGCCGGCCAGAAAAAAACAGAGCAGTGGAATGCTCTGCTCGCGGGCGAGGGGTATATATAGGCACAACATTGGTCCCGGTTCACGGTTCCAGCCATGAACCGGGACCAATGGATGCGGGCCAGGAACGAGGCCCATTGGTCCCGGTTCGTGTCTGGAACCGGGACCAAAGGGTCCAGACGAACCGGGACCAATACCCCACGAGCCCCGGCCGGCCCCCTGGGCGCACGAACCGGGACGTATGCCCCCATGTGTCCCGGTTCCTGACTGAACCGGGACTAATGGGCTAGGCTGGGCTTGACCAAAGCCCTGTTTTCTATTAGTGTTAACTCCGTGTCGATTAACATGGTGGATGTTTTTTAAGGGGAACATGGTTGTTTATTTGTCTCTTATTTTAATAATATAATAATAATCGTCGAGTTTGCATGATTTGAATCATAAACATGACCAAATAAATTATTTGCTCTCCGTTTTGCATCTAGACAGTGGCAGAAGTCCCACCGAACTAATTCTTTGAGCGCTCTGACTATAGTCTGTGAGCCGTATAGGGACTCCATTAATCATAACAGTCCATATTAGCTCATTAGGTTGGCAAGTCGCTCCACTACCCAAAATAGCTGATGCACAATCTCATGTTGACTGTTCTAAGAAAAATGTCACGTTCAATTGGTTCTTATTATTCTTGTCTGTTCATCCAGTTTTATAACTATAGACGAGCGTAATGAAGCTTGGCTGAGAGCTCCTGTTTGACGCTCGTTAGTGTCAAACAGATCAGCTTTCGCGCAGGGTTCGGGCAAACGGGCTGGCCCATTGCCAGGAGTGAATGTAATAATAATAAAAAAGAAAAAGAAATCATAGCGCTGGAAGGATTCGAACCACAGACCTAGGCATCGATTGTGGCTTTGCTTGCCACTGCTGCTAACGACTCGGAGTTGTTTAAAGTACAGCACTAAACTTGAAGTATTGTGTATAACGGCAAATTCGTTTTCTAGTATTTCAAAAACTGAATAATATTTTCTTGAACAGATTTAGAAACTCAAATAGACTGTTAACAAATATTCAAAACATGAAATAAAAAAATTGAAATTCCAAAAAAAAAAAAATTATATGAACAATTTTTAAATATACACTGAAACATTTTTGAGATATACGCTGAACAATTTTTAACTACACACTGAACATTTTTATGATATACGCTGAACAATATTTAAAACACATTGAACATTTTTGTAATATACGATGAACATTTTGTAGATATACATTGAACATTTTTGTGATATACACTGAACAATATTTAAATATGCATTGAACATTTATTTGATATACGCTGAAGAAAATTTCTGAAAAAAGTGATTTTTTGGAAACCATGAACAAATTTGAAATCATGAACAGAAATAGGAATATCAAACTTTTTTGAAAACTAAGGATAAAAGCAAAAAAGGATAGAAGAAAAGAAAACGAAAAAGAAACAGAAAAAAAGAAACAAAAAGAAACAAAAAGGAAAAAGAAAACAGGAAAAAACGAAAAACCGGCAATAAGAAAAAAAAACGGTTGATGGAACCTTCTAGAAGGTTCCCAAAAACCGGTTGCCTGGCGCTGCTTTAAAACACTCGATATAGGCCGGCCCGTTTCGCGTGCGCTTCAGCGAAAGCAACGCAGCTGGAAACTCGCGCGCGTCAAATAGGGATCACCAGCTCGGCTGATACTTTTTAGAAAAAAAATGGGCCAATCGGTCTACACTAGAATCTGATTCGAGCTGGCCCAAGTAGCGTTAGCATGGCTGGCTTATTAATCTACAAAAAAATTTGCTTTTGCGCAAAAAGAAATTCAAAAAAAAAAATTGATCGAAAAGCTAAGGAAGACCGGTGGAAAACCAAAATGTCGAAAAAACCAGAAAATACCATTTAAAAAGCCAAAAACAAGTGCGGAAAAATAAAATAAATAAAATCCGGAGGGAGCGCCCAGAGCACGACACGTGGCGAATGGCTGAGAGCGCGCCAAGTGGCGTTGATCGTTGCGAGGCTCCCGAAGGAGCGTTCGTTAACTAGTTGCTCTCAACTTATGGGTGTCCTTCTCCGATACTTATACATAATTGCACTTTTCTTTTTTTTTTTAACATCGGTACATACGCAAGCGCTCATACATACACGCATACACTCACCCCTATGAACGCACACACGCACACCCTACCCCTATGAGCACCTCCGAGAGACTGAGCCGGCATTTCATCTTGAGATTTATGAAGTCACCGTAGGTGCCTTGTTATCGACAGGAACGTCTCCTCCCACTAAAAGTGCATCGTCGGAAATCCTGAAATAAATCCAGGAATAATGCGAGCATCATGACTTAAACCCTGGTGGGCTGGGGATACCACTGTCCCTCTAACCATTCAACCACAGATTGGTTCGCACTTTTCCATTATAAAACATGTGTAGGTGACAGTTTTTGCATGTCCAAACAATATAATAATAGATATGCTTTGTACCTTTTCCATCATAAGACATGAACGTGACAGACTTCCTATGTTCTCTTTTTTATTCTTATACTTCTTCTTGTGCTATACGGATTGTGCTTTGCCTTTTTCCATACTAGCACATAAACGTGACAGGCTTCCTATGTTCCCAAAGAAAGGCATATGCACAATATTTGTATGTAACGTTGACATCTTTAAATCCTAGCCTTTAGGCCCCGTTCGGAAGCTCTCTAGCTTCTCAAATGAGCCAGCTTCTCTTGGAGCCAGCTCCCGCTAGCTTCTCGTGGAGCCAGGAATCGTTCGGCAGCGCTGGCTGGAGCAGCTTCTCGTAGACACATCTGTACATGTTCAAACCTACAATAACAAATTCAGAGTTGAATAAAAGGGGGAGGAGGGGGGTGCTCACCTTGAGCTTGACGGAGCAGGTGGTCGGGCTGCCGGCGTGGATCTTGCAGGAGGCTGGACGGAGAAGATGTCCGGCTGCCGGCGGCGACCAACAGAGGTAGTGGTGGCTGATGCAGGAGATGGCTGCGCCGCAACTTCGGGCAGCAACTACGGGCGGCGATGGACAGGGACCTGCGGGACGAGGCGGCGGCACGGCAGCGGAAGACCGGCGGCGGCGTGGCGGCGCGTCGGCGAGCAGACGTCGGCACATTGGCGGCGCAGCTAGGGTTGCTAGAGGACTGCTGCGGGTTGGTCTGACGGCCGAGTTCGCTCTCCGGCCGGGTTGTAGCGAGAGAAAACGCTTCGTGCGTGGCACTTCGGAAGAGTAATCTGTTGTAATTTCTAGCAACTCCTACTTCTTGTTTTGGTGAAGTTGCGATTCTGCTGCTCCAAAATATTGCACTGTGTGGCTCTCGTTCTCCTGGAGCTAGCTTCTCCGAGACAGAGCGTTCGGGATGGCTTCACTCGGCTCGTTCGGGAAGATGGCTCGTGGAGAGCTTCCGAACGGGGCCTTAATCTCCAAAATTAGTGGTTGAGATAATTTAATAGATGTGGATGAACGTGGTGTCTTATTTGTCTTCTGCCTTAAGTATATAATAGATAGATTTAATTCGAGGTGATATTTTTGGTTTTGTCCCGCTTCGTTTGGTCTCGCTTCAATTAATATCACGTACGACTATTTGGTTTCGTTACTTGCCATCCGTTTTGGCCCAACGGAGGAAGCCCATCTGGCGACACACTGTGGCCTAGATCCGGAGAGCTGGCAAAAAATAAAATTGCCGATGGGAGGGTTCGATCTCATAACCTGCCAACCGGCCAAATACAGTTTGTTCAACTGACCCAGCTAGAGATGTGAGAGGATTCTTTTTTCTTCTGTTGCGACGCACGGGCATTTTTGCTATTCGAACTAAAACCACTAGAATTATTTTGGGGCAAAGGGAATAGTTGTGAGTTTCCAGTGCTAAGTGTTCAATGCAGCAACGTAATTGCATGGAGAAAGCTGAAGAACGGTTAGGCAAAGACTCCCTCTATCGCCGAGCGGGCAACGACTCTCCATCAATGGTTGTGGGTTACCGTGAATTATGTGGTGTGAGGAAGGGTACTTTGTAACTTTCTGATACAGATGGGTGTCTCTTGCCTGGCTATACGAACACACCATGATAGTGAGGACCCGCGGACCTGGCCCAAGCCCATTCTTGGGAGTTCGCGGTATGACGGTGCCTAGGAGCAGATGTTGTGTGAGTCACGCGTGTCTGCCTAACATGAAATTCAAGGGCATCCATGATGGTGCGCTGTGTTGCGGCAGTCGGTTGACTGACTGATTTGGTACCGCGATTGATGAGGTATCGAGGATGCAATCTGAGAGGAACAAACTCGAGGCTACTTGAAACATGAAAGAAGGTAGGGCTCGATCGTGTGTGAAGGTGCTTTTCTACAGTTTGCAGACATACATGTGTTTACACTTAACAGAGGAAAAATGAAACATAAATAACAGAGATGCATGATCCATTCGGTGCTGTTACTGTCAGCATATGGTTAACACCTTGTTGTTCGATATTTTGTTCTGGAAACTAGAGAAAAATCTGGTGGTGAATTTCCAGTGCAGACCACTACTGACTTTATTTGTTCAATTTCACAGTCCTGCTGAAATTATTTCCATGGCATCACTGGAATTGCTGGGTTTTGCATGTGACCGCAGGCACGAAGTAGCCACATGGAAGAAAACACTGGCCAGTCTCAAATCACCCAAACTGATAATAATGTAAACAATATTTCTGCTGGCAACATGAACCAGTACAAAATATATTGCTCCAGGGGAACCAATCTTCAATTTGTTTCTACCTAGAAAATGCCAAACTCTGCATGCAAAAGGAAAAAACAAGCACCAAAATAGAGGCGTTGACAATATTCCTAACAAGTATGCCTCCAATGAAAACGTGTTAAATCAATTCTGACACAAAAAAGTGCAAAATTAAATGTCATTGCACACGCAGCCGCAAGTATGCCTACAGGGAAAACATGTTGAGACGACGAGCAGGAGCAGTCACATGCTATAAACATTCTGAACGGCAAAGATCAACCTACCAGCCTTGAAAGCAGGGATCCTCACTAAAACATCGTTTCAACAACTAATAATGCAATAACAAACATCTAAGGATATGCTAGAGCGTGTCACCGTCAGACAAAAGCATTCACCCAAAGGACGATGATCTCTCATCATAGCAATGCTGTTCTTGCTTCTTAACAATGTGAACTGAAAGTAAAATTTACCTTGCTCCAGAGGAGCACATCTTTGAAGTTGTAGAGAAAACTGGGAACAAAAGCAGCAGGAAACAAGGGCCCTGACAGTTCTTCAGACACACGACCAAAGCACCAAGGTTATTTCTCCAAACATGGCAGCACTACCAATCAGACAGAAAACTGTGCTAATTAAGTGCCGTAATACACACAACTATATGCAAGTGTGCCGTGATAAAACACGTTCATACAAAGAGCACATGGAACTTGGGAGTTATGACCAAATTTCACACCGAGTGGAACAAGCTGGGGGAGAGTGCACATTCAATTCGTTTCGACATTAAAAATGCTAAATCCTGGACGCAAAAGAAGAACAGCAGCAAGCCAGACGCCTTGGCAATACTCCCAATCATAAATTTGTGCTAATTAAGTGACATGATGCATGCAGCTACGCAGGTATGCCTGACTAAAACATGTTGACACGGAAGGCAGGTGCTATAAGCTAATAGAACTACTACTTTAGAGTTTATACCAAATTGCACTCTGAACAACAAAGATCAAAGTACCAGCCTTGAAATGATTAACACTGAATAACCATTCCAACAACTAAAAAAGCAATGAGACATCTAAGGAAATGCCAGATTGTATCACTAACAGACAAAAACATTCTCGAACAACATGAGCAAGACCAATTCTAAGTAAAATTTACCTTGCTCCAGGAGAGTGCATCTTTCAAATCACTTCTACGGGAAGAAAAAGTACACAACCATAGCAGCGATTCTTTCTTCAATCATAGAAGCAATCCAGTAACTATGAGACACATAACTATGCTAATTAAGTGTCATAATACAGCGTGCACACAAAAATTGAATGCCGTAATACAGCGTGCACACAAAAATCAAACTAACAGCCAACAAACAAATAGCTGCATATAGTAATAAGAAGTTTTAATACCATAGATTGATACACCAGGTCAGACATTAACAGAGATCAAACTAATAGCCAAAGATCGATATACCAGGTCAGAACATTAACAAGACATTATAACCAGCACCAAATGATGAGATCGCAGGAAGTGCTACTGCAACCATCCAAAATGACACGTTCTACTAGTAGTACCGACAAGTAAGAAGAGCTAAGAACAAAAGACATGCTCTGAATCCAGCAATCATGCTGCTCACCGGAGAGCCAATCTGTGTAGCCTGCCATCCGAGGCCACCACCCCAGCATCCAAGACCTCCAGCAAGGTTGCACCTTGGCACATACATCAGTGACATAGAGCTGGACCGCCATCGGTGCACGTGACGAGGGAGGCCCGGCATCAAGGGCCTGATCCCGACTAGATCTAGCCCACAGACTGAATATGCGGCCAAGGATGGAGCTCGCCGGTGACACCCTGCAGCATGCCTACGGGCCACATGCCAGTACACTGCCCTGAAGCCGCGCGGCCGCATGTCGCACAGTCGAGACAACTGGTCTCCACGAGCCAGATCTGGCCTAGGGCACACCATCAAGGTCCATCACCCCTTGTCCCCAGAGCCCGCCATCGGAACTCCGCCATTCCAGGCCGCCGCCCGCCGGTTACCAGGGCAACGAACTCCGCTCAAAGCCATGGAGGGTTCATGGTACAGGCGCTGGGGAGCCGGGAGAATAGCCCCGTGCCGCCGCCGTCGGCCACGCGCACTTCTCAAGCCATGGAGGGTGCATGGTTTTCTTCCAAACAGAAACCGAACTTTCCAAGTTCCTACCGCTCGTCTCGGTTGGCGGTGCCTCCTTGTCGTTGTCACCTCATCTTTCTGGCACTGTAGCAGGTACCATGTAGAGAACCACACGGTAAAAAAATTATCTGGGATTAACTAATTTCTAGGCTGGTTAAAAATTAGCAACCCTGAAGTAAAATTATTTTGTGGATGTTTCGCATGGCTGCATGTGATTAGGCGGATTCTGGGATTGGGCAGACATTCAGAACACTCACTAGCAAGTATAACACCGACTAGATAAAAGCATCCAAGACGAGCGTGCAACAGAAAGGATGAACTTTCTTGAAACAGGTTTTCGCCCTGCTTTATATACAAAGCAACAACAGAAATAATTAACTTGATGGTGTTCTGTGCAAGGCAAGTGATCAAATTCAATTGCTCTGCATTCTACAGATAGAAACGTGATCCATAGTCCTGCTACTGTTCATGTATAGTTGACATCATGTTTGTAAAACGAGAGAAATTTCTAGCAGTAAAATTCGAGCTTGCTAGGTGTTCAATCCAATAATTTGCAGACTCCCAGATGTAATAATCGTGAAACCAAAACCTGTTTCATATCATCACATAAAAGGAAATGTGGCCACTCTTATATCAACCAACACTGACAACATGTAATTAAGTTGCAAATGTGTCATCTAGAACTAGCATATTTATCTTCCTCCAGGAGGGCACACCTTCAACAAGTTCCTGTCTACCCAAAAAATATAAAATCCTAGAGAAAAAAACAGCAGGAAACAAAGGCTAGTTGTTCAATTCAGTCCGGCGCTCGGCAAAACTAACGTTGTGTAATTTAGTTACAAAACTTTTATCTGGAGAAAGATGAACAAAGTATCAGCATACTTGGTGCTCGTTTCTACTTGAAAACGTAAAACAAGTTCAAAGGAGCTGGCGCAAACTGGAGCAGGAAACTGAAGTATCAATCAGGCAAAAAACTGTTAACTGAATGCCATAATACAGCGTGGACACAAAGATCAAACTAACAGCCAACAAACACATAGCTGTATATAGTAATAATAAGTTTTAATACCATCGATTGATACACCAGGTCAGACATTAACAGAGATGAAACTAATAGCCAAAGATCGATATATTAGGTCAGAACATTACCAAGACATTATAACCAGCACCAAATGATGAGATCGCAGGTGCTACTGCAACCATCCAAAATGACACGTTCTACTAGTAGTACCGACAAGTAAGAAGAGCTAAGAACAAAAGACATGCTCTGAATCCAAGGACAAAGCAAACCAGGAGTCTTGAACATTCATACATGCCCTGTAGAGAACCAAGGTTCCTCATCTTATTTTTGCATCTCATGATGGAATTGCAATAATGCTCTCTTGAAGGTGGTGCTGACTAAGCCCCATACAATATTGACTTTTTCCAATATTAACCAAACCTAAGAACTTGCCATCAATGTCGCAGCGCAACACATGCTTGTTATTAAACATGATCAGCAACTCACACTCGTTTATCACAGCCATATCACTGAATGATTGCACCGCTGAATCAAGTGGTGTTTTCTTTTTCTTTTTCTTTTTGAGTGAACTTAAATAAAGTTGCCGTGATGCCTCCACTGTTGAAAGTTCAATCCGGTACTTGAAAGCCCAGATTTCCGCCTCATAATCTTGCATCACCCAGACATCAATAGCAGTGAAACTAGGAGTCGAGCCGGCCCAGCAAGCAAGTGTCCCTTTCATGTCGAACAATTTCCTATTAGGGCATGGCTGAGCAGGACTACGCATCCACCGGAATGACTCGGCTTCTGTGTCAAACACAATAATGTCTCCACCACCTCCCATGATGTCACTAGCATCATAAAGACACCAGTGGAGGCTTCCACGGTGGTGGACTGCTGGTGAGTGGTCGGATGACAATCGCAGCTCATTCAGTAACTTCTGTTCCATGGAAGGCGATGAGACCGTTTGCATTCTGACTATTGCATGCCTCAGCTTGTCGGATCCCACTGTGAGGATGTATAATCTAGAGGTAGACAAGTCATATGACTGTGAGACCCAGAGCACCCTATATTCTCCAGTTGGATGGTGGCAGTAGAAACCAATTACGAAGTTGAGCCCTTGAGGCTGCGGTAGGACAACATACTTGCGGGTGACCGGGTTGCAGATGGAGAAATGGGACCGCGTCCATAGGTAGATAATGAAGAAGCCATCACAGGAGCCTTTGAGGCTATTCTTAAAACGGTGTTTGCAGTCCTGGAGGAAGGGCCAGAGCTCTTGATTTGAGGTGCCAGCACTGGCGTCACCGAAGACGCAATAACTGGCGGGACGCCCCAGCCCATCGACAATAGGGAGCAATGGCTGGCGGCGGCGGTGTTCCAGCATGAATTCAGGTGTGGATGTGGCAGTGTGCCATGACGTGCTGACAGCACGGCAGCGGCCGACGGCCTTGGACGGTAACCGGATGAGTATTTTGTGCATCATCTCGTCGGGCAGATCCTCGAGCAGGGTCGCGCCATTCCTGTCCGGCATCGTGCTCCGCCAAGTCCGGTCAACTGAAAAGACCAGGCAGGCTATTGCTAATTCCTTCAGACCAGCTCAAATTAAAAAGACAAGCAAGCAAAATACACGAGGAAGGCGAGACGAGTTTACCCTAAAATACACGAGCAGGAGAGTCCAGCGGCGGCGGCGGCGAGCAATATCGGCAGCGTCGGTGTGTTCCGTCGCCTGTAGATACGAATAGAGGCAGATTTGAGCGCAATCTGCAGATGGCGAAGGGCAAGAGAAAACATCGGACAGGAGACTTCGACCGGTTTGGGCGGCGAAGCTGCTCACCTTCGTCAAGGAGGAAGGCGGCGGAGAAGGTCTCGGCGTGAGGCAGAACAGCAGCTCGGACGGTCGACGGAGGCGGGAAGTGATCGAGGGCGGCGGGTCAAACCCTAGAGGGGCCGTGCTCCTCCGCACCCAGTCAGGGAGGGGAGCTCGACCAGGAGACCATCGCGCGAGGTGTGGCCAGCGGAGAGGAGGCGAGCGACCTCGATCTGCAATCCACGACGGCCGCGAGCTCGATTCAGGGGAGAGTTGTGAGGAAAAATTAGGTCTTGCCGTTCCAGGGGAGAGGGGTGGGGATTGGGGAATTTTGCCTGGAGAGGGAGGAGGTCTTGCAGCGTGCTCGAGTGGGGTGAGGAGTTTTACCTGGAGAAGGAGGAGATCGACTCAGCCGAGTCCTTTTCTACGTGGGGTATTTGATTATTTGCCACCACTTTCTTTGCTTTTTACTAACTTGTCATCCCTTACTTTGTAATTGATCTAGTGACATCAGTTAAATAAAACTTTGCTATTTTGCCCCCTGTCGACTGGGTCCCACAAGAAAAGTCGAAAATACCCCTCTCCCAGAATTGACCACGAACTGGAGATCTCGTTCTGGTAAGCTGGTTCGCTCGCCCTCGTCCCTTTCCTCTCGCCCGCAAGAACAAGGAGACGGAAGAGACGGCGACTTGCGCAGGGGGGCCCTCAACGACGGCGGTCCTGGTGGTCCTCAACGGCGGCTGGATCCCGGCTAGGAAGGTGAGGCCTTCTCTCCTGCTACTCTCTCCCGCCCCCTCTGTCCCGTCCCTAGGGTTAGGCGCCTCGGGCTCGGTCTTAGCCGCCACCGGCCCGCCGGTTGCCGCCCGCCCGCCGCTGGTCGCCGCCCGCCCCTAGCGCTGCTTTTGCTGCTGCTCTCAAGTTTGAACTGTTGTTGCTGCCCAAGTTGCTGCTGCTAGTGATCCTTGCTGTTGTTGCTCTTTTACTGCTCTTTTAGTGTGGCTCTGCTGTTGCTTGCATTTTTATTGCTATTTTAGTGTTGCTTGCTGCTGGAGATCTTATTTTGGTTCGATTGATTGTTAATGGCAGACCACAATTTTAAGATGAACTAGGTAATGGCTGAACCGGAGATGGGTGACGGGTTTTTGGCAGACTACTTCGACCTTGAGACTTTGTTCTCAACCAAGCCGAGGTGAGAAAGCAAAGTATCTCCTGACTCTTGTATTGTACATTGTTGTACACAACACACTAACTCCGTAGTATGTTTCCCCTTGTTGCTTATTGTCGAGTAGGACGCCTCCACCACCCAATATTTTCACAATAACCATTAGAGTTGCTCCTTATGTCGTCGAGCTTGATGATGGAAGTGAGGAACATGTTGAAAGGCACGATGTTGTTTTTGACGTAAACATTGCGGGAGGGCTGTCATGGGTTAATTTCAATGCTATTGTGGCACAACATATCAAAATGAGGCCACACCAGGAGCTAAAGTTGTTTGCTTATGATCGTGTCTTGAAAACAATTGATCCAATGGGCAATGGTCAGCAACTGGTGATGCACTTGATGAGCGATCAATGGGACTGGGAGGCAAAGAAATCATTTTTGTATGTTGATGTGGTTACATTGGAGATACCTAATGCAAAGAAATCTGGAAAAAAGAGAGCTCCCGCTCCCAAAAAGCCAGCTGCCCCAAAAAATCCCAAAAAACCAACAGCCCCTAAAAAGCCAGCTTCCCCCAACAAGCCAAGTGCTCCTAGAAAACCCAAAAACCCACCAGCTTCCAAAAAGCCAACAGGGAAGCCTTGTGAGCATGCACTTGCTTTTTTGCTGGATAGAAGAAACCCCAAATGGGAGGATTATGTGCATGACTATTTCTCTCTGGAGAAGTTTCGGGCAGCATATGCTGGAGAGGTTGAGCCATTGATAGATAGGTCCCAATGGCCACATGTACAATTTCCATTTGACATGGAGGCTTCATTAGACAAGAAAAGAGGTGTTGGAAGGCCTAGAAAAAACAGGTATAAGAGCTTCCTCGAAGGTGGAGATGGTGGTCCTAAAAAGAAGAAAGAGCCAAAACAACTAGGCAGCAAGAATAGATGCAAAACATGCCATATTTTAGGCCACAGGCAGTCCACCTGTCCGTTGAATGGACCAAGGCCAAGGTACATGTAATGATCTATGTTTATTTCATCACTTATTTTACTGTGTACTAACTTGTTTATGTGCAGGAAAAGAAAGAAGAGAGCACCAAGATATCCAGCTGATGATGATGCCTCGGCACCGGAACCTGAAGTGGCAGCCCAACAATCTGAAGTTGTTGTCACTCCCAATAGGCACATGATCACTATGCCACAAAGTCTTCAAGGCAGCCCCATTCCAGTGACAAGAAGGTAACACATCCACATACTATAGTAATATCTAATTTTCCTTGCAATTCTTACATTTCTCAATACATGCATGATGTTGGCTACGGCGTTGGCTGATGAGGCAACACATGTAGCACCACAGTTTGAAGTTGTTGTCACTCCCAATAGGCACATGATCACTATGCCACATAGTCTTCAAGGCAGTCTCAATCCTGTGACAAGAAGGATGTTGGCTATGGCATTGGCTGATGAGGCGTCACAGCAACCTACCTCAACCGTGGAGGACACCATGATTGCATATGACATGATCTCAAGCTCAAAAGCTAGAAAGTTGACCCCGAAGAGAAGGAAGTACTAGTGTTGTGTTTGATCTTCTCTATGCTTTTGGTTGTAATATCTATGGCAGTAACTATTGCCTTATGCTTTTGGTTGTAACATGGCAGCAACTATTGCCTTATGCTTTTGGTTGTAATCGTGGCAGCAACTATTGCCTTGTGGTAGATGAGATCTGGATATGATGTATGGACATGTTAAATGCTTTTATCTTGCTATGTTCTCTTCATATTGTGGCATGGTATATGAATATGTCCATCTAGAAATATATGTTTCAATTTGGATATTATGTGCACAAATTTGTTGAAAAGCCAAAAAAACAGTCAAAATGCTATCCAAATTGAGCCAGATTGTTGCCAATTTTTTGACTTTTTTTCGAACCACCCAGAAAAAATTGAAAAAATTCCATAAAAACAAACATATAAGTGCGCCTAATCTGAGAAAGTTTCATCGAATTTGGATCAATGGTTCAATGCATTTCAATTACAGTTTAACTAGTTTGACCAAATTTTGACCGAAATTTGAAATTGTCAGAATAATTTCAAAAAATTACAGAAAATTGTTCATATATGCGTTACTAATCTGGGAAAGTTTCATACAAGTCGAATCAACGGTTCAATGGTTCCATGCATTTCAACTAGTCTGAGCAATTTTTAACCAAAATTTGACGAGGAACAGCAAGGGAAGGAAAGACTGTACTAGTTGGGACAGTGGTGGCAGGGTATGAGGTGCAGGAGGGGGCAGCGGCAGCAGGGCAGCAAGGCCGACGAGGAGCAGCAAGGGCCAGCGAGGAGCAGCAAGGCAAGGGCCGGCGAGGAGCAGTACAAACATGCAGGAGAGAGGAGTGGAGCACGAGTTCATCCTTCCTGTGTGTTATGTTTGGGTCAAACAGGTACAAGGGCATAATAGTCCTCTATTTTGTTCACTTATGTTGTCTATTATTTACAAAGTTTATTTTTGTGTTGAAAAGTGGCAAAAGATCAAAGTCCAAACAAAAGAGTGTCACTAGATCAATTACAAAGTAACGGGTGGCAAATTATCAAAGTCCAAAGAAAGAGGTGGCAAATAATCAAATCCCCCTTTCTACGTTTGAACGGCGGCTGAGTCTTTTATTTCTCCGCATTGGAGCATAGAGAAGATGTAATGGTCAATTTTTAAGCGTGTAAAATCAACCCTTTTCCTCTCCAGCCACCAGCTTGAAACACTCATCTCTCCCGCATTCCGAGCATGTGGTCTTCCCCTCCCACATATAATTTTTCAGACTTCAGTCACCTTCTCCTAGCGCAGCCTCCTCGAAGGTAAGAGGAATAGCGACGGAGCTCCGAGGTCGAACAGAGCCGGCGATGACGCGACTGGGAGGCAAGTCCAAGGCCTATCAAGTGCAAGGGGGGAGGAGGCTTCTCTCTCACCCCCGGTCTGATTATACGGAGCCCGAGCTGGAGATGGGGAATGCGGGCCGAGCGGTAGCAAGGCGTGGAGTTTTCGACGAGGTTTGGATGAACTCATCGGAAGTGAACAGGGGTGCTGCTGTGTTGTAGTAAATCGCCGGCCCATCTAAATGGGGAAGGAGAAAAGTCCATGCAGATTGAAGGAAATAGACGAAGCGTCAGCCCTTAAATTTCAATCCAACGGTTACGATAGAAATGGGGACATCGACAAACACCTATCTTTCTCAGGCGGTTGACGTGCAGTTGCTCCCTTATTCACTTGGCCTCGCTGCCCTGTCTTACCCAACAATGGAAACCGCTAGTCATGGAGGCAGGTCTTGACCATCGCTGGCACTAGTGGCACACAATCTTCTTTCTAATCTTCAATGCACACAACCCTAACCCCAACAACGTGCCTAAGACTAACCTTTCAACCTCGTCTTCCTCGGTAGTGTGTCCGCGTTGTCATTATCTGCATTTGATCCCCATCTGGCCATCTCTTTATGGATGTATCGCGGACCATAGAGAGAATGACACAATACTAATAATACTACTGGAACATGTCCACAACTACCGTTGCACCCACATAGTCTTCTCCCATAGCCCTCTCTATAATCCACGGGGCCGCGAGCTCGATCCAGGGGGAGAGGAGTGAGGGAAATTAGGTCTTGCAGCGTGCTCGAGTGGGGTGGGGAATTTTTTTAGAGAGGGAGGAGATCGACTTGGCCAAGTCCTATAATAGTATTGTTTTGAACCGCGGATGAATCTTTCTTTGCATTTGGAGTATAGAAGATGTAATAGTCGATTTTTAAGTGTGTAAAATCAAACTTTTTTCCTCTCCAGCCACGAACTTAAAACACCCCTCTCTCTCCCATTCTGAGCATGTCATCATCTCCACCCACATATAATTTTGTTTAGACTTCAGTCACCTTCTCCAAACACAGCCTCCTTGAAGGTAAGAGGAATAGCAATGGAGCTCCGAGGCCGAACAGAGCCGGTGATGACGCGACTGGGAGGCAAGTCCAAGGCTTGTCAAGTGCAAGGGGGAGAAGGATTTTTGCTCTCAACCCCGGCCCGATTAGACGGAGCCCGAGCTGGAGACGCGGAATGCGGGGCGAGCGGTACCAAGGCGTGTAGTTTTCGACGAGGTTTGGATGAATCATCGGAAGCGAGCAGGAGTGGTGCTGTGTTGTAGCAAATCGCGGGCCTGCCCATCTAAATGGGGGACGAAGAAAAGTCCATGCAGATTGAAGGTAAAAGACGAATTATCAGCCCTTGAATTTCAATCCAACGGTTGTGATAGAAATGGGGACATCGACTAACACCTACTTTTTTCAGGCGATTGACGCGCACTTGCTCCCTTATCCACGTGGTCTCACCGCCCTATCTTTTCCCAACCATGGACACCTCTAAACATGGGGGGCATCTCTTGACCATCGCTGACACTGGTGGCGCACAATCTTCTTAAGCTTCAATGCAAATAACCATAACCCCAACAATATGCCCAAGACTATAACCTTCCAACCTTGTCTTCTTCGGTAGTGTGTCTGTGCTCTCATTATCTTTGTCTCCATCTCTATATGGATGGAACGCGAATCATAGAGAATGACATGATACAAAAAAGTATGAATAGAACGAACGTATATGGTTTCTTTCCTTTTCAGCCGAGAGAATCAACGAAGCATCTTCATGTATATGTATATGTATTTCGTACGACCTTTAGCCCCCCCCCCCCAAGTCGCCCACCCGCTCAGGCGACTCGGGTGGAATCCAGCCCTAGCCGCCAGGCCGCACATCTCTCCCTCCCCTTCGACGCTGATACGTTTCCAACGTATCTATAATTTTTTATGGTTCTATGCTATTATATTATCTGTTTTGGATGTTTTATATGCATTAATATGCTATTTTATATTATTTTTGGGACTAACTTATTAACCCAGAGCCAAGTGCCAGTTTCTGTTTTTTCCTTATTTTTGAGTTTCGCAGAAAAGGAATATCAAACGGAGTCCAAACGGAATAAAACTTTACGATGATTTTTCTTGGACCAGAAGACACCTACGAGACTTGGAGATGAAGTCAGAAGACCCACGAGGCGACGACAAGCCATAGGGGCGCGCCCTGGGGGGGCGCCCCCTGGCTTGTGGGCCCCTTGGGAGTCCACCGACCTCCCTCTCAGCTCTATAAATCCTCAAATATTCCATTATCAACGAGGCATCCACAAAAATACTTTTCCGCCGCCGCAACCTTCTGTTCCCGTGAGATCCCATCTTGGGGCCTTTTTCGGCGATCTGCCGGAGGGGGATTCGATCACGGAGGGCATCTACATCAACCCTATTGCCCATAGCTAGTAGCTAGATGGCTTCTTCTCTCTCTATGATCTTCAATACCATGTTCTCCTCGATGTTCTTGGAGTTCTATCTGATGTAATATTCTTTTGCGGTGTGTTTATCGAGATCCGATGAATTGTGGATTTATGATCAGATTATCTATGAATAGTATTTGAATCTCCTCTGAATTCTTATATGCATGATTTGATATCTTTGTATTTCTCTTCGAATTATCGGTTTGGTTTGGCCAACTAGATTGGTATTTCTTGCAATGGGAGAGGTGCTTAGTTTTGGGTTCAATCTTGCGGTGTCCTCACCCAGTGACATAGTAGGGGTAGCGAGGCACGTATTGTATTGTTGCCATCAAGGATAAAAAGATGGGGTTTTCATCATATTGTTTGAGTTTATCCCTCTACATCATGTCATCTTACTTAAGGCGTTACTCCGTTCTTTATGAACTTAATACTCTAGATGCATGCTGGATAGCGGTCGATGTGTGGAGTAATAGTAGTAGATGCAGAATCGTTTCGGTCTACTTGACACGGACCTGATGCCTATATGCATAATCATTGCCTTGGATATCGTCATAACTTTGCGCTTTTTTATCAATTGCTCGACAGTAATTTGTTCACCCACCGTATTATTTGCCTCCAAGAGAGAAGCCTCTAGTGAAATCTATGGCCCCTAGGTCTATTTTTCATTATATATTTTCATAACTATAAACCAAAAAATCCAAAAATATCTTGCTGCAATTTATTTACTTTTATTTAGTTTTACGTTTTAGCAATCTTTTATACCTATCTCTATTAGATCTCACCATTGCAATTGACCGCGAAGGGATTGACAACCCCTTTATCGCGTTGGGTGCAAGTGTTTGATTATTTGTGCAGGTGCATAGATTGGAGACTTGCTTGTACCTCCTACTGGATTGATACCTTGGTTCTCTAACTGAGGGAAATACTTATCCCTACTTTGCTGCATCACCCTTTCCTCTTCAAGGGAAAAACCAACGCAAGCTCAAGAAGTAGCAGGAAGAATATCTGGCCTCGTTGCCGGGGAGGTTCTACATCAAGCCTACCAAGTACCCATCATAAACTCTCATCTCTTGCATTACATTTTTCACCCTTTGCCTCTCGTTTTCCTCTCCCCCACTTCTAAAATGATTTTCAGAAAAATACAAAAAGATTTGCCTTTTTATTCGCCCTTCTTCCATTCGTCTTTTCGTTTGCTTTTTGTTTGCTTGTGTGCTAGATTTCTTGCTTTGTCACGATGACTCAAGAGAATACCAAGTTGTGTGACTTTTCCAACACTAATAATAATGATTTTATTAGTACTCCGATTGCTCCTGCCACTAGTGTGAAATCTTATGAAATTAATGCCGTTGTGTTGAATCTTGTTATGAAAGAACAATTTTCCGGCCTTCCTAGTGAAGATGCCGCATCCCATCAAAATACTTTCGTTGAGTTGTGTGATATGCAAAAGAAGAAAGATGTGGATAATGATATTGTTAAATTGAAGCTATTTCCGTCCTCACTACGAGATCGTGATAACACTTGGTTTTCATCTTTGCCTAAAAATAGTATTGATTCATGGAATAAGTGTAAAGATGCTTTTATTTCCAAGTACTTTCTGCCCGCTAAGATCATCTCCCTTAGGAACGATATAATGAATTTTAAGCAACTTGATCATGAACATGTTGCACAATCTTGGGAGATGATGAAATTGATGATAAGAAATTGCCCTATGCATGGTTTGAGTTTATGGATGATCATACAAAAAATTTATGCCGGATTGAATTTTGCATCTAGAAATCTTTTAGATTCGGCCGCGGGAGGTACTTTTATGGAAATCACATTAGGAGAAGCTACTAAACTCCTAGATAATATTATGGCTAATTACTCTCAATGGCACACCGAAAGATCCTCTACTAGTAAAAAAGTGCATGCGATTGAAGAAATTAATGCTTTGAGTGGAAAGATGGATGAATTAATGAAATTGTTTGCTAGTAAGAGTGCTCCTATTGATCCTAATGATATGCCTTTGTCTTCTTTGATTGGAAATAATAATGAATCTATGGATATGAATTTTGTTGGTAGGAACAATTTTGTTAATAACGCGTATAGAGGTAATTTAAACCCTTGGCCGTTTCCTAATAATTCCTCTAATAATTATGGTAATTCCTACAACAATTCTTATGGAAATTATAATAAGATGCCCTGTGATCTTGAGAACAATATTAAAGAATTTATTAGTTCCCAAAAGAATTTCAATGCTATGGTTGAAGAAAAATTGCTTAAGATTGATGATTTGGCTAGGAACGTGGATTGAATTTCTCTTGAGATTGATTCTTTGAAAATTAGATCTATTCCACCCAAGCATGATATTAATGAGTCTCTAAAAGCTATGAGAATTTCTATTGATGAATTTAAAGAAAGAACTGCTAGGATGCGTGCTAAGCGAGAATGGTTTGTAAAAGCGTGTTCTTCGATTTCTCGTGAAAATAATGATGAAGATCTTAAAGTGATTGATGTGACTCCTATTGAATCTTTGTTTTCTAATATAAATCTTGATAAATATGGAACTGGAGATGAGTCAACTATAGCTAGAAGGCGTCCCAATGATTCGGAGTTTATAGATCTTGATGCAAAAATTGATAAAAGTGGGATTGGAGAGGTCAAAACTTTAAGTAGCAATGAACCCACTCTTTTGGATTTCAAGGATTTTAATTATGATAATTGTTCTTTGATAGATTGTATTTCCTTGTTGCAATCCATGTTGAATTCTCCTCATGCTTATAATCAAAATAAAGCTTTTACTAAACGTATTGTTGATGCTATGATGAAATCTTTTGAAGAAAAACTTGAGTTGGAAGTTTCAATCCCTAGAAAGCTTTATGATGAGTGGGAACCTACTATTAAGATTAAAATTAAAGATTATGAGTGCCATGCTTTGTGTGATTTGGGTGCTAGCGTTTCTATGATTCCGAAAACTTTATGTGATGTGCTAGGTTTCCGTGAATTTGATGATTACTCTTTAAATTTGCATCTAGCGGATTCCACTATTAAGAAACCTATGGAAAGGATTAATGATGTTCTTATTTTTGAAAATAGGAATTATGTGCCCGTAGATTTCATTGTTCTTGATATAGATTGCAATCCTACATGTCCTATTATACTTGGTAGACCTTTCCTTAGAACAATTGGTGCAATTATTGATATGAATGAAGGAAGCATTAGATTTCAATTTCCGTTAAGGAAGGGCATGGAACACTTTCCAAGAAATAAAATTAAGTTGCCATATGAATCTATTATGAGAGCTACTTATGGATTGCATACCAAAGATGACAATACCTAGATCTATTGCATTATGCCTAGCTAGGGGCGTTAAACAATAGCTCTTGTTGGGAGGCAACCCAATTTTATTTTTATGTTTTTGTTTTGCTTATGTTCTTGAATAAAATACACATTATTACCTCTGTAGTAATTGTGTTTTGGTGTTTTAGTTAGTGTTTGAGCCAAGAAAGACCTTTGGGATGGCTTACGATGATAGTTGATTTGATCTTGCTGAAAAACAGAAACTTTTGTGTCCAGTTGAAGAATTTTAATAATTCACATAACTGACAAAAAAACCCTAATTTTTCACACATGATTTATATACAAATTTCCTATGTTGTCATAATTTTTCAGAATTTTTGGAGTTACATAAGTATTAGAACAATTCGAATCTTCAAAGACTGTTCTTTTTTTGACAGATTCTGTTTTCTTTGTGTTGTTTGCTTATTTTGATGAATCTATGGGTAGTATCGGGGGGTATGAACCATGGAAAAGTTGTAATACAGTATATATTACAGCAATATAAATAAATAATTAGTTCACAACAGTATCAAAGTGGTGATTTATTTTTCTTATACTAACGGATCTCATGAGTTTTCTGTTGAGTTTTGTGTTGTGAAGTTTTCAAGTTTTGGGTAAAGATTTGATGGACTATAGAATAAGGAGTGTCAAGAGCCTAAGCTTGAGGATTCCTAAGGCACCCCAAGGCAATATTCAAGGACAACCAAGAGCCTAAGCTTGCGGATGCCCCGGAAGGCATCCCCTCTTTCATCTTCAATCCATCGGTAAATTTACTTGAGGCTATATTTTTATTCACCACATGATATGTGTTTTGCTTGGAGCGTCTTGTATGATATGAGTCTTTGCTTTTTAGTTTGACACAATCATCCTTTCTGTACACACCTTTTGAGAGGGACACACATGAATCGTGAATTTATTAGAATACTCTATGTGCTTCACTTATATCTTTTGAGCTAGGCAATATGCTCTAGTGCTTCACTTATATCTTTTTAGAGCATGGCGGTGGTTTTATTTTATAGAAATTGTTGAACTCTCTTGCTTCACTTATATTATTTTGAGAGTCTCTAAACAGCATGGTAATTTTCTTAGGTTATAAATTTAGGCCTAATATGATGGGCATCCAAGAGGGATATAATAAAAACTTTCTTATTAAGTGCATTGAATACTATGTGAAATTTGATTCCTTATGATTGTTTTGAGATTTAAAGATGGTGATATTAGAATCATGCTAGTGAGTAATTGTGGATTGGTAGAAATACTTGTGTTAAAGTTTGTTATTCCCGTAGCATGCACGTATGGTGAACCGTTATGTGATGAAGTTAGAGCATGATTTATTTATTGATTGTCTTCCTTATGAGTGGCGGTCGGGGACGAGCGATGGTCTTTTCCTACCAATCTATCCGCCTAGGAGCATGTGTGTAGTACTTTGTTTCGATAGCTAATAGACTTTTGCAATAAGTATGTGAGTTATTTATGACTAATGTTGAGTCCATGGATTATACGCACTCTCACCCTTCCACCATTGCTAGCCTCTCTAGCACCACGCAACTTTCGCCGATGCATTACACCCACCATATACCTTCCTCAAAACAGCCACCATACCTACCTATTATGGCATTTCCATAGCCATTCCGAGATATATTGCCATGCAACTTCCACCATTCCGTTTATTATGACACGCTTCATCATTGTCATATTGCTTTGCATGATCATGTAGTTGACATCGTATTTGTGGCAAAGCCACCATTCATATTTTTTATACATGTCACTTTTGAGTCATTGCACATCCCGGTACACCGCCGGAGGCATTCATATAGAGTCATATATTTGTTCTAGTATCGAGTTGTAATTCTTGAGTTGTAAAGTAAATAAAAGTGTGATGATCATCATTATTAGAGTATTGTCCCATGTGAGGAAAGGATGATGGAGGCTATGATTCCCCCAGAAGTCGGGATGAGACTCCGGACGAAAAATAAAAAAAGGAAAGAAAAAAAAAGAGAAAAAAGAGAGGCCAAAGGGCCAAAAAAAATGAGAGAAAAGAGAGAAGGGGCAATGCTACTATCCTTTTTCCACACTTGTGCTTCAAAGTAGCACCATGATCTTCATGATAGAGAGTCTCTTATATTGTCACTTTCATATACTAGTGGGAATTTTTCATTATAGAACTTGGCTTGTATAATCCAATGATGGACTACCTCAAATTGCCCTAGGTCTTCGTGAGCAAGCGAGTTGGATGCACACCCACTTAGTTTATTTTTGAGTTTTCATACACTTATAGCTCTAGTGCATCCGTTGCATGGCAATCCCTACTCACTCACATTGATATCTATTGATGGGCATCTCCATATTCTCACTCTCAATGGCCACCGAAAGATCCTCTACTAGTAAAAAAGTGCATGCGATTGAAGAAATTAATGCTTTGAGTGGAAAGATGGATGAATTAATGAAATTGTTTGCTAGTAAGAGTGCTCCTATTGATCCTAATGATATGCCTTTGTCTTCTTTGATTGGAAATAATAATGAATCTATGGATATGAATTTTGTTGGTAGGAACAATTTTGTTAATACGCGTATAGAGGTAATTTAAACCCTTGGCCGTTTCCTAATAATTCCTCTAATAATTATGGTAATTCCTACAACAATTCTTATGGAAATTATAATAAGATGCCCTGTGATCTTGAGAACAATATTAAAGAATTTATTAGTTCCCAAAAGAATTTCAATGCTATGGTTGAAGAAAAATTGCTTAAGATTGATGATTTGGCTAGGAACGTGGATTGAATTTCTCTTGAGATTGATTCTTTGAAAATTAGATCTATTCCACCCAAGCATGATATTAATGAGTCTCTAAAAGCTATGAGAATTTCTATTGATGAATTTAAAGAAAGAACTGCTAGGATGCGTGCTAAGCGAGAATGGTTTGTAAAAGCGTGTTCTTCGATTTCTCGTGAAAATAATGATGAAGATCTTAAAGTGATTGATGTGACTCCTATTGAATCTTTGTTTTCTAATATAAATCTTGATAAATATGGAACTGGAGATGGTCAACTATAGCTAGAGGCGTCCCAATGATTCGGAGTTTATAGATCTTGATGCAAAAATTGATAAAAGTGGGATTGGAGAGGTCAAAACTTTAAGTCAATGAACCCACTCTTTTGGATTTCAAGGATTTTAATTATGATAATTGTTCTTTGATAGATTGTATTTCCTTGTTGCAATCCATGTTGAATTCTCCTCATGCTTATAATCAAAATAAAGCTTTTACTAAACGTATTGTTGATGCTATGATGAAATCTTTTGAAGAAAAACTTGAGTTGGAAGTTTCAATCCCTAAAAGCTTTATGATGAGTGGGAACCTACTATTAATTAAAATTAAAGATTATAAGTGCCATGCTTTGTGTGATTTGGGTGCTAGCGTTTCTATGATTCCGAAAACTTTATGTGATGTGCTAGGTTTCCGTGAATTTGATGATTACTCTTTAAATTTGCATCTAGCGGATTCCACTATTAAGAAACCTATGGAAAGGATTAATGATTTTCTTATTTTTGAAAATAGGAATTATGTGCCCGTAGATTTCATTGTTCTTGATATAGATTGCAATCCTACATGTCCTATTATACTTGGTAGACCTTTCCTTAGAACATTGGTACCCGCTCAGGCGACTCGGGTGGAATCCAGCCCTAGCCGCCAGGCCGCACATCTCTCCCTCCCCTTCGACGCTGATACGTTTCCAACGTATCTATAATTTTTTATGGTTCTATGCTATTATATTATCTGTTTTGGATGTTTTATATGCATTAATATGCTATTTTATATTATTTTTGGGACTAACTTATTAACCCAGAGCCAAGTGCCAGTTTCTGTTTTTTCCTTATTTTTGAGTTTCGCAGAAAAGGAATATCAAACGGAGTCCAAACGGAATAAAACTTTACGATGATTTTTCTTGGACCAGAAGACACCTACGAGACTTGGAGATGAAGTCAGAAGACCCACGAGGCGACGACAAGCCATAGGGGCGCGCCCTGGGGGGGCGCCCCCTGGCTTGTGGGCCCCTTGGGAGTCCACCGACCTCCCTCTCAGCTCTATAAATCCTCAAATATTCCATTATCAACGAGGCATCCACAAAAATACTTTTCCGCCGCCGCAACCTTCTGTTCCCGTGAGATCCCATCTTGGGGCCTTTTTCGGCGATCTGCCGGAGGGGGATTCGATCACGGAGGGCATCTACATCAACCCTATTGCCCATAGCTAGTAGCTAGATGGCTTCTTCTCTCTCTATGATCTTCAATACCATGTTCTCCTCGATGTTCTTGGAGTTCTATCTGATGTAATATTCTTTTGCGGTGTGTTTATCGAGATCCGATGAATTGTGGATTTATGATCAGATTATCTATGAATAGTATTTGAATCTCCTCTGAATTCTTATATGCATGATTTGATATCTTTGTATTTCTCTTCGAATTATCGGTTTGGTTTGGCCAACTAGATTGGTATTTCTTGCAATGGGAGAGGTGCTTAGTTTTGGGTTCAATCTTGCGGTGTCCTCACCCAGTGACATAGTAGGGGTAGCGAGGCACGTATTGTATTGTTGCCATCAAGGATAAAAAGATGGGGTTTTCATCATATTGTTTGAGTTTATCCCTCTACATCATGTCATCTTACTTAAGGCGTTACTCCGTTCTTTATGAACTTAATACTCTAGATGCATGCTGGATAGCGGTCGATGTGTGGAGTAATAGTAGTAGATGCAGAATCGTTTCGGTCTACTTGACACGGACCTGATGCCTATATGCATAATCATTGCCTTGGATATCGTCATAACTTTGCGCTTTTTTATCAATTGCTCGACAGTAATTTGTTCACCCACCGTATTATTTGCCTCCAAGAGAGAAGCCTCTAGTGAAATCTATGGCCCCTAGGTCTATTTTTCATTATATATTTTCATAACTATAAACCAAAAAATCCAAAAATATCTTGCTGCAATTTATTTACTTTTATTTAGTTTTACGTTTTAGCAATCTTTTATACCTATCTCTATTAGATCTCACCATTGCAATTGACCGCGAAGGGATTGACAACCCCTTTATCGCGTTGGGTGCAAGTGTTTGATTATTTGTGCAGGTGCATAGATTGGAGACTTGCTTGTACCTCCTACTGGATTGATACCTTGGTTCTCTAACTGAGGGAAATACTTATCCCTACTTTGCTGCATCACCCTTTCCTCTTCAAGGGAAAAACCAACGCAAGCTCAAGAAGTAGCAGGAAGAATATCTGGCCTCGTTGCCGGGGAGGTTCTACATCAAGCCTACCAAGTACCCATCATAAACTCTCATCTCTTGCATTACATTTTTCACCCTTTGCCTCTCGTTTTCCTCTCCCCCACTTCTAAAATGATTTTCAGAAAAATACAAAAAGATTTGCCTTTTTATTCGCCCTTCTTCCATTCGTCTTTTCGTTTGCTTTTTGTTTGCTTGTGTGCTAGATTTCTTGCTTTGTCACGATGACTCAAGAGAATACCAAGTTGTGTGACTTTTCCAACACTAATAATAATGATTTTATTAGTACTCCGATTGCTCCTGCCACTAGTGTGAAATCTTATGAAATTAATGCCGTTGTGTTGAATCTTGTTATGAAAGAACAATTTTCCGGCCTTCCTAGTGAAGATGCCGCATCCCATCAAAATACTTTCGTTGAGTTGTGTGATATGCAAAAGAAGAAAGATGTGGATAATGATATTGTTAAATTGAAGCTATTTCCGTCCTCACTACGAGATCGTGATAACACTTGGTTTTCATCTTTGCCTAAAAATAGTATTGATTCATGGAATAAGTGTAAAGATGCTTTTATTTCCAAGTACTTTCTGCCCGCTAAGATCATCTCCCTTAGGAACGATATAATGAATTTTAAGCAACTTGATCATGAACATGTTGCACAATCTTGGGAGATGATGAAATTGATGATAAGAAATTGCCCTATGCATGGTTTGAGTTTATGGATGATCATACAAAAAATTTATGCCGGATTGAATTTTGCATCTAGAAATCTTTTAGATTCGGCCGCGGGAGGTACTTTTATGGAAATCACATTAGGAGAAGCTACTAAACTCCTAGATAATATTATGGCTAATTACTCTCAATGGCACACCGAAAGATCCTCTACTAGTAAAAAAGTGCATGCGATTGAAGAAATTAATGCTTTGAGTGGAAAGATGGATGAATTAATGAAATTGTTTGCTAGTAAGAGTGCTCCTATTGATCCTAATGATATGCCTTTGTCTTCTTTGATTGGAAATAATAATGAATCTATGGATATGAATTTTGTTGGTAGGAACAATTTTGTTAATAACGCGTATAGAGGTAATTTAAACCCTTGGCCGTTTCCTAATAATTCCTCTAATAATTATGGTAATTCCTACAACAATTCTTATGGAAATTATAATAAGATGCCCTGTGATCTTGAGAACAATATTAAAGAATTTATTAGTTCCCAAAAGAATTTCAATGCTATGGTTGAAGAAAAATTGCTTAAGATTGATGATTTGGCTAGGAACGTGGATTGAATTTCTCTTGAGATTGATTCTTTGAAAATTAGATCTATTCCACCCAAGCATGATATTAATGAGTCTCTAAAAGCTATGAGAATTTCTATTGATGAATTTAAAGAAAGAACTGCTAGGATGCGTGCTAAGCGAGAATGGTTTGTAAAAGCGTGTTCTTCGATTTCTCGTGAAAATAATGATGAAGATCTTAAAGTGATTGATGTGACTCCTATTGAATCTTTGTTTTCTAATATAAATCTTGATAAATATGGAACTGGAGATGAGTCAACTATAGCTAGAAGGCGTCCCAATGATTCGGAGTTTATAGATCTTGATGCAAAAATTGATAAAAGTGGGATTGGAGAGGTCAAAACTTTAAGTAGCAATGAACCCACTCTTTTGGATTTCAAGGATTTTAATTATGATAATTGTTCTTTGATAGATTGTATTTCCTTGTTGCAATCCATGTTGAATTCTCCTCATGCTTATAATCAAAATAAAGCTTTTACTAAACGTATTGTTGATGCTATGATGAAATCTTTTGAAGAAAAACTTGAGTTGGAAGTTTCAATCCCTAGAAAGCTTTATGATGAGTGGGAACCTACTATTAAGATTAAAATTAAAGATTATGAGTGCCATGCTTTGTGTGATTTGGGTGCTAGCGTTTCTATGATTCCGAAAACTTTATGTGATGTGCTAGGTTTCCGTGAATTTGATGATTACTCTTTAAATTTGCATCTAGCGGATTCCACTATTAAGAAACCTATGGAAAGGATTAATGATGTTCTTATTTTTGAAAATAGGAATTATGTGCCCGTAGATTTCATTGTTCTTGATATAGATTGCAATCCTACATGTCCTATTATACTTGGTAGACCTTTCCTTAGAACAATTGGTGCAATTATTGATATGAATGAAGGAAGCATTAGATTTCAATTTCCGTTAAGGAAGGGCATGGAACACTTTCCAAGAAATAAAATTAAGTTGCCATATGAATCTATTATGAGAGCTACTTATGGATTGCATACCAAAGATGACAATACCTAGATCTATTGCATTATGCCTAGCTAGGGGCGTTAAACAATAGCTCTTGTTGGGAGGCAACCCAATTTTATTTTTATGTTTTTGTTTTGCTTATGTTCTTGAATAAAATACACATTATTACCTCTGTAGTAATTGTGTTTTGGTGTTTTAGTTAGTGTTTGAGCCAAGAAAGACCTTTGGGATGGCTTACGATGATAGTTGATTTGATCTTGCTGAAAAACAGAAACTTTTGTGTCCAGTTGAAGAATTTTAATAATTCACATAACTGACAAAAAAACCCTAATTTTTCACACATGATTTATATACAAATTTCCTATGTTGTCATAATTTTTCAGAATTTTTGGAGTTACATAAGTATTAGAACAATTCGAATCTTCAAAGACTGTTCTTTTTTTGACAGATTCTGTTTTCTTTGTGTTGTTTGCTTATTTTGATGAATCTATGGGTAGTATCGGGGGGTATGAACCATGGAAAAGTTGTAATACAGTATATATTACACCAATATAAATAAATAATTAGTTCACAACAGTATCAAAGTGGTGATTTATTTTTCTTATACTAACGGATCTCATGAGTTTTCTGTTGAGTTTTGTGTTGTGAAGTTTTCAAGTTTTGGGTAAAGATTTGATGGACTATAGAATAAGGAGTGTCAAGAGCCTAAGCTTGAGGATTCCCAAGGCACCCCAAGGCAATATTCAAGGACAACCAAGAGCCTAAGCTTGCGGATGCCCCGGAAGGCATCCCCTCTTTCATCTTCAATCCATCGGTAAATTTACTTGAGGCTATATTTTTATTCACCACATGATATGTGTTTTGCTTGGAGCGTCTTGTATGATATGAGTCTTTGCTTTTTAGTTTGACACAATCATCCTTTCTGTACACACCTTTTGAGAGGGACACACATGAATCGTGAATTTATTAGAATACTCTATGTGCTTCACTTATATCTTTTGAGCTAGGCAATATGCTCTAGTGCTTCACTTATATCTTTTTAGAGCATGGCGGTGGTTTTATTTTATAGAAATTGTTGAACTCTCTTGCTTCACTTATATTATTTTGAGAGTCTCTAAACAGCATGGTAATTTTCTTAGGTTATAAATTTAGGCCTAATATGATGGGCATCCAAGAGGGATATAATAAAAACTTTCTTATTAAGTGCATTGAATACTATGTGAAATTTGATTCCTTATGATTGTTTTGAGATTTAAAGATGGTGATATTAGAATCATGCTAGTGAGTAATTGTGGATTGGTAGAAATACTTGTGTTAAAGTTTGTTATTCCCGTAGCATGCACGTATGGTGAACCGTTATGTGATGAAGTTAGAGCATGATTTATTTATTGATTGTCTTCCTTATGAGTGGCGGTCGGGGACGAGCGATGGTCTTTTCCTACCAATCTATCCGCCTAGGAGCATGTGTGTAGTACTTTGTTTCGATAGCTAATAGACTTTTGCAATAAGTATGTGAGTTATTTATGACTAATGTTGAGTCCATGGATTATACGCACTCTCACCCTTCCACCATTGCTAGCCTCTCTAGCACCACGCAACTTTCGCCGATGCATTACACCCACCATATACCTTCCTCAAAACAGCCACCATACCTACCTATTATGGCATTTCCATAGCCATTCCGAGATATATTGCCATGCAACTTCCACCATTCCGTTTATTATGACACGCTTCATCATTGTCATATTGCTTTGCATGATCATGTAGTTGACATCGTATTTGTGGCAAAGCCACCATTCATATTTTTTATACATGTCACTTTTGAGTCATTGCACATCCCGGTACACCGCCGGAGGCATTCATATAGAGTCATATATTTGTTCTAGTATCGAGTTGTAATTCTTGAGTTGTAAAGTAAATAAAAGTGTGATGATCATCATTATTAGAGTATTGTCCCATGTGAGGAAAGGATGATGGAGGCTATGATTCCCCCAGAAGTCGGGATGAGACTCCGGACGAAAAATAAAAAAAGGAAAGAAAAAAAAAGAGAAAAAAGAGAGGCCAAAGGGCCAAAAAAAATGAGAGAAAAGAGAGAAGGGGCAATGCTACTATCCTTTTTCCACACTTGTGCTTCAAAGTAGCACCATGATCTTCATGATAGAGAGTCTCTTATATTGTCACTTTCATATACTAGTGGGAATTTTTCATTATAGAACTTGGCTTGTATAATCCAATGATGGACTACCTCAAATTGCCCTAGGTCTTCGTGAGCAAGCGAGTTGGATGCACACCCACTTAGTTTATTTTTGAGTTTTCATACACTTATAGCTCTAGTGCATCCGTTGCATGGCAATCCCTACTCACTCACATTGATATCTATTGATGGGCATCTCCATAGCCCGTTGATATGCCTAGTTGATGTGAGACTATCTCCTTCTTTTTGTCTTCTCCACAACCACCATATTCTATTCCACCTATAGTGCTATATCCATGGCTCACGCTCATGTATTGCGTGAAAGTTGAAAAAGTTTGAGAACATCAAAAGTATGAAACAATTGCTTGGCTTGTCATCGGGGTTGTGCATGATTTAATACTTTGTGTGATGAATATGGAGCATAGCCAGACTATATGATTTTGTAGGGATAACTTTCTTTGGCCATGTTATTTTGAGAAGACATGATTGCTTTGTTAGTATGCTTGAAGTATTATTGTTTTTATGTCAATATTAAACTTTTGTTTTGAATCTTATGGATCTGAATATTCATGCCACAATAAATAAAATTACATGGATAAATATGTTAGGTAGCATTCCACATCAAAAATTCTATTTTTATCATTTACCTACTCGAGGACGAGCAGGAATTAAGCTTGGGGATGCTTGATAAGTCTCCAACGTATCTATAATTTTTGATTGTTCCATGCTATTATATTATCTGTTTTGGATGTTTTATATGCATTAATATGCTATTTTATATTATTTTTGGGACTAACTTATTAACCCAGAGCCCAGTGCCAGTTTCTGTTTTTTTCCTTGTTTTTGAGTTTCGCAGAAAAGGAATATCAAACAGAGTCCAAACGGAATAAAACTTTAAGATGATTTTTCTTGGACCAGAAGACACCTACGAGACTTGGAGATGAAGTCAGAAGACCCACGAGGCGATGACAAGCCGTAGGGGCACGCCCTAGGGGGGCGCCCCCTGGCTTGTGGGCCCCTCGGGAGTCCACCGAGTTCCCTCTCAGCTCTATAAATCCTCAAATATCCCATTATCAATAGAGGCATCCACGAAAATATTTTTCCGCCACCGCAACCTTCTGTTCCCGTGAGATCCCATCTTGGGGCCTTTTCCTGTGATCTGCCGGAGGGGGATTCGATCACAGAGGGCATCTACATCAACCCTATTGCCCTTCCGATGAAGCGTGAGTAGTTTACCTCAGACCTACAGGTCCATAGCTAGTAGCTAGTGTTGGGAAACATTGCATGGAAAACAATTTTTTTTCTACGCACACGCAAGATCTATCCATGGAGATGCATAGCTATGAGAGGGGGAGAGCATCTTCATACCCTTGAAGATCACTAAGCGGAAGCGTTTATCAATGCGGTTGATGTAGTCGTACACCTTCATGATCCGTCCCGATCAAGTACCGAACGTACAGCACCTCCACGTTCAGCACATGTTCAGCTCGATGACGTCCTCGCCTTCTTGATCCAGCAAGACAGGCGAAGTAGTAGATGAGTTCTGGCAGCACGATGTCGTGGTGACGGTTGGTGATGAATAACAATCTCCGCAGGGCTTTGCCAAGCACTACAGAAACTAGACGGAGGATAAACTAGAGGGGATGGGGTTGCCGGCACATGGCTTGGTGAATCTTGATGTGTCTTGGGTGCTAGCCCTGCCCCTCTATTTATATGTAGAGCCCTGGGGTCGAAACTTGGAGTAAAAGCCTCCTCAAAGTCAGTTTTACCCGAAAGGCAAGAGTCCTTCTCGGACTCCAGAGCCAGACGCCAGGGTTCCCGGTGTCTGGGCCCAGGCGCCATGGACCCTGGCATATGGCCTCTAGTCTCCGCAAAACTTCCTTTTGCGCTTTCCAAAAACCTCGTGGGCTTTACCCCTTGGCCCAAATAAAGTGTTCTCGCATAAGATCATTTCGGGAAACATCCGAAACCCCTTCCGGTGAATTCCGGAACCCTTCCGGAGACCAAACTCTATTATCTCATATATCAATCTTTACCTTCGGACCATTCCGGAGCTCCTCGTCATGTCCATGATCTCATCCAGGACTCCGAACAACATTTGGTCACCAACATACATAACTCATATAATACTATATTGTCAACGAACGTTAAGCGTGCGGACCCTACGGGTTCGAGAACTATGTAGACATGACTGAGACACCTCTTCGATCAATAACCAATAGCGAAACCTGGATGCCCATATTGGCTCCTACATATTCTATGAAGATCTTTACCGGTCGAACCTTATGGCAACATACGTAATTCCCTTTGTCCATCGGTATGTTACTTGCCCGAGATTCGATCATCGGTATCTTCATACCTAGTTCAATCTCGTTACCGGCAAGTCTCTTTACTTGTTCCGTAATACATCATCATGTAACTAACTCATTAGTCACTTTTCTTGCAAGGCTTCTTATGATGTGTATTACCGAGAGGGCCCAGAGATACCTCTTCGATACTCGGAGTGACAAATCCTAATCTCGATCTATGCCATGTCAACAAACACCTTCGGAGATACTTGCAGAGAATCTTTATGATCACCCATTATGTTGTGACGTTTGATAGCACACAAGGTATTCCTCCGGTATCCGGGAGTTGCATGATCTCATAGTCGAAGGAATATGTATTTGACATTAAGAAAGCAATAGCAATAAACTGAATTATCATATGCTAAGCTAACGGATGGATCTTGTCCATCACATAATTCTCCTAATGATGTGATCCCGTTATCAAATGACAACACATGTCTATGGTTAGGAAACCTTAACCATCTTTGATCAACGAGCTAGTCTAGTAGATGCTCACTAGGGAAACGGTATTTGTTTATGTATCCACACATGTATTTAAGTTTCCGGTCAATACAATTCTAGCATGAATAATAAACCTTTATCATGAATTAGGAAATATATTAATAACCATTTTATTATTGCCTCTAGGGCATATTTCCATCAGTCTCCCAGTTGCACTAGAGTCAATAATCTAGTTCACATCGCCATGTGATTAACACCCATAGTTCACATCGCCATGTGACCAACACCTAAAGAGTTTACTAGAGTCAATAATCTAGTTCACATCGCTATGTGATTAACACCCAAAGAGTACTAAGGTGTGATCATGTTTTGCTTGTGAGAGAAGTTTAGTCAATGGGTCTGTCACATTCAGATCCATATGTATTTTGCAAATTTCTATGTCTACAATACTCTGCATGGAGCTACTCTAGCTAATTGCTCCCACTTTCAATACGTATCCAGATTGAGACTTAGGGTCATCCGAATCGGTGTCAAAGCTTGCATCGACGTAACCCTTTACGACGAACTCTTTATCACCTCCATAATCAAGAAATATTTCCTTAGTCCTCTTAGGTAACTAAGGATAATTTTGACCGTTGTCCAGTGATCTACACCTAGATCACTATTGTACCCCCTTGCCAAACTCATGGCAAGGTACACAATAGGTCTGGTACATAGTATGGCATACTTTATAGAACCTATGGCTGAGGCATAGGGAATGACATTCATTCTCTCTCTATCTTCTGCCATGTTCAGGCTTTGAGTCTTACCCAACTTCACACCTTACAATATAGGCTAGAACTCCTTCTTTGACTGATTCATTTTGAACTCCTTCAAAATCTTGTCAAGGTATGTACTCATTGAAAATCTTATCAAGCGTCTTGATCTATCTCTATAGATCTTGATGCCTAATATGTAAGCAGCTTCACCGAGGTCTTTCATTGAAAAATTCTTATTCAAGTATCCTTTTATGCTATCCAAAAATTCTGTATCATTTCCAATCAACAATATGTCATCCACATATAATATCAGAAATGCTACGGAGCTCCCACTCACTTTCTTGTAAATACAGGCTTCATCGTAAGTCTGTATAAAACCATATGCTTTGATCACCTCATCAAAGCGTATATTCCAACTCCGAGGTGCTTGCACCAGTCCATAGATGGATCGTTGGAGCTTGCACACTTTGTTAGCACCTTTAGGATCGACAAAACCTTCTGGTTGCATCATATACGACTCTTCTTTAAGATATCCATTAAGGAATGCAGTTTTGACGTCCATATGCCAGATTTCATAATCATAAAATGTGACAATTGCTAACATGATTCAGATAGACTAAAGGATCGCTACGGGTGAGAAAGTCTCATCGTAGTCAACCCCTTGAACTTGTCAAAAATCTTTTGCGATAAGTCGAGCTTTGTAGACAATAACATTACCATCAGCATCAGTCTTCTTCTTGAAGATCCATTTATTTTCTATGGCTTGCCGATCATCGGGCAAATCCACCAAAGTCCACACTTTGTTCTCATACATGGATCCTATCTTAGATTTCATGGCCTCAAGACATTTATCGGAATCTGGGCTTATCATAGCTTCTTCATAGTTCGTACGTTCGCCTTGGTCTAGTAACATGACTTCCAGAATAGGATTACCGTACCACTCTGGTGCGGATCGTCCTCTGGTTGACCTACGAGGTTTAGTAGTAACTTGTTCTGAAGTTTCATGATCAACATCATTTGCTTCCTCTCTATTTGGTGTAGGCATCACTGGAACAATTTTCTATGATGTGCTACTCTCCAATTCGAGAGAAGGTACAATTACCTTATCAAGTTCTACTTTCCTCCCACTCACTTCTTTCGAGAGAAACTCCTTCTCTAGAAAGGACACATTCTTGGCAACAAAGATCTTGCCTTCAGATATGTGATAGAAGGTGTACCCAATTGTTTCCTTATGGTATCCTATGAAGATGCACTTCTCCGATTTCGGTTCGAGTTTATCAGGCTGAAGCCTTTTTGACATAAGTGTCGTAACCCCAAACTTTAAAAAACGACAGCTTAGGTTTCTTGCCAAACCATAGTTCATACGATGTCATCTCAACGGATTTAGACGGTGCCCTCACTACTGGAATCAGCTTCTTTGCCGTCCGCCATGGCGGACGGCAAAGGCATGGATCACGGATGGCAAACATCTTTGCCGTCCGCCAGCAGACGGCAAACTTTCTGGTTGAACACATGCCAGCAAAGGCCTTCTTTGCCGTCCGCTTCCTGGAAACGGACGGCAAAGGATTGTGCCGTCCGCCATCCGAGGCTAGCAGACGGCAAAGAGAACGGACGGCAGTGCGGTGGTGTGAGAGCCGTTAGGGGGTTAACGGCGCTCTTTGCCGTCTGCCAGCGGACGGCAAAGAGTCAAAGCTCTTTGCCGTCCGCTGACAGACGGCAAACAGCTCAGCTAGGCAGTACTGGGAAGCTGCCATGTGGCCAGCTATGCCATCCGCTGGCAGACGGCAAAGTGATTTGAATCTTTGCCGTCCGCTGGCAGACGGCAAAGTGACCAAATAGGCAGCCGTGTTCCCAGGTTTCACAGGTAGTTCCACGTGTCCTCTTTGCCGTCTGCTAGCGGACGGCAAGGCTTTGCCGTCCGCTAGCAGATGGCAAAGGGGCTATGTATCCCCTGTTTTTATTTGATTCCATTTAATTTGACAGGGTTTCAAACACAGATATACATATATATATTTTTTTCACAGGCACACACATATACATATTGATGTATCCAACACACATATATCTATAACATATCTATCTCCATCCATGACAACATACATATATACATAAGAAACATAGTTCCATCCATATATACATATTACATATCACAATGTTCATCCAACCATTGTTCCATGCATCCATATACAAGTTCATAGGTAAGGGAACAAGCACTCCATGCATCCATGCAAGCTTCCATATAGTGAATTAAATCTGCAAAATGGAAACAAGAAAGTTAGAAGAAGAAGACTAGAATCAGAAGAAGAGAAGAAAATGAAGAAGAAGAAGAAGTAAGCATACTTAGGTAAAATGGAGCTAACCTAGCTAATTGTGCCATTTTTGAGTGAACTAAGCAATTATGCCATTTTTGATAGAACTTAGAGCTAACTTCATTTTGGAGAAGAAGAAGAAAACTAGAAGAAGAAGAAAAGACAAGAAGAAGAAAAGAAGACTAAGAAAGAAGAAGAAGAACAGAAGAAGAAGTTCTTCTTCTCTCTTCTAGTCTTCTTCTTCTCTTCTTCTTTTTCTTCTTCTTTCTTTCTTCCTATTCCTTCTTTTCTTCCTCTTCCTGGATTTTCTTCATCTTATTATGTCATTGTGTACTAAAAAGGATAAATTATGTCATAAATGGACTAAATAGGCTAAATAAGAAGAAAAATGCCATTTTTGAGCTTACCTAGCTAATTATCCCATTTTTGACCTAACTAAGCATATTATGAGATATAACTTGAGCTTATCATTTTGGAGAAGAAGAAGAAGAAGAAAACTAGAAGAAGAAGAAAGAACTTCTTCTTCTAGTCTCTTCTTCTTCTTTTCTTCTCTTCTTCTTCTTCTTCTTCTTTTCTCTTCTTCTTTCTTCTTCTTCTCTTATTCTTCTTCTTTTCTTCCTATTCCTTCTTTTCCTCTTCCTTGATTTTCTTCATCTTATTATGTCATTTGTGGACTAAATAGGCTAAATTATGTCATAATGGACTAAATAGGCTAAATAAGAAGAAAAATGCCTTTTTTGAGCTTACCTGCTAATTATGCCATTTTTGACCTAACTAAGCATATTATGAGATATAACTTAGAGCTTACTTCATTTTGGAGAAGAAGAAGAAGAAGAAAACTAGAAAGAAGAAGAAGAGAAGAAGAAAAAAGAAGAAGAAGAAGACTAGAAGAAGAAGAAGAAGTTTCTCGAAGAAGTTCTCTTTTCTTCTCCTTCTCCTTCTTTTTCTTCTTCTTCTTCTTCTCTTCTTCTCTCTTCTTCTTCTTCTTCTTCTTCTTCTTCTCTTCTTCTTCTTCTTCTTCTTCTTCTTCTTCTTTCTCTTCTTCTTCTCTTCTTCATTCTTCTTCTTCTTCTTCTTCTTCTTCTTCTTCTTTCTTTCTTATCTTCTTTCTTCTTCTTCCATCTTTCTCTTTCTCTTTCTTTATCTTTCTTTTCTTCTTTTTTTTCTTGTGGACTAATAGGCTAAATTATGTCATAAATGGACTAATAGGCTAATAAAGAAGAAAATGCCATTTCTGAGCTTACCTAGCTAATTATGCCATTTTTGACCTAACTAAGCATATTATGCCATTTTTGATATAACTTAGAGCTAACTTCATTTTGAGAAGAAGAAGAAGAAGAAACTAGAAGAAGAAGAAGAAGAAGGAGAAGAGAAGAAGACTAGAAGAAGAAGAAGAAGATCTTCTTCTTCTTCTAGTCTTCTTCTTCTTCTCCTTCTTCTTCTCCTTTCTCCTTCTTCTTCTCCTCTTCTTCTTCTTCTTTTCTTCTTTCTCTTCCTTTCTTTTCTTCTTTCCCCACGCG